>QXEO01000720.1:1118588-1516269 GCA_007115705.1 Dactylis glomerata
TAGTGTTATAGCTATTTTTGTTGATAGGAAATTCATAGAAAATCAACCACAAGGTGTTTTGAGGTGAATCCAACTTTGTCGGGTTCATAAGCGTGTTACCTACCTACTGATGTGCTGAGAGTTATTCTTGACCTATTTTAGCACTTGCATGCTTGCTTGGTTTGAGTGGTGTAATTTGTTGCTAGAAATGAAATACCCTAGGTTTAATAGATTTAACTTGCTATTAAACTCCTGCAAAAACTTGTTCAGTTTCTAAACTTGTTTGTTTCTGATACTCTCTGATTGTGTGTTGTGAAGTGTGGTAATGCTTGTGCCTTGTGAATGCTTGCTTGCTTATTGGTTGCTATTTCTTTTACCGGCGATTGAATCAAACAACACCGAGAGTACCGGGGAAGGAGAAGTATTTGGATATCCAGGAGAAGACCAGGGACAAGCTGAGAAAGGCAAGCCATCTAACTTGAATTCATATCTGATCCTAGTTTTATTTATTGCATGCTTTATAAATGTTTATGAAATTGCATGATTTTATATTGCTATTACTTCTAGATAGCAATTATTGGCGACTTGGCTCCACAAGTCATTTGTTATCATCCTCATGGATGACACCCTCTCGACACCTACTTATCCCCTGGGTTAGTGGCTTGATGGATAGCATCATGGCCTTTGGAAAACCTTGTAGTGGAGCAAAACTCTAGGTTGGGGACACTCATTTGGGATGTTTGAAAATGACTTCGAAAACCTTGGAATAGGAAGCTATTCCATTGATGGATTCCACAATGAGATTTTGAAAATAAGGTGGGGATGGACATCCCGGAGTTGGGGGCAAGTTTGGTTTCATAAGAAAAACATTGGTGTTTCTTTGTAGTGTTCGAACCAATTAACCCGTGCAACCACAATTACCCTGGTATGGGATGGGGCGTAGCGGAGTAGTTTGTTCATCTTAGTATGGGATCTACAAATTGTAATGGCAGTCCGAGCATGGACACCTTTTCCGTGGCACCCTGGGTAGGAGCGGTTACCCAGGTTCGCTTTGTCACCTTTTTAGGGGGCAGGGGTACAAGCCGAGAGCCCTCATTGAATAATGAGCTACCGTGAGTACAGGACTACTGCGGGTAGTGTCATTCCAAAGGGCCGAGTGGGCTGGGGAATTTGCAACTCCTGGGTCAAACAGCCACTTGGGCTTTGGTGTTGAGGGATACCCCTCTTGGCGGTAGATCTTATGCTAAGGTGGGCAGGTGAAAAACTGCGATCGGGTGCTTGTCGTGGCATATGATGTTATGCGGGGAAGATGCCCACACGATGAGTATCCGGATGATTGTGGGTAAAATGTACAACCTCTGCAGAGTGTAAATCTATTGGAATAGCCGAGTCCTCGGTCATGGACGGTTGGAAAGATCACTACATTGCCCAATGCAGTTTTGGTGTTAAAAAGTGGTTTTCGGAAAAGTGGAGGAAAGTGCCGGACGAAGTACTCGGAGGGTACTGCCGTGGCACGGTTATGGTTCGGAGCACTTGCAGGGTACTGCCGAGGCAATGGAGATGGTCATGTGTGATTGACCTGTTTTTTATAAAGGAAGGTGGTCATGTTTGATTGACCACCGACTCTCTCTTGGAAATCAAATGAGTTTCTCCCTTTCCTAGAGATTTTTACTAAAAAGGTTTTCTAAATGTTTTCTTTAATAAGGATATAGAAATGCCATAAGACATGCTATATCGGCACGAGAAATTGACTAGATAGGACAAACTAGATTAGAGCCTCGGATCTGTGGATTCACGACACACTGATCATGGGATCGTGAATTGTATGCATATCGGGTATTCCGGATGGGTAATCCGGGGTCCCCACAGAGTTGGTATCAGAGCCATCCTGACTGTAGGAGACCTTAGTTAGCATGGGCGTTAGTTAGGAAACTACTTTTTGGGTAAACCTAATTGCAAACTTATTTCTTTAAAACTTCTAATCTTACCTCTCTAATTTTCCAAGGATTTAAAGATTTTGCTATCTTGTCTCATCCTCTTCAAATTCTACATAATGGACGACTGTTCCCAATTAGACCTGAAGCCTGGCAATTGAAGATGAAGCAAAAGTTTTAGTCAGACTTCTTCAAGCCTCTCAAGTCCTGGGGTATGAAGCATGGCGCCCAACTTAGCCCTATATGAAGCCCCTGTGGATACTCTCCCGAGAAGTGTTAAAATAATTTGCCTTTGGTTCGATCCAAATGGCTATGTCAAGGATCTGACCTTGTTCCTCCCTGGACTCGCACTTTTGCAGTCGCCAAGGACCAAGTACTTAGTTGCTTGACTAGTATCTATTACGTTTGACGGGCGAGTATGCCACCAATGGCACACTTCAGCAATCCCTCTGAAGACCTCACAACCATGTGATGTGATACAAGAAGACTTGCAAATCTACACTTCCCAAGTCAACATCAACGGCTCAACAACATTTCAACTTCACCACCATCTGCCATCAAGTTTCTGCTAAAGTGAAAAGTCAAGGAGAATGAAGACATCAACAACTATGGCCAACCATGACCCTAGGATGAATAGGACTAACCCAAATATCGCGAGTTGTTAGGCATCATTGGTACCTGAAGTACCTCGTGTGATTTCTGCAATTGTTTATTGTTTGCCTTGTGTGTTCTTGATAGTGTTTGCAGTTGACTTGTGTGTTTCTTGAATGTGTGTTGTACTTTGTGCTCATGTTTGACTTGGCCTTTCAGCCTTACAAACCCCTCTGGCATGTAAAACCCCAGATAGAAAGACCTCCCTGAAATGTGTTTCCCTCACATGCATTTATGTCAACACGAGTAGCATAGATGAGTTAAAACTAGAATGCTAACTCTAACCTTGATAGTAGTGGATTAGAACTCTTCTCACTAACCTGAATCGCCTAACCTTAAATCTAGAGTTTCGCTAACATTGATGATACTCTCTTAGCACCCCAACACTTGCTAATCTTCTAACAAGCCAAGCCTAACTTTCGAAGATCAACCTGTTATCGTCACTTGAAGCCCGAAGACCCACGTGCTCGATCTCCACGAAGCAAATAGAAGGGTGAAGGCCCTCCAAAATCAAGCCATCAACGTCGACCCCACCTTCAGGAGATATCAATGGAGGTAGCAACAAGAAGAAGTGAAGACTTTTCTATCTAACTCGCTCGCTCGTTCAAATTTTTGACGGGTTTGAAACCAAAACTGACTTATGCCACCGGTAGAAATCCACATGAAGATTTCTCTGAAGATGAAGTCAACTCAGGGTATCCCAATATACCTCAAGATCCTCTAGGCTACAAAAATATGGAGAAGCAAGGGGATCTTCAGTAGTCTCCACCAACCCGAAGATAAGAAGAAATAGATCATTGACTATGAGAAGGCACACCGTGGGTGGTGCGCCGCCACCTGAAGAGATTTCAGCTCTAGCCCGAGACTACTTAGAAGAATATTTCCGGTTAAGGACTAACATATGACCTCGACGGTTAGGAAGCGTAGATGGATTAAGTCTATAGATCTGGAGCACTCTAACAAAACCTAAGCTTAAGTGCCATTATCTGTGACCTCTAGAGCACTACACCTCAAGACAGAAGGATCTACACCAACATCAAGCTTCAAGAAGCAACACCAAGAATTGAAGGCTTCATTAATCTACATGAAGGAAGCGATGACCCCAAGCCAACAGAAGCTACCTGAGAAGCCTCAACTCTTCAAGACCTCAAATGCAAGCTGAAAACCTTCTAACTCTCGTAGAATCTTTTCGGGCATACTAGATAGCCTAACCCCACTAACCTTAAAAATATCTCGACAAGGTTTCGACAGGATAATTTCGGCAACATCAACTCTTCAGCCATCAACTTCAGCAACTGAAGATGATCTACACCTTTGGCAAAAGAAAGTCTTTGATGCAACTCAAAGTATCACCGGTGGGTTGGAAGAGCAACCATTGTGGCCTAACTCTAACTTAGTCTTAGCACCTCTTACTACTACGCTTAGGAATCTCGGGACGAGATTCTGTTTAAGGGGGGAAGAGCTGTAACACCCCAAATTTTGTAACCATGATTAAGCAAGGTTTAGTAATGCAAAAATGAGGGCCAACAAAAACTTTTTTTGTTTAATCAAATTTACTGAAAACTCTTGAATGTTTGCCTTGTTTGAGGTGTGATTGTTGCTTGTTGGACAAGACTATGAACCAGCACTACCCTTGTACCCTTGTGATCATGTCATTAGCAGTGCTGCTAGTTTTCTTTTGCAGAACCATTATCTTGGCAATCCCTCATATTTCAAAGGATTCAACCTTCTTCCAAAAAAAGAGCCAAGATATATTTTGACACAAAGGTTTTCTAAACTATTTATTTATAAAATCTATAGGGATCTGTAGGCTAGTATGATCCCACTATTTTGCAAATACCTAGTTTACAAAACAAATTGATATTTGGATTTCAAAGGCCTCTGAGAAAACTATATAAAGGAGATGTTTATGTCTCCAAGTTTCTGAAATTATTTACAGAAGCTTTACTTCCTTATTTACAACTCTTTTCACCAATCTCAAAGGCATGATTCCCATGGAGCGCTTGCTCGGGCCATTTCTCGTATGTTGGGTGTTGCATGAGTTTGACTACGGTTGATTGTGTTTGACTTTGTTTGATAGCTTCTATGTGAAGTCAAGAAGTATCAAAGAGGTTGGTAAAAATTCAACATCACCCAAATTCCAAGTCTGGCCCTATCTTCACTTTTGTTAGCAGGTTCAATCTTCAGAGACTTGTCTTAATCTCTATCTTTTGTCCAACGCAATGTACCTTCTTAGGTATCTTCTCTATCATCTAACCTTTCATTCTTTCCATTGACATCTCATCATCTGAGGCCATCTGCTAATTGTGTTAATCGTGTTTCTAACCCTAATCAAAATAGTGACCATTTCTCACATATTCTTCCCTAGCAAATCCTGATTTAGTTAAAACCTCTACCCTTGCACCTAGACCTCAAACACCATCATCTCGTATGTATCCTTGTTTTATTATAAATCCTAACTCATTTGCCTATATGTCCATTTATTTTGAAAATCATAAAACCCTTTCTAAATTTTCTCCATTTCTAGAAAATCACTTCAAAGAGTTACCTTTTGTTTTTGAAGTTTCTTTTCAAATAAAATCTGGGAATGTGATACACCTCCATATCACTCCGTTTCCCATTTAAACATCATTTCCAAGAATTTATTTCTCTACTTACTTTCTTATTACACCAAGTGCATGAGAATGGCAACTATGCCATTTCCTACACTATTTTTCCATCCATCAATTTTGAGGAAACTCTACCGTGCATTGTTATGCAAGTGGAATGTCCTGGACTCAAATCATCTTTTAGTCGCATTCAAAATTTTCAAAGCTAGTTAAATTGGATTTCAATCATATGCGTGCTCCCATAAACTTTGTGATCAAAACAAGATCAAACGAACTCTTAGTTTGCATAGTATCTTCACCCCATTGTCTCACCACTCTCTGATCCATCAAACACACACTCTTGCTTGAAATTATTTTCAACAACCTCAAAACCCAAATTAAAGGATCAACACATGCATGACCATCTCTCTTGAACTCTATTCTCTCCATGCCACCATGGACCATCACCAAACCCTAGCATTGACCACGCCAGTACCATCACCTCCTCTCAGGTCGAAGTCTACTGTAGCACCACCCTCCCTTTTGTTTGCTAGTGTTTGGAGAGAAGAGAGGGGAAGACCAATGCATAGCTTGGACCATATCTTGGACAGATTGCTGCAGCCCTCCTTATCTCTCTAAACCAGCACCATGTCGTGCACATCCCACACTCTCTCCTCCCTACGCACCCCTTAAGCCTTCCCAAGCAAGCTTCCGAGATTTTACTTCAGCTATCGCTCTCTCTCGACCGTTCTCTGAGGTGCCAACAGAAGTCGAACATCTGGCGGGCACGGAATCAACAACGCCCTCCCGAGCCGACCAGCCACCTCCGCGCCTGCCCTCTCGCCTCTGATCACGCCTCTCTCTCGCAGACATCCTAGCGCAGTCCCACCCCTTCTTCTTGTCCCGTTGCTCATGTCCGTGCTCGCTGCGCGCCGCGGCTAGACACCACGCGCCACGTTATGGCAGAGCTCAGCCTCGCCTCTTAAGCACGCTCGCCCTCCCAACCTTTCTCACACCGTGCCTCCTATACCCTCAGAACCAACCCAGACCGAAGCCACTGCCCCTCTGTCCAATGGCGAGGCTGTAGGCCCCTGCGCGCCCTCGCTCTCCCTCGGTCCACCGTGCGCCAGCACGTTCGGTATAAACCCGAGCCCAAACCCTCTCTCTGCCTTCTCTCCTAAGCTTCACTCATTTACCCTCTCTGGACCATCCCAAGCAGTCCCAGAGCCTTGCTTCTCTTCTTCGTTGAGGAGAGTGAGCACCGGCTCATCTCGGAGATCCACCAAGGCGGAGAGGGTGGCGGTCGATGCAGTCCCTCATCTCACACCATTTTTGATCCAAGCTTCCTCCCTCCTCTATCCACGCTCATTTTATTTCCTATTTCTCGCGCAGCACTAGCTGGCCGAAGCCATCCGAAGCTCGCCGGAGCCGGCGCTTCTCCGTGAGGTCGAGGCTGGCCAAGGCGAAGGCCAGGCGTCTGCATGCAGGATATCTTGGGTCACCTGCACTCCTTCAAGTCCCCTCGGCCGAGCTGTGTCGTCTCCATCGTCGTCAGCAGCCCCCCGGTGAGCTCCCCGTCCTCTCCTGGTCTCGCTCCCATCGTCTAGGGCACGAGCGCTGCCCGGTCTCGATCGCCCAGCGTCTCGCCTCGGTCGTTGACCGGTAGAGGCCGCCTTGGGCCACAGGATCTTGATCCAACGGAGGCAGGCGGCCAGGCTTTGCTTCTTGCCACTGACCGACGGGCCCCGCCCGGACGCTGCCTCCTCCCGCTCGCCCGCGTCACCAAATTGGCCGGTCCGGCATGGATCTGCTAGATCCGTTGATCCGCGGCCCATCTTTGTTTTTTTTTCAGAAATCTTTTAAACTTTGATTTGTACTGCTAGTTTGAAAAATTCATATCTTGGTCTCTGAGCATCCAAAAATAGTGATTCAAATTTTCCTAAGCTCCTTGTTACAAGATCTATTCATTGGTACTGCATGCATGTTTTCTAGGACAATGTAGATTAATTGATAATTAAAAGGGGTAGATCTAGTCCTTATTCATTCACAAGATCAAATAGGTGGTTTTGTAGATCTAAATTGTGTGGTTCCAATTTTCATAGATGACCTGATGCTGTAGCTTACTTGTCACACTTAGTTTGGTATTTTAAGAGCTGTAGATCTGCAGTAGTATTTAATTTGGTAAATAGTTTATTTAATATAGTTTAATTTCTCAATTACAGTACGTTAGGATTTTTTGTGTGAAACCAATTTCTTTGTGTTGAGCTTAATCATAGCTTTCCAGAACATTCTTTGGTCCATTTTTCTGATGTCCAGAGAATATCTGGGAATTATTCTAGTGTTATAGCTATTTTTGTTGATAGGAAATTCATAGAAAATCAACCACAAGGTGTTTTGAGGTGAATCCAACTATGTCGGGTTCATAAGCGTGTTACCTACCTACTGATGTGCTGAGAGTTATTCTTGACCTATTTTAGCACTTGCATGCTTGCTTGGTTTGAGTGGTGTAATTTGTTGCTAGAAATGAAATACCCTAGGTTTAATAGATTTAACTTGCTATTAAACTCCTGCAAAAACTTGTTCAGTTTCTAAACTTGTTTGTTTCTGATAATCTCTGATTGTGTGTTGTGAAGTGTGGTAATGCTTGTGCCTTGTGAATGCTTGCTTGCTTATTGGTTGCTATTTCTTTTACCGGCGATAGAATCAAACAACACCGAGAGTACCGGGGAAGGAGAAGTATTTGGATATCCAGGAGAAGACCAGGGACAAGCTGAGAAAGGCAAGCCATCTAACTTGAATTCATATCTGATCCTAGTTTTATTTATTGCATGCTTTATAAATGTTTATGAAATTGCATGATTTTATATTGCTATTACTTCTAGATAGCAATTATTGGCGACTTGGCTCCACAAGTCATTTGTTATCATCCTCATGGATGACACCCTCTCGACACCTACTTATCCCCTGGGTTAGTGGCTTGATGGATAGCATCATGGCCTTTGGAAAACCTTGTAGTGGAGCAAAACTCTAGGTTGGGGACACTCATTTGGGATGTTTGAAAATGACTTCGAAAACCTTGGAATAGGAAGCTATTCCATTGATGGATTCCACAACGAGATTTTGAAAATAAGGTGGGGATGGACATCCTGGAGTTGGGGGCAAGTATGGTTTCATAAGAAAAACATTGGTGTTTCTTTGTAGTGTTCGAAACAATTAACCCGTGCAACCACAATTACCCTGGTATGGGACGGGGCGTAGCGGAGTAGTTTGTTCATCTTAGTATGGGATCTACAAATTGTAATGGCAGTCCGAGCATGGACACCTTTTCCGTGGCACCCTGGGTAGGAGCGGTTACCCAGGTTCGCTTTGTCACCTTTTTAGGGGGCAGGGGTACAAGCCGAGAGCCCTCATTGAATAATGAGCTACCGTGAGTACAGGACTACTGCGGGTAGTGTTATTCCAAAGGGTCGAGTGGGCTGGGGAATTTGCAACTCCTGGGTCAAACAGCCACTTGGGCTTTGGTGTTGAGGGATACCCCTCTTGGCAGTAGATCTTATGCTAAGGTGGGCAGGTGAAAAACTGCGATCGGGTGCTTGTCGTGGCATATGATGTTATGCGGGGAAGATGCCCACACGATGAGTATCCGGATGATTGTGGGTAAAATGTACAACCTCTGCAGAGTGTAAATCTATTCGAATAGCCGAGTCCTCGGTCATGGACGGTTGGAAAGATCACTACATTGCCCAATGCAGTTTTGGTGTTAAAAAGTGGTTTTCGGAAAAGTGGAGGAAAGTGCCGGACGAAGTACTCGGAGGGTACTGCCGTGGCACGGTTATGGTTCGGAGCACTTGCAGGGTACTGCCGAGGCAATGGAGATGGTCATGTGTGATTGACCTGTTTTTTATAAAGGAAGGTGGTCATGTTTGATTGACCACCGACTCTCTCTTGGAAATCAAATGAGTTTCTCCCTTTCCTAGAGATTTTTACTAAAAAGGTTTTCTAAATGTTTTCTTTAATAAGGATATAGAAATGCCATAAGACATGCTATATCGGCACGAGAAATTGACTAGATAGGATAAAATAGATTAGAGCCTCGGATCTGTGGATTCACGACACACTGATCATGGGATCGTGAATTGTATGCATATCGGGTATTCCGGATGGGTAATCCGGGGTCCCCACAGAGTTGGTATCAGAGCCATCCTGACTGTAGGAGACCTTAGTTAGCATGGGCGTTAGTTAGGAAACTACTTTTTGGGTAAACCTAATTGCAAACTTATTTCTTTAAAACTTCTAATCTTACCTCTCTAATTTTTCAAGGATTTAAAGATTTTGCTATCTTGTCTCATCCTCTTCAAATTCTACATAATGGACGACAGTTCCCAATTAGACCTGAAGCCTGGCAATTGAAGATGAAGCAAAAGTTTTAGTCAGACTTCTTCAAGCCTCTCAAGTCCTGGGGTATGAAGCATGGCGCCCAACTTAGCCCTATATGAAGCCCCTGTGGATACTCTCCCGAGAAGTGTTAAAATAATTTGCCTTTGGTTCGTTCCAAATGGCTATGTCAAGGATCTGACCTTGTTCCTCCCTGGACTCGCACTTTTGCAGTCGCCAAGGACCAAGTACTTAGTTGCTTGACTAGTATCTATTACGTTTGACGGGCGAGTATGCCACCAATGGCACACTTCAGCAATCCGTCTGAAGACCTCACAACCATGTGATGTGATACAAGAAGACTTGCAAATCTACACTTCCCAAGTCAACATCAATGGCTCAACAACATTTCAACTTCACCACCATCTGCCATCATGTTTCTGCTAAAGTGAAAAGTCAAGGAGAATGAAGACATCAACAACTATGGCCAACCATGACCCTAGGATGAATAGGACTAACCCAAATATCGTGAGTTGTTAGGCATCATTGGTACCTGAAGTACCTCGTGTGATTTCTGCAATTGTTTATTGTTTGCCTTGTGTGTTCTTGATAGTGTTTGCAGTTGACTTGTGTGTTTCTTGAATGTGTGTTGTACTTTGTGCTCATGTTTGACTTGGCCTTTCAGCCTTACAAACCCCTCTGGCATGTAAAACCCCAGATAGAAAGACCTCCCTGAAATGTGTTTCCCTCACATGCATTTATGTCAACACGAGTAGCATAGATGAGTTAAAACTAGAATGCTAACTCTAACCTTGATAGTAGTGGATTAGAACTCTTCTTACAACACCTCCACAAGATCCGACGCGACAAATTTTGCTACGTGCGTCAAGCTTCGTCAAGACCTCTCTACAACTTCAAGGGAGCAGAAAATGGACCCGCCTGGACTACAAGGGACTTCTAGAAGACAAAGACTTCACTAACCTGAATCGCCTAACCTTAAATCTAGAGTTTCGCTAACATTGATGATACTCTCTTAGCACCCCAACACTTGCTAATCTTCTAACAAGCCAAGCCTAACTTTCGAAGATCAACCTGTTATCGTCACTTGAAGCCCGAAGACCCATGTGCTTGATCTCCACGAAGCAAATAGAAGGGTGAAGGCCCTCCAAAATCAAGCCATCAACGTCGACCCCACCTTCAGGAGATATCAATGGAGGTAGCAACAAGAAGAAGTGAAGACTTTTCTATCTAACTCGCTCGCTCGTTCAAATTTTTGACGGGTTTGAAACCAAAACTGACTTATGCCACCGGTAGAAATCCACATGAAGATTTCTCTGAAGATGAAGTCAACTCAGGGTATCCCAATATACCTCAAGATCCTCTAGGCTACAAAAATATGGAGAAGCAAGGGGATCTTCAGTAGTCTCCACCAACCCGAAGATAAGAAGAAATAGATCATTGACTATGAGAAGGCACACCGTGGGTGGTGCGCCGCCACCTGAAGAGATTTCAGCTCTAGCCCGAGACTACTCAGAAGAATATTTCCGGTTAAGGACTAACATATGACCTCGACGGTTAGGAAGCGTAGATGGATTAAGTCTATAGATCTGGAGCACTCTAACAAAACCTAAGCTTAAGTGCCATTATCTGTGACCTCTAGAGCACTACACCTCAAGACAGAAGGATCTACACCAACATCAAGCTTCAAGAAGCAACACCAAGAATTGAAGGCTTCATTAATCTACATGAAGGAAGCGATGACCCCAAGCCAACAGAAGCTACCTGAGAAGCCTCAACTCTTCAAGACCTCAAATGCAAGCTGAAAACCTTCTAACTCTCATAGAATCTTTTCGGGCATACTAGATAGCCTAACCCCACTAACCTTAAAAATATCCCGACAAGGTTTCGACAGGATAATTTCGGCAACATCAACTCTTCAGCCATCAACTTCAGCAACTGAAGATGATCTACACCTTCGGCAAAAGAAAGACTTTGATGCAACTCAAAGTATCACCGGTGGGTTGGAAGAGCAACCATTGTGGCCTAACTCTAACTTAGTCTCAACACCTCTTACTACTACGCTTAGGAATCTCGGGACGAGATTCTGTTTAAGGGGGGAAGAGCTGTAACACCCCAAATTTTGTAACCATGATTAAGCAAGGTTTAGTAATGCAAAAATGAGGGCCAACAAAAACTTTTTGTGTTTAATCAAATTTACTGAAAACTCTTGAATGTTTGCCTTGTTTGAGGTGTGATTGTTGCTTGTTGGACAAGACTATGAACCAGCACTACCCTTGTACCCTTGTGATCATGTCATTAGCAGTGCTGCTAGTTTTCTTTTGCAGAACCATTATCTTGGCAATCCCTCATATTTCAAAGGATTCAACCTTCTTCCAAAAAAAACAAAGAGCCAAGATATATTTTGACACAAAGGTTTTCTAAACTATTTATTTATAAAATCTATAGGGATCTATAGGCTAGTATGATCCCACTATTTTGCAAATACCTAGTTTACAAAACAAATTGATATTTGGATTTCAAAGGCCTCTGAGAAAACTATATAAAGGAGATGTTTATGTCTCCAAGTTTCTGAAATTATTTACAGAAGCTTTACTTCCTTATTTACAACTCTTTTCACCAATCTCAAAGGCATGATTCCCATGGAGCGCTTGCTCGGGCCATTTCTCGTATGTTGGGTGTTGCATGAGTTTGACTACGGTTGATTGTGTTTGACTTTGTTTGATAGCTTCTATGTGAAGTCAAGAAGTATCAAAGAGGTTGGTAAAAATTCAACATCACCCAAATTCCAAGTCTGGCCCTATCTTCACTTTTGTTAGTAGGTTTAATCTTCAGAGACTTGTCTTAATCTCTATCTTTTGTCCAACGCAATGTACCTTCTTAGGTATCTTCTCTATCATCTAACCTTTCATTCTTTCCATTGACATCTCATCATCTGAGGCCATCTGCTAATTGTGTTAATCGTGTTTCTAACCCTAATCAAAATAGTGACCATTTCTCACATATTCTTCCCTAGCAAATCCTGATTTAGTTAAAACCTCTACCCTTGCACCTAGACCTCAAACACCATCATCTCGTATGTATCCTTGTTTTATTATAAATCCTAACTCATTTGCCTATATGTCCATTTATTTTGAAAATCATAAAACCCTTTCTAAATTTTCTCCGTTTCTAGAAAATCACTTCAAAGAGTTACCTTTTGTTTTTGAAGTTTCTTTTCAAATAAAATCTGGGAATGTGATACACCTCCATATCACTCCGTTTCCCATTTAAACATCATTTCCAAGAATTTATTTCTCTACTTACTTTCTTATTACACCAAGTGCATGAGAATGGCAACTATGCCATTTTGTACACTATTTTTCCATCCATCAATTTTGAGGAAACTCTACCGTGCATTGTTATGCAAGTGGAATGTCCTGGACTCAAATCATCTTTTAGTCGCATTCAAAATTTTCAAAGCTAGTTAAATTGGATTTCAATCATATGCATGCTCCCATAAACTTTGTGATCAAAACAAGATCAAACGAACTCTTAGTTTGCATAGTATCTTCACCCCATTGTCTCACCACTCTCTGATCCATCAAACACACACTCTTGCTTGAAATTATTTTCAACAACCTCAAAACCCAAATTAAAGGATCAACACATGCTTGACCATCTCTCTTGAACTCTATTCTCTCCATGCCACCATGGACCATCACCAAACCCTAGCATTGACCACGCCAGTACCATCACCTCCTCTCAGGTCGAAGTCTACTGTAGCACCACCCTCCCTTTTGTTTGCTAGTGTTTGGAGAGAAGAGAGGGGAAGACCAATGCATAGCTTGGACCATATCTTGGACAGATTGCTGCAGCCCTCCTTATCTCTCTAAACCAGCACCATGTCGTGCACATCCCACACTCTCTCCTCCCTACGCACCCGTTAAGCCTTCCCAAGCAAGCTTCCGAGATTTTACTTCAGCTATCGCTCTCTCTCGACCGTGCTCTGAGGTGCCAACAGAAGTCGAACATCTGGCGGGCACGGAATCAACAACACCCTCCCAAGCCGACCAGCCACCTCCGCGCCTGCCCTCTCACCTCTTATCACGCCTCTCTCTCGCAGACATCCTGGCACAGATCCACCCCTTCTTCTTGTCCCGTTGCTCATGTCCATGCTCGCTGCGCGCCGTGGCTAGACACCACGCGCCACGTTACGGCAGAGCTCAGCCTCGCCTCTTAAGCACGCTTGCCCTCCCAACCTTTCTCACACCGTGCCTCCTATACCCTCAGAACCAACCCAGACCGAAGCCACTGCCCCTCTGTCCAATGGCGAGGCTGTAGGCCCCTGCGCGCCCTCACTCTCCCTCGGTCCACCGTGCGCCAGCACGTTCGGTATAAACCCGAGCCCAAACCCTCTCTCTGCCTTCTCTCCTAAGCTTCACTCATTTACCCTCTCTGGACCATCCCAAGTAGTCCCAGAGCCTTGCTTCTCTTCTCCGTTGAGGAGAGTGAGCACCGGCTCATCTCGGAGATCCACCAAGGCGGAGAGGGTGGCGGTCGATGCAGTCCCTCATCTCACGCCATTTTTGATCCAAGCTTCCTCCCTCCTCTATCCACGCTCATTTTATTTCCTATTTCTCGCGCAGCACTAGCTGGCCGAAGCCATCCAAAGCTCGCCGGAGCCGGCGCTTCTCCGTGAGGTCGAGGCTGGCCAAGGCGAGGGCCAGGCGTCTGCATGCAGGATATCTTGGGTCACCTGCACTCCTTCAAGTCCCCTCGGCCGAGCTGTGTCGTCTCCGTCGTCGTCAGCAGCCCCCGGTGAGCTCCCCGTCCTCTCCTGGTCTCGCTCCCATCGTCTAGGGCACGAGCGCCGCCCGGTCTCGATCGCCCAGCGTCTCGCCTCGGTCGTTGACCGGTAGAGGCCGCCTTGGGCCGCAGGATCTTGATCCAACGGAGGCAGGCGGCCAGGCTTTGCTTCTTGCCACTGACCGGCGGGCCCCGCCCGGGCGCTGCCTCCTCCCGCTCGCCCGCGTCGCCAAATTGCCGGTCCGGCATGGATCTGCTAGATCCGTTGATCCGCGGCCCATCTTTGTTTTTTTTTCAGAAATCTTTTAAACTTTGATTTGTACTGCTAGTTTGAAAAATTCATATCTTGGTCTCTGAGCATCCAAAAATAGTGATTCAAATTTTCCTAAGCTCCTTGTTACAAGATCTATTCATTGGTACTGCATGCATGTTTTCTAGGACAATGTAGATTAATTGATAATTAAAAGGGGTAGATCTAGTCCTTATTCATTCACAAGATCAAATAGGTGGTTTTGTAGATCTAAATTGTGTGGTTCCAATTTTCATAGATGACCTGATGCTGTAGCTTACTTGTCACACTTAGTTTGGTATTTTAAGAGCTGTAGATCTGCAGTAGTATTTAATTTGGTAAATAGTTTATTTAATATAGTTTAATTTCTCAATTACAGTACGTTGGGAATTTTTGTGTGAAACCAATTTCTTTGTGTTGAGCTTAATCATAGCTTTCCAGAACATTCTTTGGTCCATTTTTCTGATGTCCAGAGAATATCTGGGAATTATTCTAGTGTTATAGCTATTTTTGTTGATAGGAAATTCATAGAAAATCAACCACAAGGTGTTTTGAGGTGAATCCAACTTTGTCGGGTTCATAAGCGTGTTACCTACCTACTGATGTGCTGAGATTGATTCTTGACCTATTTTAGCACTTGCATGCTTGCTTGGTTTGAGTGGTGTAATTTGTTGCTAGAAATGAAATAACCTAGGTTTAATAGATTTAACTTGCTATTAAACTCCTGCAAAAACTTGTTCAGTTTCTAAACTTGTTTGTTTCTGATAATCTCTGATTGTGTGTTATGAAGTGTGGTAATGCTTGTGCCTTGTGAATGCTTGCTTGCTTATTGGTTGCTATTTCTTTTACCGGCGATAGAATCGAACAACACCGAGAGTACCGGGGAAGGAGAAGTATTTGGATATCCAGGAGAAGACCAGGGACAAGCTGAGAAAGGCAAGCCATCTAACTTGAATTCATATCTGATCCTAGTTTTATTTATTGCATGCTTTATAAATGTTTATGAAATTGCATGATTTTATATTGCTATTACTTCTAGATAGCAATTATTGGCGACTTGGCTCCACAAGTCATTTGTTATCATCCTCATGGATGACACCCTCTCGACACCTACTTATCCCCTGGGTTAGTGGCTTGATGGATAGCATCATGGCCTTTGGAAAACCTTATAGTGGAGCAAAACTCTAGGTTGGGGACACTCATTTGGGATGTTTGAAAATGACTTCAAAAACCTTGGAATAGGAAGCTATTCCATTGATGGATTCCACAATGAGATTTTGAAAATAAGGTGGGGATGGACATCCCGGAGTTGGGGGCAAGTTTGGTTTCATAAGAAAAACATTGGTGTTTCTTTGTAGTGTTCGAAACAATTAACCCGTGCAACCACAATTACCCTGGTATGGGACGGGGCGTAGCGGAGTAATTTGTTCATCTTAGTATGGGATCTACAAATTGTAATGGCAGTCCGAGCATGGACACCTTTTCCGTGGCACCCTGGGTAGGAGCGGTTACCCAGGTTCGCTTTGTCACCTTTTTAGGGGGCAGGGGTACAAGCCGAGAGCCCTCATTGAATAATGAGCTACCATGAGTACAGGACTACTGCAGGTAGTGTCATTCCAAAGGGTCGAGTGGGCTGGGGAATTTGCAACTCCTGGGTCAAACAGCCACTTGGGCTTTGGTGTTGAGGGATACCCCTCTTAGCGGTAGATCTTATGCTAAGGTGGGCAGGTGAAAAACTGCGATCGGGTGCTTGTCGTGGCATATGATGTTATGCGGGGAAGATGCCCACACGATGAGTATCCGGATGATTGTGGGTAAAGTGTACAACCTCTGCAGAGTGTAAATCTATTCGAATAGCCGAGTCCTCGGTCATGGACGGTTGGAAAGATCACTACATTGCCCAATGCAGTTTTGGTGTTAAAAAGTGGTTTTCGGAAAAGTGGAGGAAAGTGCCGGACGAAGTACTCGGAGGGTACTGCCGTGGCATGGTTATGGTTCGGAACACTTGCAGGGTACTGCCGAGGCAATGGAGATGGTCATGTGTGATTGACTTGTTTTTTATAAAGGAAGGTGGTCATGTTTGATTGACCACCGACTCTCTCTTGGAAATCAAATGAGTTTCTCCCTTTCCTAGAGATTTTTACTAAAAAGGTTTTCTAAATGTTTTCTTTAATAAGGATATAGAAATGCCATAAGACATGCTATATCGGCACGAGAAATTGACTAGATAGGATAAAATAGATTAGAGCCTTTCTCCTTGCTACAGCCAAACTGCATGACAACACTTCTTCTTAGATGGTTTGCGAGTACAATTCAAATGTACTCACGGCTTTGTCCCTGGCTATTAACTTGGTTAGACTATGGAGAAGACTACTCGGAAGGTGACGATGGTTACGACGACGCTGGTGCGAACTAGGAACGTCTCCCAGTCAGTTGCCTGTAGGGTAGTAGGCATGACGTGGGTCATCTACGCTGCTTGGTATCCGCTGCTTAGTTGTAGACTTGCCCTGTGTGGCAATATCATACTTGGTCATGTGACCAATTGTAAGTTTATTATTCATTACTGTAATGGATGATGTAATTCTGTTATCAACTCGGATATGTGGATTCACGACACACTGATCATGGGATCGTGAATTGTATGCATATCGGGTATTCCAGATGGGTAATCCGGGGTCCCCACAAAGTTGGTATCAGAGCCATCCTGACTGTAGGAGACCTTAGTTAGCATGGGCGTTAGTTAGGAAACTACTTTTTGGGTAAACCTAATTGCAAACTTATTTCTTTAAAACTTCTAATCTTACCTCTCTAATTTTTCAAGGATTTAAAGATTTTGCTATCTTGTCTCATCCTCTTCAAATTCTACATAATGGACAACTATTCCCAATTAGACCTGAAGCCTGGCAATTGAAGATGAAGCAAAAGTTTTAGTCAGACTTCTTCAAGCCTCTCAAGTCCGGGGGTATGACGCATGGCGCCCAACTTAGCCCTATATGAAGCCCCTGTGGATACTCTCCCGAGAAGTGTTAAAATAATTTGCCTTTGGTTCGTTCCAAATGGCTATGTCAAGGATCTGACCTTGTTCCTCCCTGGACTCGCACTTTTGCAGTCGCCAAGGACCAAGTACTTAGTTGCTTGACTAGTATCTATTAGGTTTGACGGGCGAGTATGCCACCAATGGCACACTTCAGCAATCCCTCTGAAGACCTCACAACCATGTGATGTGATACAAGAAGACTTGCAAATCTACACTTCCCAAGTCAACATCAACGGCTCAACAACACTTCAACTTCACCACCAACTGCCATCAAATTTATGCTAAAGTGAAAAGTCAAGGAGAATGAAGACATCAACAACTATGGCCAACCATGACCCTAGGATGAATAGGACTAACCCAAATATCGCGAGTTGTTAGGCATCATTGGTACCTGAAGTACCTCGTGTGATTTCTGCAATTGTTTATTGTTTGCCTTGTGTGTTCTTGATAGTGTTTGCAGTTGACTTGTGTGTTTCTTGAATGTGTGTTGTACTTTGTGCTCATGTTTGACTTGGCCTTTCAGCCTTACAAACCCCTCTGGCATGTAAAACCCCAGATAGAAAGACCTCCCTGAAATGTGTTTCCCTCACATGCATTTATGTCAACACGAGTAGCATAGATGAGTTAAAACTAGAATGCTAACTCTAACCTTGATAGGAGTGGATTAGAACTCTTCTTACAACACCTCCACAAGATCCGACGCGACAAATTTTGCTACGTGCGTCAAGCTTCGTCAAGACCTCTCTACAACTTCAAGGGAGCAGAAAATGGACCCGCCTGGACTACAAGGGACTTCTAGAAGACAAAGACTTCACTAACCTGAATCGCCTAACCTTAAATCTAGAGTTTTGCTAACATTGATGATACTCTCTTAGCACCCCAACACTTGCTAATCTTCTAACAAGCCAAGCCTAACTTTCGAAGATCAACCTGTTATCGTCACTTGAAGCCCGAAGACCCACGTGCTTGATCTCCACGGAGCAAATAGAAGGGTGAAGGCCCTCCAAAATCAAGCCATCAACGTCGACCCCACCTTCAGGAGATATCAATGGAGGTAGCAACAAGAAGAAGTGAAGACTTTTCTAACTAACTCGCTCGCTCGTTCAAATTTTTGACGGGTTTGAAACCAAAACTGACTTATGCCACCGGTAGAAATCCACATGAAGATTTCTCTGAAGATGAAGTCAACTCAGGGTATCCCAATATACCTCAAGATCCTCTAGGCTACAAAAATATGGAGAAGCAAGGGGATCTTCAGTAGTCTCCACCAACCCGAAGATAAGAAGAAATAGATCATTGACTATGAGAAGGCACACCGTGGGTGGTGCGCTGCCACCTGAAGAGATTTCAGCTCTAGCCCGAGACTACTTAGAAGAATATTTCCGGTTAAGGACTAACATATGACCTCGACGGTTAGGAAGCGTAGAGGGATTAAGTATATAGATCTGGAGCACTCTAACGAAACCTAAGCTTAAGTGCCATTATCTGTGACCTCTAGAGCACTACACCTCAAGACAGAAGGATCTACACCAACATCAAGCTTCAAGAAGCAACACCAAGAATTGAAGGCTTCATTAATCTACATGAAGGAAGCGATGACCCCAAGCCAACAGAAGCTACCTGAGAAGCCTCAACTCTTCAAGACCTCAAATGCAAGCTGAAAACCTTCTAACTCTCGTAGAATCTTTTCGGGCATACTAGATAGCCTAACCCCGCTAACCTTAAAAATATCCCGACAAGGTTTCGACAGGATAATTTCGGCAACATCAACTCTTCAGCCATCAACTTCAGCAACTGAAGACGATCTACACCTTCGGCAAAAGAAAGTCTTTGACGCAACTCAAAGTATCACCGGTGGGTTGGAAGAGCAACCATTGTGGCCTAACTCTAACTTAGTCTCAGCACCTCTTACTACTACGCTTAGGAATCTCGGGACGAGATTCTGTTTAAGGGGGGAAGAGCTGTAACACCCCAAATTTTGTAACCATGATTAAGCAAGGTTTAGTAATGCAAAAATGAGGGCCAACAAAAACTTTTTTTGTTTAATCAAATTTACTGAAAACTCTTGAATGTTTGCCTTGTTTGAGGTGTGATTGTTGCTTGTTGGACAAGACTATGAACCAGCACTACCCTTGTACCCTTGTGATCATGTCATTAGCAGTGCTGCTAGTTTTCTTTTGCAGAACCATTATCTTGGCAATCCCTCATA
This sequence comes from Dactylis glomerata, assembly GCA_007115705.1. Taxonomy (NCBI): domain Eukaryota; kingdom Viridiplantae; phylum Streptophyta; class Magnoliopsida; order Poales; family Poaceae; genus Dactylis; species Dactylis glomerata. The sequence continues at coordinate 1,138,456 of QXEO01000720.1, forward strand.
TTTCAAAGGATTCAACCTTCTTCCAAAAAAAAGAGCCAAGATATATTTTGACACAAAGGTTTTCTAAACTATTTATTTATAAAATCTATAGGGATCTATAGGCTAGTATGATCCCACTATTTTGCAAATACCTAGTTTACAAAACAAATTGATATTTGGATTTCAAAGGCCTCTGAGAAAACTATATAAAGGAGATGTTTATGTCTCCAAGTTTCTGAAATTATTTACAGAAGCTTTACTTCCTTATTTACAACTCTTTTCACCAATCTCAAAGGCATGATTCCCATGGAGCGCTTGCTCGGGCCATTTCTCGTATGTTGGGTGTTGCATGAGTTTGACTACGGTTGATTGTGTTTGACTTTGTTTGATAGCTTCTATGTGAAGTCAAGAAGTATCAAAGAGGTTGGTAAAAATTCAACATCACCCAAATTCCAAGTCTGGCCCTATCTTCACTTTTGTTAGCAGGTTCAATCTTCAGAGACTTGTCTTAATCTCTATCTTTTGTCCAACGCAATGTACCTTCTTAGGTATCTTCTCTATCATCTAACCTTTCATTCTTTCCATTGACATCTCATCATCTGAGGCCATCTGCTAATTGTGTTAATCGTGTTTCTAACCCTAATCAAAATAGTGACCATTTCTCACATATTCTTCCCTAGCAAATCCTGATTTAGTTAAAACCTCTACCCTTGCACCTAGACCTCAAACACCATCATCTCGTATGTATCCTTGTTTTATTATAAATCCTAACTCATTTGCCTATATGTCCATTTATTTTGAAAATCATAAAACCCTTTCTAAATTTTCTCCATTTCTAGAAAATCACTTCAAAGAGTTACCTTTTGTTTTTGAAGTTTCTTTTCAAATAAAATCTGGGAATGTGATACACCTCCATATCACTTCGTTTCCCATTTAAACATCATTTCCAAGAATTTATTTCTCTACTTACTTTCTTATTACACCAAGTGCATGAGAATGGCAACTATGCCATTTCCTACACTATTTTTCCATCCATCAATTTTGAGGAAACTCTACCGTGCATTGTTATGCAAGTGGAATCTCCTGGACTCAAATCATCTTTTAGTCGCATTCAAAATTTTCAAAGCTAGTTAAATTGGATTTCAATCATATGCATGCTCCCATAAACTTTGTGATCAAAACAAGATCAAACGAACTCTTAGTTTGCATAGTATCTTCACCCCATTGTCTCACCACTCTCTGATCCATCAAACACACACTCTTGCTTGAAATTATTTTCAACAACCTCAAAACCCAAATTAAAGGATCAAGACATGCATGACCATCTCTCTTGAACTCTATTCTCTCCATGCCACCATGGACCATCACCAAACCCTAGCATTGACCACGCCAGTACCATCACCTCCTCTCAGGTCGAAGTCTACTGTAGCACCACCCTCCCTTTTGTTTGCTAGTGTTTGGAGAGAAGAGATGGGAAGACCAATGCATAGCTTGGACCATATCTTGGACAGATTGCTGCAGCCCTCCTTATCTCTCTAAACCAGCACCATGTCGTGCACATCCCACACTCTCTCCTCCCTACGCACCCCTTAAGCCTTCCCAAGCAAGCTTCCGAGATTTTACTTCAGCTATCGCTCTCTCTCGACCGTGCTCTGAGGTGCCAATAGAAGTCGAACATCTGGTGGGCACGGAATCAACAACGCCCTCCCAAGCCGACCAGCCACCTCCGCGCCTGCCCTCTCGCCTCTGATCACGCCTCTCTCTCGCAGACATCCTGGCACAGTCCCACCCCTTCTTCTTGTCCCGTTGCTCATGTCCGTGCTCGCTGCGCGCCGCGGCTAGACACCACGTGCCACGTTACGGCAGAGCTCAGCCTCGCCTCTTAAGCACGCTTGCCCTCCCAACCTTTCTCACACCGTGCCTCCTATACCCTCAGAACCAACCCAGACCGAAGCCACCGCCCCTCTGTCCAATGGCGAGGCCGTAGGCCCCTGCGCGCCCTCGCTCTCCCTCAGTCCACCGTGCGCCAGCACGTTCAGTATAAACCCGAGCCCAAACCCTCTCTCTGCCTTCTCTCCTAAGCTTCACTCATTTACCCTCTCTGGACCATCCCAAGCAGTCCCAGAGCCTTGCTTCTCTTCTCCGTTGAGGAGAGTGAGCACCGGCTCATCTCGGAGATCCACCAAGGCGGAGAGGGTGGCGGTCGATGCAGTCCCTCATCTCACGCCATTTTTGATCCAAGCTTCCTCCCTCCTCTATCCACGCTCATTTTATTTCCTATTTCTCGCGCAGCACTAGCTGGCCGAAGCCATCCGAAGCTCGCCGGAGCCGGCGCTTCTCCGTGAGGTCGAGGCTGGCCAAGGCGAAGGCCAGGCGTCTGCATGCAGGATATCTTGGGTCACCTGCACTCCTTCAAGTCCCCTCGGCCGAGCTGTGTCGTCTCCGTCGTCGTCAGCAGCCCCCCGATGAGCTCCCCGTCCTCTCCTGGTCTCGCTCCCATCGTCTAGGGCACGAGCGCCGCCCAGTCTCGATCGCCCAGCATCTCGCCTCGGTCGTTGACCAGTAGAGGCCGCCTTGGGCCGCAGGATCTTGATCCAACGGAGGCAGGCGGCCAGGCTTTGCTTCTTGCCACTGACCGACGGGCCCCGCCCGGGCGCTGCCTCCTCCCGCTCGCCCGCGTCGCCAAATTGGCCGGTCCGGCATGGATCTGCTAGATCCATTGATCTGCGGCCCATCTTTGTTTTTTTTTCAGAAATCTTTTAAACTTTGATTTGTACTGCTAGTTTGAAAAATTCATATCTTGGTCTCTGAGCATCCAAAAATAGTGATTCAAATTTTCCTAAGCTCCCTGTTACAAGATCTATTCATTGGTACTGCATGCATGTTTTCTAGGCCAATGTAGATTAATTGATAATTAAAAGGGGTAGATCTAGTCCTTATTCATTCACAAGATCAAATAGGTGGTTTTGTAGATCTAAATTGTGTGGTTCCAATTTTCATAGATGACCTGATGCTGTAGCTTACTTGTCACACTTAGTTTGGTATTTTAAGAGCTGTAGATCTGCAGTAGTATTTAATTTGGTAAATAGTTTATTTAATATAGTTTAATTTCTCAATTACAGTACGTTAGGAATTTTTGTGTGAAAACAATTTCTTTGTGTTGAGCTTAATCATAGCTTTCCAGAACATTCTTTGGTGCATTTTTCTGATGTCCAGAGAATATCTGGGAATTATTCTAGTGTTATAGCTATTTTTGTTGATAGGAAATTCATAGAAAATCAACCACAAGGTGTTTTGAGGTGAATCCAACTATGTCGGGTTCATAAGCGTGTTACCTACCTACTGATGTGCTGAGAGTTATTCTTGACCTATTTTAGCACTTGCATGCTTGCTTGGTTTGAGTGGTGTAATTTGTTGCTAGAAATGAAATACCCTAGGTTTAATAGATTTAACTTGCTATTAAACTCCTGCAAAAACTTGTTCAGTTTCTAAACTTGTTTGTTTCTGATAATCTCTGATTGTGTGTTGTGAAGTGTGGTAATGCTTGTGCCTTGTGAATGCTTGCTTGCTTATTGGTTGCTATTTCTTTTACCGGCGATAGAATCAAACAACACCGAGAGTACCGGGGAAGGAGAAGTATTTGGATATCCAGGAGAAGACCAGGGACAAGCTGAGAAAGGCAAGCCATCTAACTTGAATTCATATCTGATCCTAGTTTTATTTATTGCATGCTTTATAAATGTTTATGAAATTGCATGATTTTATATTGCTATTACTTCTAGATAGCAATTATTGGCGACTTGGCTCCACAAGTCATTTGTTATCATCCTCATGGATGACACCCTCTCGACACCTACTTATCCCCTGGGTTAGTGGCTTGATGGATAGCATCATGGCCTTTGGAAAACCTTGTAGTGGAGCAAAACTCTAGGTTGGGGACACTCATTTGGGATGTTTGAAAATGACTTCGAAAACCTTGGAATAGGAAGCTATTCCATTGATGGATTCCACAACGAGATTTTGAAAATAAGGTGGGGATGGACATCCTGGAGTTGGGGGCAAGTATGGTTTCATAAGAAAAACATTGGTGTTTCTTTGTAGTGTTCGAAACAATTAACCCGTGCAACCACAATTACCCTGGTATGGGACGGGGCGTAGCGGAGTAGTTTGTTCATCTTAGTATGGGATCTACAAATTGTAATGGCAGTCCAAGCATGGACACCTTTTCCGTGGCACCCTGGGTAGGAGCGGTTACCCAGGTTCGCTTTGTCACCTTTTTAGGGGGCAGGGGTACAAGCCGAGAGCCCTCATTGAATAATGAGCTACCGTGAGTACAGGACTACTGCGGGTAGTGTCATTCCAAAGGGTCGAGTGGGATGGGGAATTTGCAACTCCTGGGTCAAACAGCCACTTGGGCTTTGGTGTTGAGGGATACCCCTCTTGGCGGTAGATCTTATCCTAAGGTGGGCAGGTGAAAAACTGCGATCGGGTGCTTGTCGTGGCATATGATGTTATGCGGGGAAGATGCCCACACGATGAGTATCCGGATGATTGTGGGTAAAATGTACAACCTCTGCAGAGTGTAAATCTATTCGAATAGCCGAGTCCTCGGTCATGGACGGTTGGAAAGATCACTACATTGCCCAATGCAGTTTTGGTGTTAAAAAGTGGTTTTCGGAAAAGTGGAGGAAAGTGCCGGACGAAGTACTCGGAGGGTACTGCCGTGGCACGGTTATGGTTCGGAGCACTTGCAGGGTACTGCCGAGGCAATGGAGATGGTCATGTGTGATTGACCTGTTTTTTATAAAGGAAGGTGGTCATGTTTGATTGACCACCGACTCTCTCTTGGAAATCAAATGAGTTTCTCCCTTTCCTAGAGATTTTTACTAAAAAGGTTTTCTAAATGTTTTCTTTAATAAGGATATAGAAATGCCATAAGACATGCTATATCGGCATGAGAAATTGACTAGATAGGATAAACTAGATTAGAGCCTTTCTCCTTGCTACAGCCAAACTGCATGACAACACTTCTTCTTAGATGGTTTGCGAGTACAATTCAAATGTACTCACGGCTTTGTCCCTGGCTATTAACTTGGTAAGACTATGGAGAAGACTACTCGGAAGGTGACGATGGTTACGACGACGCCGGTGCGAACTAGGAACGTCTCCCAGTCAGTTGCCTGTAGGGTAGTAGGCATGACGTGGGTCATCTACGCTGCTTGGTATCCGCTGCTTAGTTGTAGACTTGCCCTGTGTGGCAATATCATACTTGGTCATGTGACCAATTGTAAGTTTATTATTCATTACTGTAATGGATGATGTAATTCTGTTATCAACTCGGATATGTGGATTCACGACACACTGATCATGGGATCGTGAATTGTATGCATATCGGGTATTCCAGATGAGTAATCCGGGGTCCCCACAGAGTTGGTATCAGAGCCATCCTGACTGTAGGAGACCTTAGTTAGCATGGGCGTTAGTTAGGAAACTACTTTTGGGTAAACCTAATTGCAAACTTATTTCTTTAAAACTTCTAATCTTACCTCTCTAATTTTTCAAGGATTTAAAGATTTTGCTATCTTGTCTCATCCTCTTCAAATTCTACAAAATGGACGACTGTTCCCAATTAGACCTGGAGCCTGGCAATTGAAGATGAAGCAAAAGTTTTAGTCAGACTTCTTCAATCCTCTCAAGTCCTGGGGTATGAAGCATGGCGCCCAACTTAGCCCTATATGAAGCCCCTGTGGATACTCTCCCGAGAAGTGTTAAAATAATTTGCCTTTGGTTCATTCCAAATGGCTATGTCAAGGATCTGACCTTGTTCCTCCCTGGACTCTCACTTTTGCAGTCACCAAGGACCAAGTACTTAGTTGCTTGACTAGTATCTATTAGGTTTGACAGGCGAGTATGCCACCAATGGCACACTTCAGCAATCCCTCTGAAGACCTCACAACCATGTGATGTGATACAAGAAGACTTGCAAATCTACACTTCCCAAGTCAACATCAACGGTTCAACAACACTTCAACTTCACCACCAACTGCCATCAAGTTTCTGCTAAAGTGAAAAGTCAAGGAGAATGAAGACATCAACAACTATGGCCAACCATGACCCTAGGATGAATAGGACTAACCCAAATATCGCGAGTTGTTAGGCATCATTGGTACCTGAAGTACCTCGTGTGATTTCTGCAATTGTTTATTGTTTGCCTTGTGTGTTCTTGATAGTGTTTGCAGTTGACTTGTGTGTTTCTTGAATGTGTGTTGTACTTTGTGCTCATGTTTGACTTGGCCTTTCAGCCTTACAAACCCCTCTGGCATGTAAAACCCCAGATAGAAAGACCTCCCTGAAATGTGTTTCCCTCACATGCATTTATGTCAACACGAGTAGCATAGATGAGTTCAAACTAGAATGCTAACTCTAACCTTGATAGTAGTGGATTAGAACTCTTCTTACAACACCTCCACAAGATCCGACGCGACAAATTTTGCTACATGCGTCAAGCTTCGTCAAGACCTCTCTACAACTTCAAGGGAGCAGAAAATGGACCCGCCTGGACTACAAGGGACTTCTAGAAGACAAAGACTTCACTAACCTGAATCGCCTAACCTTAAATCTAGAGTTTCGCTAACATTGATGATACTCTCTTAGCACCCCAACACTTGCTAATCTTCTAACAAGCCAAGCCTAACTTTCGAACATCAACCTGTTATCGTCACTTGAAGCCCGAAGACCCACGTGCTTGATCTCCACGGAGCAAATAGAAGGGTGAAGGCCCTCCAAAATCAAGCCATCAACGTCGACCCCACCTTCAGGAGATATCAATGGAGGTAGCAACAAGAAGAAGTGAAGACTTTTCTAACTAACTCGCTCGCTCTTTCAAATTTTTGACGGGTTTGAAACCAAAACTGACTTATGCCACCGGTAGAAATCCACATGAAGATTTCTCTGAAGATGAAGTCAACTCAGGGTATCCCAATATACCTCAAGATCCTCTAGGCTACAAAAATATGGAGAAGCAAGGGGATCTTCAGTAGTCTCCACCAACCCGAAGATAAGAAGAAATAGATCATTGACTATGAGAAGGCACACCGTGGGTGGTGCGCTGCCACCTGAAGAGATTTCAGCTCTAGCCCGAGACTACTCAGAAGAATATTTCCGGTTAAGGACTAACATATGACCTCGATGGTTAGGAAGCGTAGAGGGATTAAGTCTATAGATCTGGAGCATTCTAACAAAACCTAAGCTTAAGTGCCATTATCTGTGACCTCTAGAGCACTACACCTCAAGACAGAAGGATCTACACCAACATCAAGCTTCAAGAAGCAACACCAAGAATTGAAGGCCCAGAGTCCCCACGGTCGGCGCTAATTGATGAGGGTTAACTCGACAAATGTCAGTAATGAAGGACTTAGGATCGGGGAATTAGGGCATCGGATGAACTCGAAGGTAAAATCAGTCAAACAAGGTGTGTATCAAAAGTAAACGCGGTGGTGAAGTTGGCTTGCTTTCAATCTGTCCCTCACCGTCCTCTCCTGGGCCCTATATATAGGTGGCCAGGTCTCAAGGAACGGGAGGGGTCCGATACATATTACAACATCGGTGACAAGGGTATAGTTAATAGAGCCCGTTAGTTGAGCACCCCTAAGGCCCGTATAGCTAGGCCCAATTGTAATAATAGTCGAATACGAGTTCCTACCGTATGTCGATATTGTAATCTGTGTCGGACCCTACCCGATCCTCGAGACCTGGCCACCTATATAAAGGGGCCAGGAGGGGACGGTGTAGGCCAGATTGAAAGCAAGCCAGGTTAAACACCCAAGTTTACTTTCGACGCATACCTGTTTCGACTAACTTTACCTTCGAGTTCATCCGACGCCCTATCTCCCCGATCCTAAGTCCTTCATCTAGGACATTTTTCGAGTTAACCCCTCGTCAATTGGCGCCGACCGTGGGGAACGGGGCGTTGGAATCATGAATTCGACGGCTTTTTCGCTTTTAGCCAACAGCAGTCCAGAACTCGACGGAAATCAAGAGATGGAGTTAACCATTGGAAGTTTGAGCATCATTATCGGGCCATCGGGTTCATCCCGCCTCTCGGATTCGACGAAATTAGATCCGTCGGCAAACAAGCCCGAAACAGAGGAAACGTGGGAATCATCAGAAGACTCTTCCAGCGAGGTAAACTCGCCGGTCAGCTTCGACAAAGCACCAATCGCAGAAGGCGACAAAATTCGGGAAAATTTCGACTCAGAAGAAAGAGCGTGCCAGACGCACAACAACGCAAGGGACTTCGCCGTGGGAAGCAGCGGCGTCTCCAAAGTACATCAGTTATGCGTTATTATCACCAAAGCAGAAGAAGAAAACAACAGCGAATGAAGTAAAAAGGTCAACAGGAAAGTCGACAAAATGAAAGAACACAATAAAAAGGAAAAGGAGAAAGTCCACGTTTCGGCTAGCGAATGGAGAATGATCAAATCAGCTATCAATCATGGTACAGAAGTACTCGAAGGATCGAGAAGAGAAGTTTTAATGGGCTATCAGTACGCATTATACCAACACAGGAAGAAACTAAGGGAGGAAAGAGACATGGTTTTTCAAAACAATAACAGTATATCAAGGGAGGAGTACTGGGAAGACCATAGCGAAGATTTAGAGTACAGCAGAGAAAGGCACGGAGACCCAAAGCACAATAGAGAGGCGACGGCACGTAGCAGAGAAGAAAGGTACTCAAGGAGCCCTACCCCACAGCTAGAAGAGGAGGAAGACGACTTCATACAAGAAACGCCAGAAGCAGCATTGGTAGCAGCACAAGCGTATTTACTAACTACAAGGCCAGAACCTGGGGACCCGCGAGAAGATATGCACCGAGCCGCGATACGAAGCCTTGGAATAGTGGAAAGCAAGATCAGGGAAAAAGGCCCAGAGATAAAATCGACAAGCTGCAAGGAAAATCAAAAGGAGAAGTTCAGATACAACTTCGCAAATAACGTGTACAGCGAGTCATCAGAAGAGGAAAGGCGACAGAAGAGGAAAGATGACGCAAGAAATATAATAGCGCAAGCTCGAGTAAACAAATCGCGTCATGCTTGGAGGGAAGAGAATTATGAAGACGACGATACAGAGATGGGGGCGTTATGCTTTACCCGCAGGGTTCGCAAAACGCGGGTACCCACAGGATTCAAACTGCCACACGACCAGCATAAGTATGACGGGTCGCAAGAACCTACCCTATGGTTATCAGACTATCTGCAGGCGGTACAGATATTGGGGGGAACAAAGGCGACTGCAATGCAAAGTTTGCAGCTACACCTCACCGGCGCATCACGGTCCTGGTTGAATACCCTACCCAACGAATCCATCGGAAGTTGGGGGGAACTCGAAAGTCAATTTGCATGAAATTTTCGTTCAACATATAAGCGCCCAGCATCACTGGAGGAAGTTAAGGCGTGCGTGCAGAGGAAAGGCGAAACTCTACGTTCTTATATACAACGCTGGAGCATAATCAAAAACTCAGCAAAGGACGTCTCCGACGAACGAGCAATAGACGCCTTTACGGCCGGACTTCGTCGCTCAGATCTCGTGGAAGAAATAGGAAGAACAAGACCTACGACAGTAGCCGAGTTAATGGAACAAGTCAACAAATTCACTGATGGAGAAGACGCATACAATAACAAAAGAGGACGTTCACCAGAAGTCGACAGAATAAGCAGACAGAGGAGACGATACCGCAGCAGGGGTAACCAAGAAAGGCGAAGTCAGGTAGCCACGGGCTACATAGTAGAAGAAGAGGAAGGATATGACAGTAGCAGGTTTCAAGCAAAAGGAGTAGAAAAGTCGAGATACTCCGGTCCTTCGGCCGAGGATATGCTATACGGACCTTGTCGAATCCACTACGCATATCTCGACAGGAAAAGAGTTTCAAATCATCAGATGAAAGATTGTAGAACATTCCTAAGGCTGCAAAGCGCCATGGGCTCAAGCCAAGGAGGGAGGCAAGGAGAACAACACAGAAGTCAAGGATATCAAATGCAAAGGCTAGCAAGGCACCTAGAGTCAAAAGTTTACATATCAGCCATGATTCAACCGGTGCCCAGGTCAAAGAAGGAGCGAAAAAGCATATCCAGGCAAGTAAACCTAGCAATATCATCACCACCAGCTACCACAGAGTACCTACGGTGGTCAGACCAACCAGTTAAGTTCAGTAGAGCAGACCACCCGAAGAAAGTTCCCAGACCAGGCCACTCGCCTATGGTTTTAAAGGCGCAAATAGGAGGGTACGATATCGGAAGAGTGTTCATGGATGCAGGGAGTGGCATAAACTTAATATATGCTAGAACCCTAAAGGCAATGTGCATCTCGCTGTCGAGTCTGAAGCCAACAGATTGCTCCTTCCATGGAATAGTACCAGGAGCCGCAAACTACCCTTTGGGAAGAATAGAACTCGATGTCTGCTTTGGCAGTAGCGGCAACTACCGAAGAGAGAAGCTGGAATTCGAAGTCATGGACTGGCCGTCACAATATCATGCAATCCTGGGGCGCCCAGCATTTGCAAAATTCATGGCAGTGCCACACTACGCGTATCTTACGTTAAAAATTCCAGGACCCAAAGGAACAATCATAGTACAAGGGAGCTTTGAAGTAGCCAACACATGCGACAGAGAATTCAACACGATGGCGCAAACCTTCGGCATGACAGCAGAATACGAGAGGTTAAAAGGAGAAACGGATCATAATGTACTACCCGACGTTGGACGATCCCTGCCAGATCAGGCTTTCGACACAACTCAGGACTCGAAGAAAATCCAGGTCCACCCTACAGATGCAAACAAGACGACATCAATTGCGGTGAACTTGGATCCCGCATAGGAAAGCGCGCTCGTCGAGTTTCTCCGTGAGCGCTAGGAAATCTTCGCCTGGTGTCCATCAGACATGCCAGGGGTTCCTAGGGAACTCGTCGAGCACGCATTAAATGTAGATCCCAAGGCAAAGCCAGTCAAGCAGCCATTGCGATGATTTGATGAACCTAAAAGAAAGGCGATAGCATCAGAGTTACATAGGCTAGAAAATGCCAGATTTATCAGAGAAATCAAAACTTTGAGTTGGGTGTCGAACCCAGTCATAGTACCCAAGAAGAACACAGACGTACAAAGAGTATGTGTCGACTACACATCTCTCAATAAGCATTGTCCAAAGGATCCTTTCCCTCTACCCCGCATCGATCAGATAATCGATTCCACAGCGGGATGCGCGAGGCTTTCATTTTTGGACGCATATTCTGGTTACAATCAGAAAAAATTGAAGAAAGAAGATGAAGAAAAAACGGCCTTCATCACACCATACGGAGTGTTTTGCTACCAAGTAATGCCGTTCGGCCTAAAAAATGCAGGAGCAACTTATCAACGGATGATGCAAAATTGCCTCGGAAGCCAAATAGGACGCAATATCCAAGTCTACATTGATGATATAGTCATCACCACAAGAGAAGAGAAATCTTTAATCAGCGAATTGGCAGAAACCTTCGACAACCTGAGCAGGTACAAGCTTAAGCTCAACCCGACAAAGTGTTCCTTCGGCGTATCAGCGGGACAACTTTTGGGGTTCTTGGTATCAGCACGAGGAATAGAGGCAAACCCAGATAAGATTCAAGCAATCTTAACAATGGGGAAACCCACGAAACTACACGACGTACAGAAACTCGCAGGTCGCGTCGCGGCTCTAAGTCGCTTCGTTGCTCGACTGGGGGAGAAGGCGCTTCCTTTTTATGCACTTATGAAGAAGTCAGATGATAAATTTGAATGGACAGAAGAGGCAGACATAGCGTTTGTACAGTTGAAAAAAGTGCTTTCCACGCCACCAGTGCTGGTCGCACCAAAAGAAAAATAACCACTACTATTGTACATCGCCGCAACTCATCAGGTGGTGAGTACAGTATTGGTAGTCGAAAGAAGCGAAGAAGGAAAAGCCCATGGTGTCCAGAGGCCGGTATATTTCATCAGTCAAGTGTTATCTCCAACAAAACAGAGGTACCCGCACTATCAAAAGTTGGCATATAGTGTTTTCACAACCGCACGTAAACTGCGACAGTACTTTGCGGTGCACCCGATTATAGTGGTCAATGAGGCGCCACTGTCGAGTATATTAAACAATCCTTCAGCAACAGGACGTGTCTCTTTGTGGGGAATCGAGTTGTCTCCCATGGACATCACGTACGAAAAAAGGAAGGCGATCAAGTCGCAAGTCTTGCCAGACTTTACGGCAGAGTGGCTGGAGCTGCAAAGCACGGGACCACCAGACTTATCCAGTGTTTGGACAATGTACTTCGACGGTTCTAAGAGAGTCCAAGGCGCAGGCGCAGGAGTAGTTTTGATATCGCCTCATGGCGACAAATTGAAGTATGTCTTAAGGATGAGCTTTCCACAGGCTTCGAATAATGAAGCAGAGTACGAGGCTTTGTTGCACGGAATGAAGATGGCTAAAGCATGTGGAGCAACTCGCCTAAAAATATTTGGAGATTCCAACCTTGTTGTCCAACAAGTTATGAACAGATGTGACACAATCAATGACAACATGATGGCCTACAAGAATTTATATCATTATCTCGAAGGAACATTCGATGGATGCGAAGTCTCGCACATAAGCAGGAATAGTAATGAAGAAGCCAACAATTTAGCAAATATCGGGTCACAGTGTTTACCCGTGCCGTCCGGAGTATTTTGGGAAGAAATAGTAGAAAGATCAATAAAAAGTGGGAAAAGCTCGACTACTGCAGCAGACTCGGGGGCTCCGTCGGAGCCAGAGGAGGTCATGATGATAGAAGAAACATGGATGCAGCCATATCTTGCATACATGATAAATAAACAATTACCAGAAGATGCAGTGGAGGCCAAGAGGATAACTCAAAGATCGAAGGCGTTTGTCGTGTTGCAGGGGAAATTATACAAGAAGAGTATTACCGGCGTTTTGCAGCGTTGTGTAACATCCCAGGAAGGACAAACAATACTACAAGAAATACACGGTGGAGTGTGTGGCCATCATGCTACCAGCAGAGCAATAGCGGCAATGGCTTTCCGAGCAGGATTTTATTGGCTAACAGCCATCGAAGACGTGAAAGATATAGTTCGAAAGTGTGAAGCGTGTCAAAGATTTGCATCTAGACCACATGCACCAGCAGCAGAGCTACAAACAATACCATTGTCCTGGCCCTTTGCGCAATGGGGCCTAGATATGGTGGGAAAGTTGCACAAATCTTGGCCAGGAGGGCATGTTTACATGCTAGTGGCAGTCGATAAATTTACCAAGTGGGTGGAAGCGGCCCCGGTAACAACTCAGGATTCGACAGCAGCAATCAGCTTCATCAAGTCGATAGTATTCCGTTTTGGTGTACCATATAGCATCATCACAGACAACGGGACAAACTTCACTTCAAAGGAATTCAAGAGTTATTGCGAAGGACTAGGGATCAAGCTCAAATTCGCATCTGTGGCGCACCCGAAGACAAATCGGCAAGTCGAAAAATCCAACGGCCTGATATGTAGTGGGATAAAAAAAAGAGGCTCTTAGCACCTCTCGAGAAATCCAAGAGCGCTTGGGTAGAAGAATTGCCCTCCGTTCTTTGGAGCCTAAGAACTACGCCTAACGCAGCAACTCAAGAAACTCCTTTCTTCCTGGTCCATGGCGCAGAAGCCGTTCTTCCAGTCGAAGTTACACACGAGGCCCCAAGAGTGACGGCATACGACGAGACAATATCGACAGAAGCACTGCAGAACGATGTCGATGCACTGGATGAAGCAAGGGATAAGGCATTAGAAAGAGCCACGCAGTATCAACAGAGTCTACGAAACTACCACAGTAGTCGAGTTCGTCCACGATCCTTCGTGGTGGGAGACCTAGTTTTGCGACTCAGGCAAGACAGCCATGGCAAATTGGAGTCCCCTTGGGTGGGACCCTACATCGTCACAAAAGTAATTCCAGGAGGAGCATATCGACTACAAGACAAGAAGACAGGAAAAGACGAGAGTAATCCATGGAATGCGGAGCAGCTACGACGTTTTTACGCGTAGACTAAATCTAGTGGTATCATTAAATTCGAGTTAACCTTCTGAACCCAGAACATGAGGCCATAGGTCGGGTTCTTTGGGTTAAACTCGACAAAATTGTACAAGTATGTCTACTTCTCCGCTCGGGGGCTTCAACCCTCGGGTCGTACGAACGAAATTTCTATCGCGACATGGAGACCTTTTTCACTGTAAAGGTTGTGCAGACAACCCGATAATATTCAAACAACTTGGTTCACAAAAGAACCCGATATTATTCATACCAATTGGTTCGCAAAGAACCCGATATATCTCAAGCATACCTCAGAACAGTAACTTGTTTTCATGGTGCTAGTAAAACTATCAAAGTAGAGTACGAATATTCATTACAGATAAACACGGCGGCAAGGACATTGTCAAGCGAAATTACATAAAAAGAAGATCCTAATGGAAGTGGACTTCAGCTTCGTACTTCTTCTGGCACTGGGTGCCGTCATAGATCTTCACGTCGAACTTCGACGTGCCGATGTGGAAGTCGAAGGCCATAAAGAAGCCTTGGTGGATGTCGTGGTCTTCTGCAAATTGTGACCAGCCACCCCTCAAGTACTGCTCGCCATCGCCGTCATACCAAACCTCTACCTCGTATGGAGTCCCACTGCCAGATTGTTCACGGAGAACCGCTTCTCGCAGCTCCCGCCCATCCATGAACTTGGTGAAATTCAGCGGCAGGCGCTGAATTTCGCGGCACTATGCCATAGCAATGCAGAAGAAAGAAAAGATTCGGGGAGGAACAGCAGGAGCAGCGGAAGCAGCAGGAGGAGGGACGCTTGAACCTGGGGCAGCGCCAGTAACTTTGGGCTTATTTTTGCTCCCAGGTGGGCGACCGGGACGACGCTTGGCTGGAACGGCCAGTGACGATCCTGCGGTGGCCGGAGTTGCATTGTTATTGTTTTTACTTCCACGAGGGCGACCTCGACCTCGGGGCGCCACCGGAGAGCCAAGGTTCAGACGGGAACCATCTGCATCAGCCATGTGGACAAAGGAAAAAGGAAAACCCTAGATGGAGGGAGAAGATGATGCGGCGGAGGAGGAATCTGATTAGGGTTTTTACCCTTGCTAGAGGGTGCTTTATTTATAAGCACGTATTATCGGGCCCCCGTGCTAAAGCAAGGCCCGTAAACATATTTTACAATAGGAGTTAAATTCTGCACACAGCAGACGATAATACCAAAGAGACAAAACAAGAAGAGGAGACTGTGGTCGCATGATATGAAAACCTTGACTTGGACTCGGGGGCTTGCAAATAGAAGACGTTAATAGGAGGAAGAAGAACTGAACTTTGAGCCTATGCTTGGGTACAAGTATCCAAACATAGCCTCGGGGGCTACTCCCATCGGGAGCGCTGAGCGCGCACCCGATAGAGGATGAGACAATCAATAGTGCAGATGAAGAAAGATTGTCATACAAACTTCGACAACATAGTCAACAAAATATAAAGAGATTACTCCCATCGGGAGCGAAGAAGTTAATTTAAAGTCCGAAATTCTTTGATTTTATCAGTCAAAAACTTGGCTGCGACATAAGATTCTCGAGTTGCGTTATCGCAACGAAACTCGAATGCCGTGATTTATCACGAAGGTAAGACCCCGGGATCCGTCCTGTGTGGCCTGGTATACGCACATGGATGCGCTCTACTGGTATGTATCCGTGTCTACGGCGCGAAGAAAATCCTGGTGGACGCACTGGGTACCCTGAGAATCACTGGGATTCATTCTTTGTAAGTCCTAAATGCGGCAAAAGAGTGGGTTTGACCGGTATCCCGAATTCAAGTCCAAGGGGATTGAATTTGAAGTAGGTGACAAGTATCTGTTCCGGCAGTTAACTGACCTCTTGATCCGTCAGAGTTGTCAGGCTTGTTCATCAAAACCCCTTGCGAAAGAATATCATGAAAATAAGTCGAAAGACCAAGTCGAAGATTTGAAGATAAGAAGAAGTCGAAGAAATGATCAAGTCAAAGATTTAAAGATTAGAGATTCAACCCGAATCTGCAATTCTGGTAGAATCTCAGGGGCTACTGACAAGGGTATAGTTAATAGAGCCCATTAGTTGAGCACCCCTAAGTCCCGTATAGCTAGGCCCAATTGTAATAATAGTCGAATACGAGTTCCTAGCGTATGTCGATATTGTAATCTGTGTCGGACCCTACCCGATCCTCGAGACCTGGCCACCTATATAAAGGGGCCAGGAGGGGACGGTGTAGGCCAGATTGAAAGCAAGCTAGGTTAAACACCCAAGTTTACTTTCGACGCATACCTATTTCGACTAACTTTACCTTCGAGTTCATCCGACGCCCTATCTCCCCGATCCTAAGTCCTTCATCTAGGACATTTGTCGAGTTAACCCCTCGTCAATCGGTATACGACATGAACTCATATTTTGACTAGGATTACACTTGGGCCTAGCTTAACGGGCCTCAGGGGTACTCAAGTAACATGCTCTATTATCTATACCCTTGTCATAACCTATTAACGAGATGCCATAGTGCTAGTTCCCTATTTTCTGCTATTTTTGTGTTTCAAAAAAGCTACACAGGAAATATTCTCGGAATTGGATGAAACAAAAGCCAAAGTTCCTATTTTCCCGACACGAGACGGAGTCCAAAGTAGAGACAGAGGGGAACTAGGGGTCAGCCACACCATAGGGTTGCGCGGCCAGCCCCTGGCCCACGCCACCAGGTGGTGGGGCCACCTGGCCCACCACCTGACATCGCCCTTCTGCCTATATATTCTCCTCGGCGAGGAAAACCTAAGGACCCAATCAATTTTCCACGAAACATACTGTAAGCCAGCGCTGTCGTCGACGCGAGATCGGGAGGGTCCAGAAGCTCTTCCCGGCACCCTGTCGGAGAGGGGAATCACCGCCGAAGGCCTTCTTCATCACCATGCCTGCCTCTGGAGTGATGTGTGAGTAGTCTACCTTGGACTATGGGTCCATAGCAGTAGCTAGATGGTTGTCATCTCCTCCTTGTGCTTGATGTTTAGATTTGGTGAGTTGCCTATCATGATCAAGATCATCGTTGTGTAATTCTACATGTTGTGTTTGTTGGGATTCGATGAATATTGATACTTTGTCAAGATGATTTATGATTTATCATCTCTATGTTGTTTATGATCTTGCATGCTCTCCGTTGCTAGTAGATATCTTGGCCGAATAGATGCTAGTGACTCCAAGAGGCGATAGTGGGTTCATGCCTCTAGTAATCTGGGGGAGTGACAGAAACCTCTAAGGTTGTAGATGTGTTGTTGCTACTAGGGAGAAAACAACGATCTTGTGTTCAAGGACATTTGTATTGTTTACATTACACACTTTGCTTAAGGCGATAATCTATTGCTTGCAACTTAATACCCAACGGTTGCTCGGATGACATCCGGCGGGTGGATTATTAGTCATTGATGCAGTTGGATTACGGTCTATGTATTATGTTGTAATGCCCAAGTGAATCTCATAGTGATCCTCATGACATTTGTATGCTTGCTTTATTCTATCAATTGCCCAACTGTAATTTGTTTACCCAGCATGTTATTTATCTTATGGAGAGACACCACTAGTGAACTGTGGACCCCGGTCCATCCTTTTACATTATTATTACCGTTTACCATTTACTCGCTTTATATACATTCTTGCAAACTACTATCTTTTACCACTTGATACGCTTAATCCTTTGATTAGAGCAAACCGGTGAGATTGACAACCTCATTGTAAGTTGGGGCAAAGTACTTGGTTGTGTTGTGTGCAGGTTCCACGTTGCTGCTGGTGCAAAGCTACACCCCAGATGAGGCGCCATATATAAATTGTTTGGAGCTGTCGCGAAGCTAGCGAGCATCAACCTTCGGAAGTTGTTTCTTTCTCCTACTGGTTCGATAAACCTTGGTTTCATATTGAGGGAAGACTTGCTGCTGTGCTCATTATACCTTCCTCTTGGGGTTCCTAACTGGGCAGACATCTACATGCCATCATACTCCACCGCACCTTGCTAGACCGAGGAGGAGGAGTCGTCGTTGCGTTGTACGTGTGCAACGCTCAGAGGCGCTGCCCGTTGTGGCGCTTGGATCGGATCACGAGGAGGAGACACTAGTATGACTACGCCGACCACGTTCATATGAACGTTTCGCTATGCGATCTACAAGGGTATGTAGATCTAATCTCTCCCGCTCATTGTTTTGCATCTCGTAGATCAGATCTTGGCTTGTTCTTGTTCATACTTGTAGGAATTTTTTTGTTTTCTATGCTGCGAAACCCTTCAGTGGTATCAGAGCGAGATCTATGCGTAGATTTTTTACACGAGTAAAATGCAATAATGTTGTTGCGGGCGTTGATGTTTTTGGTGCAAGCTTCTTTTCGTGTACTTCTTGATGTCGCGGCATAGTTGGATTGAAGCGGCCCAGGCCAACTTTACATGACCACGTTCATGAGATCGGTTCTGCAGTGGTCTGCTCCACACATGGGGCTGGTGGGTGTCTGTATCTTCCACTATAGTTGTCATCGGATTTACAACAAGACTTTGGCAACTCTAATATCAACGTTGTGGCTTTATGTAGGTAAGAACCGTTCTTATGCGTAGCTCCCATAAGCCACGTAAAACTTACAATCAACAAATTAGAGGCGTCTAACTTGTTTTTGCAGGGAGTGTTTGTGATATAGTATTGCCAGAAGATGTGATGTGTATGATATATGTGATGTATGCGATGATCATGTTTTGTAATGTTTCACGACTTGCATGTCGATGAGTTCACAGCCGGCAGGAGCCATATGGTTGTCTTTATAATTTTGTATGACCTGCGTGTCAGCTTCTTATACGCCATGTAATAGCTTTCCTTTATCACTAAGTAGTTAGCAATAGTCGTAGTTGCTATTCGTGGTGGAGACAATCATGGTGGAGTGATGGAGATCATGTCGGCGCGCACGGGATGGAGATCAATGCACGAAGATTGGCTATACCATGTCACATATTGTATATGCATGTGATGTTTTTCCTTTATGCATCTTATTTTGCTTTGATTGTGACGGTAGCATTATAAGATGATCCCTCACACTTAATTTCAAGATAAAAGTGTTCTCCCCTCGTATGCGCCGTTGTGAAAGATCGTCGTTTTGAAGCATCACGTGATGACCGGGTGCTATAAACTCTATGTTCACATACAATGGGTGTAAGCCAGATTTACACATGTGAAAATACATGGGTTAAACTTGACGAGCCTAGCATGTACAGACATGGCCTCAGAACACACGGACCGAAAGGTCAAGCATGAGTCATATGGACGATATGATCAATATGTTGATGTTCACCATTAAAGCTACATCATCTCACATGATGATCGGTCTTGGTGTAGTGAATTTGGATCATGCTTCACTAAACAACTTTGAGGGATGTTGAATTTAGTGGGAGTTCATTAGTAATTCAATTAATCTGAACTAATTATCATGAACTAAATCTTAGTGTATTTGCATAAGTCGTTGTAGTCTTTGGCAACCATTTCCTACCGACACTTAGTTTAATTGAGTTAAAAGAACTATAGAATTCTGGATAATCACTTTTTGGACAAGTGCCATTTAGTTAAAGTGTTAAGATCAAGAATTAAGTCCTATTGCAATTTTAGCAAACTTCACTTGCTCCATGCGATTTAATAAGTTGTATTAATCAGAGAGCAATGATTCAACTTCAGTATCTAAAGATCATATGTTTGCCTTCATGAGAAATTGATCTTCAAAATTGTTTGAGAATCAAAGTGATCATCGAGCTGAAAGAATTGTTTCAGAAACAAACAAGAGGTACAGATATTTGATGTCTAAAACTTTCATTGTTTGCAAACCTGATTAAGTATAATTTAGTGAAAGAACATATGCTCATATTGTATGAATATATATGAAGATTGAAGATGCTCGGCGTCCCGATCACCCAAAAGTTTGTGGAACTAACATTATACTTGCATTCGTCCTTATGAGCTATAGTAGTTTCATCATGAAAGTTGTCATGATAGGATGAATGAAAAGGTATCGGCTAAATTGTTTTGCTATACCAAAAGAATGCTAAAGAATAGAATCTAAAAGAACGCCAGTTACATGATGATGGTGATCCATGATACGTCCATATTGCATCACTATTTGGTATCATAATTTACTATTATTCATTGATATATTTCATATTTAGATATGATACTTATGTTATTTCCTCTGTTTTTACATGTTTGATGATCATTGGAGGATTTGCTGCCGGAGTCAGGATTCTTTTGGAAAAGGACCGTCAAGACATCATATTTTGGAAGATCAGGAAAATTCCAGAAAAATACCGGAAAATTCTATTTTACCAAAAGACTCCGGAAGCCAGAAGAAGAAGGAGAGAGGAGCCAGGGGGCGGCCTCACGCACAGGGGGCACAGCCTGACCCCTGGCCGCATCGGCCCTGTGTGAGGCCACCCTGGCCCACTTCTGGTCTCGCCCCTTCGCATACTTCATCATCCCCGAAAACCTAAGTCAAGGGGGGGCTCAGAGAGAGACACATCCGCCTCTGCGAGGCGGAAAACACCAGAGAGAGAAAAGCTCTCCGGCAGGGAGAAATCTGCCAGGGAAATTCCTTCCCGGAGAGGGGAGATCGTCGCCATCGTCATCATCATCGCACTGGACTTCATTGGGATCATCATCATCATCATCTCCATCACCAGCACCTTCATCTCCACCATCACCACGCCATCCCGCTGTAACATCTTGAGTTGGATCTTGTTATATTCATAGGGGAAACTTTCCCGGTGTTGATTACTCTTGTAGTTGATGCTATTGAGTGGAATCGTTGAATTAAGGTTTATGTTCAGATTGTTATTTACCATTATTTCACCTCTGATCATGATCCATATGATGTCTTGTGAGTAGTTCGTTTAGTTCTTGAGGACATGGGAGAAGTCAAGATGTTAGTAGTGAATTATTGTTGAGAAATATTTAATGGTTTCATATTGTTGTGGTGCTATTTCACTAGTGGTGTCATGTGAACGTCGACTACATGATACTTCACCATTTATGGGCCTAGTGAGATGCATTGTGTATTTGGCTACCAATTGTGGGGTTACTGGAGTGACAGAAACCTAAACCTCCGTTGGGAAACCATTGCACTAGGGAGCGTAGGATCTTAGAGTTTAAGGCTATGGTTAGATTTATCTTAATTACTTTCTTGTATTTGCGGATGCTTGCAAGGGGTATAATCACAAGTGTGTATTTATCCTAGTAAGGGTAGTGCGCTAGCACAGGTTCACCCCCATAACACCTATCAAACCAATAAAGACTATTAGCGGTATGAAGCGAAAGCTCTTGACAGAAACTCCCGTGTGTCCTCGAGAACGTTTGGTTATTATAAGTTACACAACCAGCTTGTCCTTTGCTGAAGAAAGGATTGGGCCACTTGCTGCAATTATTACTACTGTCTTTTATTTACTCGCACTTTATTTACTTGTATTACCAAATACCCCTGAAAACCCGTTTGCTAGTATTTGCAGTGAATCCTTGATCAAAACCACTTATCAACACCTTCTGCTCCTCGTTGGGTTTGACACTCTTATTTATCGAAAGTACTACGATACACCCCCTATACTTGTGGGTCATCAAGACTATTTTCTGGCGCCGTTGCCGGGGAGTGTAGCGCTATTAAAGAGTGGAATTGGTAAAGGTAACCGTCACTGTGAGTATTGTTTTTATTTTGTCTTCTATTTTTATTTTACTCTGCTATGGAGAACTCTCCATTTGGTTTCCTATTTGGAAACACATCTACTACTGCTGCACATGTGGATGAACCACCACCGCCACCACCTGCTGAAATTGATCCTTTTAAAATACCTATGAAAATTGTTGGGCGTATTATGGATAACGGCTATTCAGGAGATGGAACTGTCCATCCGGGTGATCACTTATTATTTATACATGAATTATGCGAGTTGTTCAGGTGTGCAGGTATTTCACCAAGCCAGGTCAAGAACAAGCTATTTTCTTTATCATTGAAAGGCAGAGCTGAGGAGTGGTATCGACTGCTCCAAGATGGTCCATCTATGGCATGGGAGGACATTGTACCTCTCTTTTATTCCAAGTTTTATCCTCCAAGTGAAATTCATAAAGATCGTAATCGGATATATAATTTTTGGCCTCATGATGGAGAGAGTATTGCCCAAGCGTGGGGGAGATTGAAGTTACTAATGCTCAAATGCCCCATTCATGAGCTTCCCAATAATATTGTTATTGATAATTTTTATGCACGGCTTACTCTTCCTGATAAGGATTACTTGGATGCTTCTTGCTTTGGATCATTTACTCATATGAAAGAAGATGCTAAGTGGAAACTTCTTGACCGTATACAAGAGAATGCTGAAGGATAGGAAAACGACAAAGGTAGGAAGTCAGGTATAAACTATGATTATGAATGCATTAAATCTTTTATGGGAACCGATGACTTTCATAGTGTTAGCACTGCTTATGGTCTTGATTCACAAATACTTGCTAATTGTCTTAAGGCCTTTGCCTCTTATCTTGATGTTCCAAAGAAAGATTGGAACAAATATCATGCGCCTTATAAAGATTCTATTAGTCATATTCCTGCTGCAGCTACTGAAGTTTGTACTGTTGATAGCATTGTGCCTGGACCTTATTTTGAGAAGACACCTTTCCCTGCTAAGGTAAAGAAGTATTCTACTTTGGTAAGTGTGTCTAATAAAAGTACTAAGAAAGCTGCAGAACCTGATGAGCAAATTACTATTAAGCCTCCTGTAGCTATATTGAAGGACCTTGTTACTAAAGATGTAGGGGATGAATATATTCTTTTTTGTGAAGATGCTTCTAACATTCTCTCACATCCTAAAAAGCATAGGAAAACAAGTGTTCCTATTATTTCTGTCAGGATTGGAGATCATTGCTATTATGGTTTATGTGATATTGGTGCTAGTGCAAGTGCTATTCCTTTAGAGCTTTACAAAGAAATTATGCATGAGATTGGCGCTTGTGAACTTGAAGATATTGATGTTGTTGTTCAGCTTGCTAACAGAGAGACTGTTTGGCCTCTTGGTATTGTTCGAGATGTGGAAGTTCTTTGCGGTAAGACTAAATACCCTACTGATTTTCTAGTACTTGGTAAGGAGGCTAGTAAAACTTGTCCTATTATTTTTGGTAGACCATTTTTGAACACTTGTGGCGCCGTGATAGATTGTAAGAAGGAGAATTTTTTTACTAAGTTTAATGGAGAGTCTTATGAGTTTAATTTTTCCAAGTTTGCTAAGGCTTCTTATGAAAATGACACGCCTAATGAAAATTTTCGAGTTGAACAGCTTGCTTCTATTGCTCTTGATCCTAATAATGCTTTGCAGCAATTTATGGAAGATCACGAAAGTGATGTTTTCAGTAAGGAAAGAGAAGAGATTGACGATATTTTCCTTCGTCAACAACCGCTGATTAAGCACAATTTACCTGTGGAGGATCTTGGTACCACTTTGCCACCTAAGGAAGATCCTGTGTTTGAATTAAAGCCTTTGTCTGATAATCTTAAATATGCTTATATAGATGATAAGAAAATATATCCTGTTATTATTAGCTCTAAACTTTCAGGAAAGGAAGAAGAAAGATTATTGGAGATATTGAGGAAACACCGAGGAGCTATGGGATATACTCTTGATGATTTAAAAGGGATTTCTCCCACTTTATGTCAGCATGCCATTAATATGGAGAAAGATGCGAAGCCAGTCGTGGAGCATCAACGCCGCCTAATTCCCAAGATGAAGGATGTGGTAAGAAATGAGATATTAAAGCTCCTTGATGCTGGTATTATTTATCCTATTGCTCACAGTAGATGGGTTAGTCCTGTTCATTGTGTTCCTAAGAAAGGAGGTATGACTGTTGTGCCTAATGAGAATAACGAGCTTATTCCTCAAAGGGTAGTAGTCGGTTATAGGATGTGCATTGATTATAGGAAGGTAAACAAAGTTACTAAGAAAGATCATTATCCTTTACCGTTTATAGATCAGATGCTAGAAAGGTTATCTAAGAAAACTCATTTTTGTTTCCTTGATGGTTATTCTGGTTTTTCTCAAATTGCCGTTAAAAAGGAAGATCAAGAGAAAACTACTTTTACTTGTCCTTATGGAACTTATGCTTATAGACGTATGCCGTTTGGTTTATGCAATGTTCCTGCTACTTTTCAAAGATGCATGTCTGCTATTTTTCATGGCTTTTGTGAAGAAATTGTGGAAGTTTTCATGGACGACTTCTCCGTCTATGGAACTTCTTTTGATAATTGTTTGCACAACCTTGATAAAGTTTTGCAGAGATGCGAAGAAACTAACCTTGTTCTTAATTGGGAGAAATGCCGCTTTATGGTGAATGAAGGAATTGTCCTTGGACATAAAATTTCTGAAAGAGGTATTGAAGTTGACAGAGCGAAAGTGGAGGCAATTGAGAAAATGCCTTGTCCCAGAGATGTTAAAGGTATTCATAGTATTCTTGGTCATGCTGGTTTCTATAGGAGGTTTATTAAAGATTTCTCTAAGATTTCAAAGCCTCTTACTAATCTTCTTCAAAAAGATGTACCATTTGTCTTTGATGATGATTGTAAGGAAGCTTTTGAAACTCTTAAGAAGGCTTTAACTACTGCTCCTATTGTTCAACCACCTGATTGGAATTTACCTTTTGAAATTATGTGTGATGCTAGTGATTTTGCTGTTGGTGCTGTTCTTGGACAGCGAGTAGATAATAAGTTGAATGTTATTCATTATGCTAGTAAAACTCTTGATGCTGCTCAGAAGAATTATGCTACTACTGAGAAAGAGTTTCTTGCTGTTGTTTTTGCATGTGATAAGTTTAGATCTTGCATTGTTGATTCTAAAGTTACTATTCATACTGATCACGCTGCTATTAGATATCTTATGACTAAGAAGGATGCTAAGCCTAGGCTTATTAGATGGGTGTTGCTTTTACAAGAGTTTGATTTGCATATCGTAGATAGGAAAGGTGCTGAAAATCCTGTGGCTGACAACTTGTCTAGATTGGAAAACATTTCTTTTGATCCTATTCCTGTTAATGATAGTTTTCCAAATGAACAGTTAGCTGCTATAAACGTAACTTCGTGAGACCTTCCTTGGTATGCTGATTATGCTAACTTTATTGTTTCCAAGTATTTGCCTCCAACCTTTACAGCTCAGCAAAGAAGAAAATTCTTCTATGATTTGAGGCATTACTTTTGGGATGACCCACACTTATATAAAGAAGGAGTTGATGGTATTATGCGAAGATGCGTACCGGAATATGAGCAACAAGAGATATTAAGAAAATGCCATGGTAGTGCTTATGGATGGCATCATGCTGGAGATAGAACCGCACAAAAGGTTCTACAATCAGGTTTTTATTGGCCAACCCTTTTTAAAGATGCTAGAAGGTATGTTTTATCTTGTGATGAATGTCAAAGAGTTGGTAATATTTCTAGACGCAATGAAATGCCTAGGAGTTACACTCTTGTTATTGAACCATTTGATTGTTGGGGATTTGACTTTATGGGTCCTTTTCCTCCTTCAAAAGGCTATACCCACATACTTGTTGCTGTTGATTATGTTACTAAATGGGTAGAAGCCATACCTACAAAGAGTGCCGATGGTGAGACCTCATTAAAAATGCTTAAGGATGTTATTTTCCCTAGGTTTGGTGTGCCTAGATATCTTATGACTGATGGAAGTTCTCATTTTATTCACGGTGGTTTTAGAAAAACTCTTGCTAAATATGATGTTAATCATAGAATTGCTTCTGCTTATCATCCCCAAACTAGTGGGCAGGTAGAGCTTTCTAATAGAGAAATCAAGTCTATCTTGCAGAAGACTGTCAATAGATCTAGGAAAAATTGGGCTAGTAAGTTAAATGATGCTTTATGGGCTTATAGAACTGCTTATAAGAACCCCATGGGTATGTCTCCTTATAAGATGGTTTACGGAAAAGCGTGTCACTTGCCCTTAGAATTAGAACACAAAGCTTTTTGGGCAGTGAGAGAGCTTAATAGAGATTTTAAACTAGCCGGTAAGAAAAGGTTGTTAGATTTGAGTTCTCTAGACGAGTGGAGAAACGAAGTGTATGAGAATGCCAGACTTTTTAAAGAGAAAGTCAAGCAATGGCATGATAAGAGAATTCTTAAGAGAGAGTTTCATGTTGGTGAGAAAGTTCTATTGTATAGGTCTCGTCTCAGATTTTTTGCAGGGAAATTACTCTCTAAATGGGAAGGACCATATGTTATTGTGGAAGTGTACCGCTCAGGTGCTATTAAGATTGCTTCATTGAAAGATGACTCTACACAAGTGGTGAATGGGCAAAGACTCAAACATTATATTTCTGGAGATTCTTATAATGAAGATGTTGATGTAATTGAAACAGTTTCTCCAGAAGAATTCATCCAAGACAAATTGCAGGTACCTGCAGAGTTCATATTTGAATAGGTAACAGTTCTAGTCAAAAAAGTTTCGCGAAAAACTCTTCCTTTATTATTTTTGCTGTTTTTACTAAATATGAAAAATTGCGAGACGAAAACGGGTAGGAAAAGGAGTCCGTGTGCTCCTCACACACAGGGGGCGCGGGCCCACCTCTGGCCGCGCCGCCCTGGTGTGAGAGCACCTCGGAACTTGTTTCCGTCCCGGTTTCCTCCTGTGATTTCGTTTCAATGTATAATTTTCGCCTATTTAACCCCCCCCGGAGTCCCCGAGGTCTGTATCATTTTCTCGTCATGTTTTGTTTCGAGCTGTTTTTGTCAGGGATTGCTCTCAGCTTTGGAGTTACAATGTCTTCGTCCGGTCCATCCGAGGAGAACCCTCTTGCGGATTCCATCAATCCGTATACGAGGGAACTGAAGATGTATCCGAAGGAGTTGTTACTCAAGGATGGGGAGTTGCAGATTAAAGATGTTCGAGGACCCAAGGGAGAAGGGAGTCTCGAAGCGAGGATGGAAGCACTGGAACAAGAAGTTTTTAAATACAAAAAGATGGCAGAACGCGAGGTGGACATCATCCATAGGATTAATCAAGAGCTTGTTGCCAAGTACAAGAAGGAGACTACAGAGCTCTGTAGGGATATCCTTTCGCTCCAGGAGACAACTAGCCAATTACAAGCACAACTCTACGATGTGCAGTACCAAAATTGTGAGTATGAAGCTAGATTTCAACGAATGAGTGCTGCTGCAAGTTTCAGGATATTGGAGACCAAGACATCCTTCCTTGATGGAGGACCTCTGCCTTGGAAGTATGACAACGATGAAGATGCACCGCCGCCGCCACAAGAATAATTCGTCATTGGTATAGGCATCCCCTTGGCTTGTTCCAAGCTTGGGGGAGTGCCACGGTATCACATCATTACCTTCTTACTCATTTACTTTTCAAAGTAGAGTCATATCATGAATAGAGAAATTATCCTATAGAATAGTTTGCAGTGTGGAAGTATCCTCCTTAGTTGGTTATCTATGTATCCCTTGGTGTGAGTTGCAGTAATGAAATATTAATGAGAAGTTCCATCGTTTACTTTCCGCACACTTTATTTTAGTTTGCAAAGTCTCTTATATGATTAGTCTTGTTGATTAGTATTGGTATCACTTTGGGAGCATGAGTAAATTTAGTTGGTTTTGGCAACCTTAGCTTGGTCAGTAGCAGCATTACCTTGAGGTTTGAGTAGAAAAGAATAAAGAAGTGTTTGTAGTTACATCACTTTAGTTTTCCTTATGTTTGGCTTATAAGCATTGTTATTCTCAAAGTTAAAATCATTGTACCTTCAAGGGAGTTTGCATGATTGTTCTTATTATATGTATGTTTGTTTGTTTCATGCAACTCTTATGCTTGCTACCCAGCCTTGCTAGCCAAAGACCTGTACTGAGAGGGAATACTTCTCGTGCATCCAAATCCCAAAGCCAAGTCACTTCCAAAGAGTCCACTATAAATTCCTATGCATGGTATTTTAAGCCATTCCAAGTAAATTTTTCATGTGCTACCTTTCAAAAACCTTCAAATACTTCTCATCTTGTGCCACTGTTTTTAGCTCATGAGGACATAGTGGATGGGTTTGTTATCTTCCATACTAAATTAAGTACCCCTTGACTAGGCAGCTTCATCTGCTCGTCATTAATTTTGCAAGGGAGCTGGTCAGACCATTATAATCTCAAAAAGAAAAGAAAAAGAAGCACTCCTCCATGGTATGTGAAAGTTGGCTGGCACCCGATGGAATCGGTTAGCCATGGTTTGAGAAAGGAAAAAGGTGGGGAGGAGTGCAAAGCTATAAAAGAGCACCAAAGTGCCAATTAATCAAACATTTCGGAACCACTCTCACTTTTTTAGTATGGAAGATATCAAGAACTCCGTTGCTAGTCGTTGACAAAAGCAACCACCTCTCAAAACAATTTTTACCTCTGTTTATAAATGAAAAGCTCTAGGACATGTTTAATCCATGCTTCCCTCTGCGAAGGACCTATCTTTTACTTTTATGTTGAGTCAACCTATTCCCCTCTATCTCAAGCAAGCATTTGAGTTGTTATGTTTTACTCATCCATATGTTGATCCGTTTAATCATGTTTACTATCTTCCTTGTTTGGTACAATGCTGTTGTCTGAAGGAATATATCTTTGAAAGCTTTCTATGAATGCAAAAAGTTTGTTTCGTTGAGCATATGGTTTTTGCTATATTAGCTCTGTTTTAAAAAGGCTCCATTCAAAGGCTAGTATAGTTGTTCATTGTTCTCTGACCAAGAACTAAGGTTTGCCATCGCCAATTATAGTTTACTTTGTGCATCTTTATATGTGATTCCCTTTACTTATTGCAAGCCTATATTATAGAGGGGAGTTGCTGTTTATTATAACTTGTGCCTTTGGTGAATGTGATGCTTCTTGTCCGTATTTTGATTATCGACACTTCACTCCATAAACATGTGGTCATGTTTACCGAGTTTAGTTTTCGCTTGGGGACAAGCGAGGTCTAAGCTTGGGGGGGTTGATACGTCCATATTGCATCACTATTTGGTATCATAATTTACTATTATTCATTGATATATTTCATATTTAGATATGATACTTATGTTATTTCCTCTGTTTTTACATGTTTAATGATCATTGGAGGATTTGCTGCCGGAGTCAGGATTCTGCTACAAAAGGACCGTCAAGACACCATATTTTGGAAGATCAGGAAAATTCCAGAAAAATACCAGAAAATTCTATTTTACCAAAAGACTCCGGAAGCCAGAAGGAGAAGGAGAGAGGAGCCAGGGGGCGGCCTCACACACAGGGGGCGCGGCCTGACCCCTGGCCACGCCGGCCCTGTGTGAGGCCACCCTGGCCCACTTCTGGTCTTGCCCCTTCGCGTACTTCATCATCCCCGAAAACCTAAGTCAAGGGGGGCTCAGAGAGAGACACAGCCGTCTCTGCGAGGCGGAAAACACCAGAGAGAGAAAAGCTCTCTGGCAGGGAGAAATCTGCCGGGGAAATTCCTTCCCAGAGAGGGGAGATCATCGCCATCGTCATCATCATCGCACTGGACTTCATTGGGATCATCATCATCATCTCCATCACCAGCACCTTCATCTCCACCATCACCACGCCATCCCGCTGTAACATCTTGAGTTGGATCTTGTTATATTCATAGGGGAAACTTTCCCGGTGTTGATTACTCTTGTAGTTGATGCTATTGAGTGGAACCGTTGAATTAAGGTTTATATTCAGATTGTTATTTACCATTATTTCACCTCTGATCATGATCCATATGATGTCTTGTGAGTAGTTCGTTTAGTTCTTGAGGATATGGGAGAAGTCAAGATGTTAGTAGTGAATTATTGTTGAGAAATATTTAATGGTTTGATATTGTTGTGGTGCTATTTCATTAGTGGTGTCATGTGAACATCGACTACATGATACTTCACCATTTATGGGCCTAGTGAGATGCATTGTGTATTTGGCTACCAATTGTGGGGTTACTGGAGTGACAGAAACCTAAACCTCCATTGGGAAACCATTGCACCAGGGAGCGTAGGATCTTAGAGTTTAAGGCTATGGTTAGATTTATCTTAATTACTTTCTTGTATTTGCGGATGCTTGCAAGGGGTATAATCACAAGTGTGTATTTATCCTAGTAAGGGTAGTGCGCTAGCACAGGTTCACCCCCATAACACCTATCAAACCAATAAAGACTATTAGCGGTATGAAGCGAAAGCTCTTGACAGAAACTCCCGTGTGTCCTCGAGAACATTTGGTTATTATAAGTTACACAACCGGCTTGTCCTTTGCTGAAGAAAGGATTGGGCCACTTGCTGCAATTATTACTACTGTCTTTTATTTACTCGCACTTTATTTACTTGTATTACCAAATACCCCTGAAAACCCGTTTGCTAGTATTTGCAGTGAATCCTTGATCAAAACCACTTATCAACACCTTCTGCTCCTCGTTGGGTCCGACACTCTTATTTATCGAAAGTACTACGATACACCCCCTATACTTGTGGGTCATCAATCCACCTCAAAAGTGCAAAATCCAAGGCCATTAGTATTTGACTAACATCCTTTGGACTATGTGTCAAATGATTGACGCCACTATTGATGTTGATGGATTCTTCTAAGTGGAGAGAAAACGCTAAATAGGATCTGCAAAATATTTGGTAGAAAAGGAAAAGACTGGAAATGTAACATCCAAAGATTTTATCAAATTTTGGGGGAATTTTTTTTCTTTTATTTTGCTTACGTTGGTTGAAAATTCACAGGAATTTAAAACTTTTGAGTTATTTAAAAAGCTTTATTAGAAAACTATTTCAAACTTTCTATTATATCTTGAAGAACTCATTTGAGGAAATGAAAGTTTTCAAATACTATTTTGTTTTTATCAAACCTATGCAAGCATATTTGCACAGGAAGTATTTATAAAATAATTTATTTTAAATAAAGTTTGCATTTCCAAAACTATATTTGAAAATGAATTTCAAATATTATTTTATAAAATATTTTCTCTGGTTTTAAAGGATTATTTTTCAAACCATATTGCTATTTTTGCATTATGCAAATAAAGCCCTTTTTGACTAATTTATAAAGTTTTATTTGAAAATTAAATTCATTGTGAAAATTTTGTTTTTATTATTTTAAAATGTTGTGTTGATTTTTAGAAAAATTTAGAAATTGGTTTGAGCTCATTTGGAGCTAAAATGCAAAAGTTATGAAAGAAATAAGAAAACAAAAAAAGAAAAAAGAAAAGAAATCTGAGCCGACCGGACCGATTCGGCCCAGCCGGCCCGTCGTATCCACCGAACCGCGCGACGAATACTATCCGCCGCCCGCGCGCAGCCAGGCCAGCACGAGGCCGGGAGCCCCGATTTTCCTTTTATTTTTCGATTTTTCAGACCTATCTCCACTCAAATACGTATATCTTTTCGGATCCGTTTATTTCTACGCGTTCCTAACTCGAAACCCTAGCACCACAACCGACCTACCGCTCTATATATAGCCCCCACCTCCGTACATCTACGTTTCTTTCCTCGAAATCCCGAAATCCTCTCTCCCGAAACTTTGTTTCGAATCTTTGAGCCTCTAAACTTTGTTATTTGCCTTCGGCATCTAAACGAAAGTTGTAGATCTCGTCAAGACACTTCAATACCGACCATCCTTACCTCTTTTCGTCCACCGTAGCTCGAGTTATTCAGCCCCAAAGATTTCAGATCTGATGGACAAGATCGGGTCTTCAGGCCAGCTCTTTGCTCTAAATCCAAATTCCTTTGGTGAGTAGATTTATCTTTCAATTGTCTACAACATACTTATGGTGAGTTTTTTGTTTTGAGGTATGGATCTATGTCTTTGAAACAGATCTAATTTCAAGTCAACCGGAGCGAAATCGACCTCGAAGATGATTCCGAATCGCCGTGCCTTCAAAATGGAAGTTGTTCCTCTCATCAATAGCTTTCCAACGCCGCAGGTCTCACCTCGTTTCGTTCAGCGAGCTAGGAACACATGCTGGTCAAAGTTTCAGATCTCATAAGGTATAATTCAGATCTAGTCCACCTCGTTGTCCTAAATCCAAATTAATTTGTAGGGTAGATAGATCTAGTAATTCTCTACAAGTTTATATAAAAAGTTTCACAAAATAATTAACTTTTTCTGTTGACTTTTCTGATATCAGCAGTCAACTCAGTGAACTGGTCAAAGTCAATTCCGGTAAATTCCCGAATTTAAAATTTCAGAAAATAAGACAAACTTTAGAAATTCATAGAAATTGTTTCGTAACTCGAAATCTTACAAATAAGATGTCTCTGGAAAGCTAAGAATAAGTAGAATCCAATGATGCAGTAATATTTCATAGTTTCAGTAATTAATTTGAAATCATTTTTAAATTGAATTAAATCCTTCTATTACACTAATTAATTCATATCTTTTGTTCTACATATCCAAAAATTACAAATTTGTAGTCTTTGGAATCCTCTAATCACGTAGAACATCATAGGATCAAGAAACATCATATTTGATATGTTTATACACTTTGTGTATTCGAATATATCCAAATAACTATTTTGATCATAATTTGAGTTCTAAAATTTATTTTAGAATGATTCCAATTGCATTAGCTTTGTTTTACTGCAAGCTATCCATTAGTATCACTTCCAAATTTTATTTAACCACTTCACAATTATTCAAATTCTAATATGAGAATTTGAGTATTTCCACCATAGGAATAATTCTATTTCAAATCAACATTGATTCTTTCAACCATAGTGAGTCATAGGATCATACCTATTCACCCACATTAACTTGACACTACCTTGTCACATATCAAGTCTATCTAAGTCTATCATGTCTAATTCACACCTATTCAAATTACAATTGTGTTATTTGAGTAAAGTGTGATACATCTCTATCATAGATTCTGCTCTTGCTATTGTGGTGATAATATAATCTACATCATAGCACATATCCAACTCCTTTGCCCACTTAGTATTGTACACATGTATTGAACTATTCAATTTGCAAATGTGCTAGTTGAGTAATGTAATGATTCACTAATACTTACCCAAAGCCTAAGTGTAATGCATACTATTTATGAGTAATTGTTGTCACACTTATTCAATAGTATTGTTGTTGCACTATTTGCCACTTATGTGAACTAATTCACATGAGCTATTCTCAAATTCATTCATGCTTTAATAAAGCATAAAGACTTCATCACTTGTATCTTACTTAGTCCAATTCTCTCCAATCATATTGATCTTTTCCAACTAAGCTCTCAAATCCATATCTCACAAACCACAATCCCTTTGCCATATCTCTCTTATCATAGTATCTTAATAAATCTAAAATGTTAAACAAAACTCTTTTCAATTGTATGTCTTGTTTGATTATGTTTGAATTGTGTGGTGTGTTTATGTTGAGCTATTATGTGTTATAGTTTGTGCGAAGAGCTACGTGCTTAGTTGAGAGAAGTGAAAAGATCGTATTCTTCAAAAAGGCAAGTGACACACATATCTTCTATCTACTTTTATACTGCATTAGTGTTTTCAGTAGTGTGCATGATAGGTGGAATATTTAACTGTTTTACAAAATGCTTGATCCTAGTAGTGAGTAGCTATCCCTGAAACCTCCCTGGTAGGATGCTAAAATACTTGAATGTTGATGCCATGCTATGATCACTTGTTAAAGTTGTTTTGTGAATAAATTAACAACTTTAACTAAAATGAAACACCTGGGTGGAATTGGTATTGCTTGGTTTATGTTGAGTGGCTACCCAGGGCTACACACCTGGCTATCAACCCAGGACATGTGTGGTGGTTATCACCTGGGGGTGCACTTGTGGATGGCCACTCAGGAACAAAGAGATTAATATGTCTTACATGCGTAGAGTACTTCTAGTGCAGCCTTATGACACTATGGGCTCTGTCTTGATTGAGTATGATGTAAGGGTTCATCCATGGGTACTGATAGTGGGTGGTAGATGGGTACGGTCAGATCCGTTTGGTTGAATGCTTCTTCTGAAAGGTCTTGTCTTATTTTATTCTTCGGGGTAAAATAAGTCTTAAGGTGAAAGTGCACAACCCCTACAGGGTGTAAAACTAATCGATTAGCCGTGTCCTCAGTTATGGACAACTTGAGTCTCTAGACATGGTCTGTACAGAAGAATCTCATCACTTTTTTTAATTATTAAAATTGGTTAGATACAACTTTAAAGTGATGGCTGCTCAGGGCCATATACCTGGCTATCAACCCATGGTATGTGGTGGTTATCACCTGAGAGTTATCCAAGTTTTGTTGAGTTACTACCCAGAGCTGCTCAACCTGGCTATCAACCCAGGATTTGCGTGGTGGTTATCATCTGGGGGTTATCTTGACCCTTAAAAGTCCTTAATGATTAAAAATGTTTTAATTTGGAAAATATAGGATAAAACTTGCTTTATGCAAATTAGCCCAAAAGATCCACCAGCCAAATATCATGTAGTATAGTTTTTTCACAAATGCCACCAAATATGTGTCATTTGCCAGTATGTTGTTGTACTGACCCCTCTGGGGTTACATATTCAAACATGCAGGTTTTTATTCGAATAAGGAACTAGGAGTAGGATCTCGAGCTTACATTCCAATATGTCTGCCTGTGGCACGTGATGAAGATGAAGGTTCACTGCAACTATGCTTTATGCTGTGTACTCATAAGGTTGAAGACCTATGTAACTGGATTTACGTTGTAATATTGATGCTATTGCAATGATTACTATATTTTGTACCGTGGCGCTATCTACTGATCCAGGGAATGGCACATTAACACAGGAGTTCTGCCTTTAGCAAAAGGTAGGGTGCTACAGGAAATGTCCAGCTCGGGTATATAAATGATATACATGTTATAGATGTATTCTTTGCTCGTTAACAATGTAATTCTTGAGTATTGGATACTAGATTGTTGGTATGAAATGTCATACATAGCAACATAATGCAAGAACTATGATGGACTAAATAACTAGCAAAAGAATGTGGTGACAATGCGCATCGAGAAACAAATAAATGTGTTATTGTGTTCTCGGCGGCACCAAACCTAGCCTTCCAGATTTGATTGAACTTAATAATTGTTATATTGTTCTGGTATTATGAGAACAATTGTTGTTCATATTATTACCGTCTATCGTAATCGATGGATAGATTATAATTATTATAAATCTTGTTGGTGAAATAAACATTTATAACACTGATGCTAAAGGTCGCAAGACAAAACAAATTTCACTCATATATGACACCGCTGTTTAAGTCATATTGGAAACAAAAACATGAAAGAAATTGTATATTGATGGATTTTCGAGTCATTTAATTTTGAATTAATTGACGCTTGTGAGATTTTTCCTAAAGATGATTAAACTCTGTTCATGGGCCATGGACAGAACAAGTGACTAACTAAATGGAGATCATACATGTTGATGTATGCATTTCATGGTGTGAAGTCAATTGCGGTGTATTTACTATTTCATCGATGACTTGAATAGATGTATGGTATATCTACATGATGAGATAGAAGTATGAAATGATTGAAATTGTTCAATTTATGAAGTGGAAATTGTTGTAACAAGAAAATTCAAATTTTTATGATTGGATCATAAAGAAGAATATTTGAGTTACAAGTTTAGCAAATATCTAAGAGTTAAGGAAATTGTTCCACAAACTAGCATCGTGATAAAATACCATATGAGTATGGAGTTTTCGATGGGTGTAATCAAACCTTGTTTGACATGGTTAGATCAATGATGAAATAAAACTGCCAATATAATTTGTGGATTAAGCTATAGAGACTACCGCTTTTCACTGAATAGAGTGCCATCATAATCCGCTGAAATGACATCGTACAAGTTTTAGTTGTCTTTTCTTGAATTTTGGTATCCAAGGCATATGTAAAATGTTTACAACCAAAATCGAATTAGTAAGTCTTTATAGGTTATCCCAAAGAATGTCGATGGGCATTCCTTCTACTGTGAAACCCCATAGTGATTGTCACTAAAAGAAGTGAATTTCTTATGAAGGAGTTTTCTCGCGAAAGGTTTAAGTGGGAGGAAAATAGAACTTGATGAGGTTATTGAACCTGAGCAAGATGAGCTAAGTAGTGCAGCACCGAAAAATGTTTAGGAAGCGGCAACTGCATTCATGGCTCCCGCACCTACAATATGTTGTAGTACCGGACATCAAAGTTCCTATTTAACCAAGTTGGTCGTAATCAAATAGCAAGATTTTATGTCAAGATATTATTATATAATAGTAACCGACAATATACAAAGAAGCAGTGTTAGGCCCTGACTTCGTCATATGGATTATTCTAGCAACAATTACATATTGAAATATTATAGTTGAATAAATGAAACAACGTTCCTCTACTGGAATGCACACTAAGGACGTGTACCTGACATGACCCAATGGGTTTTATTAATTCAAAGGTTGCTAGATATGTATGCAAATTTCAATGGTAGAAGTAAGCATAACGGAGTTGGAATCTTCATTATGATGAAAATGTTAAAGTGTTTACTTCATCAAGATATTTGAAGATGCTTGTATTTACAAGAAAGTAAGTGGGAGCGCTGAGACATATTTCTAATATTTTATGTAGACGACATATTGGTCATTGGAAATTATGTGTTTTTCTTGATATGTTAAGTTTTCATTAAAATTAGATTTCTAATGAAAGACTTAGGTAAAAACAGAATATTAGGCATCAATGTCTATGCAGATAGATTGAGGCACTA
This sequence comes from Dactylis glomerata, assembly GCA_007115705.1. NCBI lineage: Eukaryota > Viridiplantae > Streptophyta > Magnoliopsida > Poales > Poaceae > Dactylis > Dactylis glomerata. Next base: position 1,175,231 of record QXEO01000720.1, read on the forward strand.
ATATAGTTTTGCCAGAGTACATAGATGAAATATTGAATTTGTTCAATATAGAAACAATAAGAACGGTTCTTGTTGCATGGAAGAGGTTGGAGCAAGAATCAATTGTATTAACACTTGATGAGTGAAACCGCACGAATGATTTTATCAATCTTGTATACCATGATATGTAGATCCAGATATGTCCGATGCTCTAAAAGGTTACGAGCATTCATATGATGATCGTTGGACAATAGTAAGAATATTCTTATGTACTTTAGAAGAACTAAGAATATGTTCTATATGCATAAGTGACAAATGGTTCATTGTAATGTGTTACATTGGCTTTGTCCCATATACATGTAAATTTTTATCTCAATTTTAGGCTATTTGTTTTAATTTATAAGGTGACACAATAAGATGGAAGAAAGTTCCATGATGACTTGGATGATTTCAAAGTTAAACATTGTGACGGATACTGCAACGAAGGCTAAGTAAAAGGACTAGGTGTAGTTCCAAATGTGCTAGTAATATGTAGATCTATTGTATGACAATAGTGAAAACATAGTTTCGGCAAAGAAACAAAGGTCTCACCAGAAGACCAAGTTTATACGATGCCATCTCATAGAAGATGAGTAATGTGTGCTGACGCAAAAGATATGCAAATACAAACGGACCTAAAAGTAGACCCGTTGATAAGGTTTACCACGTGCAACGCGTATGAATAACACCGGAATGCCATAGGTGTTAAAGGGGCAAGTATGACTAGATTACTGACTCTAGTGCAAGTGGGAGACTGAAGGAAATATGCCCTAGAGGCAATACTAATATTGTTATTATCATATTTCTTATTCATGATAATGTTTATATTCCATGCTAGAATTGTATTAAGTGGAAACATTAATACTTGTGTGGTTTATGAACAACACCATGTCCCTAGTATGCCTCTACTAGACTAGCTCATTGATTAATGATGGTTAAGGTTTCCTAACCATAAACATGAGTTGTCGATTAATAATAAGGTCATATCATTAGGAGAATGATGTGATGGACAAATTAAGCACATCAATTAGATCGTGTCAATGTGTTTATAATTGCGTAGCTTTTTCTATGTCAGTATCCTATTCCTTAGACCATGAGATAATGTCACTCCCTGGTATCGGAAGAGAGCTTTGAGGTCATCAAACATCACACTATGAGAGGGTGATCATAAAGGTGTCTCTCAGGTAATCAGAAAGTACTTGTTGGGTTGCATGTATCGAGACTAGAATTTGTCCCTCCCGTGATGGAGAGATATACTTCGGGCTCACTCAGTAATTAATATCATACACCATTTGCAAACACATGATTAATGAGTTTAATCACAGGGTGATATTGGATTGCGGAACGAGTAAAGAGTACTTGCTGCGAACGAAATTGAACTAGGTATGGCGATACCGACGATCGAATCTCGGGCAAGTAAAATATCGCGAGACAAAGGAATTCATATACGGGATTAATTGAATCCTGACATCGTCGTTCACCGATAATGATCTTCGTTGAATATGTGGGAGTCAATATGGATTTCCAGATCCCCATGTTGATTATTGATAGTGATCATGTCCACGTATTCTCGAACCCGTAGGGTCACACACTTAACGCTCATCGACGCTAGAGTAGTTTCGGGATTTATGGAAACTGTTTTAGAAAGTTACAGAATTGTTCCGGAAAGAAAATTAATGATTTATTAATTAATAGAATTAATAAATATTAATATATGTTTATTTAAATAAGGGCTAAAAGTAATCCATAAAGTAGTTGTACTAACAGACTAGTTTTATAGCCCATCTAGACAAACTGCAAAAAAGAAAAAGAAAAAGAAAAAAAGGAGATGAGGGCGTAGCCAGCTGGGCCGGTCCATGTGCGTGCACATGACGTGGACGGCACGACCGTGCCTGCTAGCAACGAACGATCCGATCGTTCCATTCCGCCGCCGCGTGTGACGTATACGATAAGTTTTGTTTTGACAAAATTTGCATCGTACTCTAAATAAATAATGCCTTTATAAAAGAAAGGGACAAGGCTGTTTAGGTTTGACCTAATACCGAAAATTGTTTCAGTTGGCATCGTCTCTGTTTTTTATAGTATTTTCTTGCCCTAGTTTGACTAGTTTCCTAGCCTTTCTTCTTCCACCTCGCGCGCGTAGGCGAAGCTCTATCGCAGATACTCTACACCATAAGCACCACACCGTTGTACTGCTGATCCCATCTACTACTCCACCGCACCTTGCTGGACCGAGGAGGAGGAGTCATCGTTGCGCTATACGTGTGCAACGCTCGGAGGCGCTGCCCGTTGTGGCGCTTGGATCGGATCGGATCGGATCACGAGGAGGAGACGCTAGTACGACTACGCCGACCACGTTCATATGAACGTTTCCGCTGTGCGATCTACAAGGGTATGTAGATCTAATCTCTCCCGCTCGTTGTTTTGCATCTTGTTTATCAGATCTTGGCTTGTTCTTATTCGTACTCGGAGGAATTTTTTTTGTTTTCTATGATGCGAAACCCTTCATATCCCTACTATATGGCAACTCATTATCCCACCTAGAGTGCGTATCTTTCTTTGGCTTTTGTCTCAAAATAAATTGATGACTAGGAATAATTCTAAAAATATATATGAACAAACCTGAATGCTGCATTTTCTGCTCTGAGGATGAATCTATTAATCATTTGTTCTTTGAATGCACTATGGCCTGGGAAATCTGGCAAATTATTTCCAAGTTTTTCTCTACCTCACTTGGAGCTGATTATATCTCTGTAGCTAGATTTTGGCTTTCCAACAAAAGGAATGCAGTTTTAAATTCAGTTTGTTCAGCCACACTGTGGTGTATCTGGAAATTCAGAAATAATATGATATTTAACGGTCAACCTTAGCTTAATTTACATCAAATTGTCAGGATGATACTCCTATCGATCAGGAGATGGAGGATTATCTTCAAAGACCCGATGCAGCAAAAAGTGGATCAATTATGCGCCTACCTGGAACAAGTGTTGAAGATGTGTTTCGATCTGGCGAGGGGTTAGCCACCTCTCCCACGGCAAAGCGCCCCGCTCTAGGAGGAACATGGACCACTCCTCAATCAACGCTAGACATGACCAAGATGCTCTCCCCTGAGCCGACGTAGAATAGCTCCTCGAAGCCCCCTCTAGTGTTGAGTTTTCTACTTTCGTTTTTTAGTTACTGTCATTCTTTTGCCCCGAGGAGCTCACTGCTAAGCTCCTGTTTGCAAACTGTCTCTTTACAGTTGTAATGCTGAGAACCTCTAGTTTCTAGTTCTTTAGGGTTGTAATCAAAAGACATCCGTGGTTTCGTTGTTCTGCAATGGAACCGGGGAATTTGTTTCCCTGTGAATCTAAAAAAAGTTGTAAACACGAAGGAAGCTGAAGAAACACCCAGAAAATCTGATCGGTAGAGGTGTAAATGGGGGAAGCAGGTATCTGTTGCACCTATTTCTGGACTACAATAATGTGCGTGCTCTCCTTGCATGGCGACCGTACAGGGCCCGCCAGTACGAAGTGTATGCGTCCAGGTTCTATATACGGCCACCCCCTTAGGAAAACAACAACATGAATACTCATGGCGGGAATAGATCCCAATGATGGTCATCGGTACAGATTTCATGGTGTGTGGCACCTATGAGCTGCTGAGCATTTTCCCTATAAACTGGTAAAGTCGTAAGTTAAGAAGCCTACATACCGGTGATATACCATGGGTCTTGTCGTGGACTACAAGAACATATGTAATCATATTAAATCACATATGTAACAGGTAAATATATTGGGCATTGTTCCTTCTAGCATATATTTGAATGTAATGAGAATCATCATCATCATACATATAAAGCCAAATCAATACAAATATGTAGCCCTTAATGTTTTCTTGGTGTTTGTGAATAAAAAGCAACACCACTCATGTTTTTTTTTGCCACTTTCCAGTAAGTGAATATCCGTCCGATTTGAAATACATTATAGCCATCATTGCTATAAGAGGTCTCAAAGCAAGATATAACAAACGATGTGCCTTGCTAGCAATGAGAAAGATTAAAGCTTGAATCTAAGTATAACAAGAATATAATGATGGATGTGATGTACATCTATAATTCCATATTCCTGTTAGGGGACATGAGCTTTCGGAACTGGCCCTAAATAATAAAGACATGATTGCAACCAACATTCATCTTTCGAACATCTAGGTCATGTTCGGTTCCTAGTCACACCTTACCAAACTTTGTCACATGTGAGAAGAACACTTCTAGGTTTGTGTTTGTTTCACTTCCATAATTTTGGCATGCCACATTTCTTAGCAGCCTACCCCATTGCTATACACTCATTTTTTTAAAAAAAATCGTGATTTGTCTAACTTGGGGCAAGCAATTTCTCTGCACATATTTATTTTGGTTTGCTACTGACAAGGGTATAGATAATAGAGCCTGTTAGTTGAGTACCCCTAAAGTCCGTCAAGTTAGACCCAAGTGTAATCCAAGTCGAGATACGAGTTCATATCGTATACCGATACTGTAATACTTACCGGATCCTCCCGTTCCTTAAGACCTGGCCACCTATATAGGGGCCAGGAGAGGACGGAGAGGGACATATTGAAAGCAAGCCAAGTTTACTCTTACGCTTACTTTCGATATACACCTTGTTTGACTGATTTACCTTCGAGTTCATCCGACGCCCTACTCCCCCGATCCTAAGTCCTTCATATTGGACATTTATCGAGTTAACCCTCGTCAGCTACAATTTAGCAGAAAAAGTGTGGTAGATTATGGCTATGAACCACACATGCCCTTAGGTGACTCACATTTGTGAAGTTGATTAAACCCTTATATTATTTCCCTGACAATTCCGAGCATACAAGTAGTCGTTCATATACACATGCTTTCCTATTGTTCTTAAGTTTATTTAGTTTCTTCTTTGATATGGAATTAGTTGTTATAGTCTTGTTCTCTTTGTTGAATTTCTTATATGATAATAGGGTTTTAAGATCAAATATTTTGGAGAAAAATATGACAAAGAGGTGGACACGAGGTAAGTTTGCAATATATATCTTATCCATTATTGTTGTCCTATAAAGACCCCTTTCTCAACTATAGCAAGTTTAAGTTTTAGGTTTAACGATCCTCATATTATTTAAGCAACCAACTTTACTTTTATTTTTTGGCGAGGGTAAACAACCAATTTTTCACCATCTACTAATTTTTCAAAAGGGTTTTGAGTGACATGTGAAAGGGCATTTTCCTCCCTATTCACATTCCTCCTCCTCTAGTTTGATCATACTGGTCCTTTATACATGGATATGACGTGTTGGTCACCCAACGCTGAGTCGTAACTACATTTTTTTTCTTCATATGTTCCTTTTAAAAAATATCATCCACTAAAAAGCATATTTATCCGTCTTTAATATTTTAAAACGCGGGTATTAGCATTTTAAGTTTTTGCATTCACTGGTTTGTCCGGATCGGCCTGGTCGAGGGACTGATCCAACAACTAATAACTAATAAGCACATGCTTAATGTTTTTTTAGTTCATGGCAAATCACATACCAGTGCCATGGAGGACACGTCACCTATAGCCACTATTAAAAACCACCCAATGATTCGAGGTTTTAGAATTGGGAGTTGAAAAGTTAGTTTGAAAAAGAAAAGGAAAGTTATACCCGAAAACGGTTTGTTATTATGGTGAAGTCTGTGCAAATTCAGTAGCTAACAAAGTTAAAACCTTAGAACCGATCCAAGAATTCAATGATACTACTAACGTTTTGTCAAAGAAAATGAAAATGATACTGTACTATTTCCTCCGATCCATATTACTCTTCATTAATATAGATTTATCTACCACTAAAATGTGTTAGATATATCTATATTAGCGAAGAGTATTATACTCCCTCCGTTTAGAAATATAAGATATTTTAGCTTTGTAAAGTTAATGCATCTAGACATATTTTAGTATATAGATTCGAACATAAAGCTAAAACATCTTATATTTTCAAACGGAGGGAATACCAACGTTTTATTTTATAGTAGTATGTGAATCTTATGTGTTTATGTGTTTTGGCTGTGTGCATCTTTACTATGTAGAGGCGAGATGTAATACTTAAAGTCTAAATAATAAAAGGCATTATCGAAAAAAAGGGGCTCGGCTTGTCTGCTTCTCCTAGCCCTGGCCTTCATATTTGGGAGCGACTGGTGCCTTAACTTTCAAGTCAGAGCACAAGCTTATCTGACGAGAAGTCTACTACAGCTACACACTGGTCGGCGGGTGCCACTCGCTCCAGGAACCAGGATGCTCGTTGCAGCAACCCAGCTGCCTCTTCCCGCCTCCCAGCCTCGCCGGCGAGATCCGCCGCACCCACCAAAGGCGCTCGCCGCCATACTGCGCTCGCGCGTCATCGCTTGCCTCCGCGCGCAAGAGTAAGCACAATGCCCAGCCTCACCCAATTCCTGCCGCCCGCCACCTGTTCGGCGCTTGGTCTCACCGGAGCAAAGACGAGGATTGCCTGACCCTTCTGTTTCTTCGTTCTTATTTGTGTGTCTCCCTTGCAGCGCAGAGACGGCGAGGCAGGCGGCCCACGCGGCCGTTCGCGGTGGCGTCTCCGTGGTGAGTCAGTTGCTCCGATGGGTTCTTTGGTTTGTTGGGTGCATGGAGTGATAGGATGCTCTGGATATGCTGCTTGCTCGTTAAGGAGGAGGATTACTGCCTATTGAGTGTTGAGCTTTCATCTCTATGTTATCCTTGGAGGAACCATACATGCTAAACTTTTTCTTTACATGTTACTATTGTATTGTTGTTTCATTCCTGGTCCCTAGTGCTAACAAACACGTGCAATGTTCAGCTAGAAATTGTGATGTCCACTCCTGGAGTGCTCGAGGTAGTTCTTTCTCACCAGTTTTCTGCATTTCCCCCCTTTTACCATGATCATTGGTGCTGGCTAGCCTTTAACTGATTGATAAATCGTCTTCTTGCAGGTTGTTGAGGATCTTCGTAGGAGTTACCCTTCTTTGACATTTGGGGTGAGTCTCTGGCATTACTTCATACGATTTGGCATCATTGCCTGAACGTATGTCTTGTCATCTGTAATCAGCTGACAGGTCCTCAGAAGCACTATTTATTTGTATCGAAACAATGATCATTTTCGAGATAACCTTAAATATGTGATACTTATATTACAAAGTAACGGGTCCATAGTTGTTACGGTCTTTACGTCTCAACTTTCAACCCTGTCTTCTGAGTGTGGCAATGCCCCCAACGTGTTTCTTGAAAGTGACGTTCTCAGTTTACTACTCTATCAAAGCTGGCCTGCACAATTATAGTTATGCCAACCATCAGCAACAATGTTAAGTTTCTCATGATACTTTCTGCACATTGTACTTAGGTTGGCACGGTCCTAAATGCTGATGATGCAAAGAAAGCAATTAGAGCTGGTGCCCAGTTTCTCATGAGTCCTGGCACAGTCATGGTAAGAGTCAGTACTATTGCATTTGTAATTCTGTTTATTTTACTGGAAATGCACATGTTTCCATATACTGTGGTTAGTAGTTGTATTACATCACTATGGGCATTCTCTGTACAGTTTGTCATTGTAAAGTGGATGTTCCGGCACATTTCTCTGCATTTACTTTGTAACATATTTTGATATCGGAGATACTTGTAAGCTTGCAATTTAGGGTGACTGTAATTTGATTCTGCAAATTTGATCCCTTCACTTTAAGTTACTTTGACATTACCTGATACAAATCTACTTCTATCTGCTATTTGGCGACTTCACTGTTTGTATCCCATACACTAGTATGTGAATGTAACATATAAGTGCTGATTGATTCTTTCATATTATTGTTGAAGGAAATACTCCGTGATCTTGAAGAAAGTGAAGTTCTATATATTCCAGGAGTGCTGACGCCAACCGAAGTATGTGCCACATGAATATACCAGCTTCCACTAGAATTAATTGGTGCAGTTCTGAGTAGGTTTATTGTATTTGGTCCTTGCAGGTTATATCTGCTTGCGATGCTGGTGCCAAAGTTGTTAAGGTTTCATGGCTTATATCTCTCCTCTTGTAGTTATGATAGAAACAGGTCAGACCATTAACAATATATACTTAGACGATAACTTCTCATCAGACACTGTTAAACATTGCGCTTTTCTACGATCATTATGATTCCGTACTAATCAGAATAAGGGGACACTTGTGTTGTGATGGATAAATGTGTTAGTTTCCGATAATGTTTATAGACCATCTGACATTACTTGGTTTGTGTGGGCTACTTTGATTAGGTGTACCCAGTTTCAGTGATGGGTGGAGAGTTGTATATGTCTGCTCTGAAGAAACCATTTCCTCTTTTACCCATGGTTGCTTCTCAGGGAATTACCATAGGTAAGTGGCCCTTGTCTAATATCCATCCCTATTTCCATGGACGCCTTACTAGTTTGTAGCAACATCCAAGTGTTTCTTATGGAAATATCAAGACTCATTGAATTAGCCACAAAGAAATTGGTTACCCAACTTATTCTACTGGTATGCTGTATGGTAGTGTATTCACTCTGACCTCTCAATAGGTTCGATCAAGTCGTACATGGAGGCAGGGGCATCTGCAGTGGTGCTCTCTGATGCTATTTTCCACAAAGAGCTGATGGGAGAAAGGAATTTTATTGGCATTTCAGCGCTCGCAAATCAGGCCACTTTGCAGGCATCGTAGCCAGGAAGATGAGGCAACACCAGAAACCTTTTTGCAAGCACTGCAGTCAAGAAAATGGGTGCAGAGTATTGCAGGGCTAGGGATTAACAATGCATCCATTCATATTCTATGATTGGGATTAACAATGCCAATGTAGCAACTGAAGCGTGTTTTATCAAGAGCTAGAATATAAATGGTTTAATCCGTGTCTGATGAAATCAAGAATGTTTAATCTCTTTTTAGGAAGAAAGGGTTTTATTTCCCCGGTAGAAGTGCTAGTAATGTGAACTTTCTTAAAAAGTCTTCTTAGTCAATGGAAGTAGGCAAAGTTTTTGACTCGTTTTAAGAAAACAAAGTATTGTGGAGCACGTCGTGAGAGTTCACCAAAACTATCAAAATTTGTATCACAGAGTCCCCGATCGATGTCTTGCAACTCTTTCTTAGTTTGGCGGGTTATATGAAGCTTGAAGCCCTCCGCACCGCAGGGCTGCCTCCACGTCCGCGTTGTGCTGCCTCGCTCCACGTACAAGGGTAACTCATGGCCGGGAGCCGCTCGCGACGTGGGCACCGTCGCGGCCACCGCCCAGCTCCTCACGGGTTGGCTTACCAGCCGGGAGCACGGCCTATAAATTGTGCCCACTCACTTGTAGCGAATACATCAGCAACCCCCGACGACAGAAACAGCACGTAGCAACCATCTAGTAATAGCAATCTATAATTGTGTGCGGCAATTGCTCAACTGATCGCCTCCTAACTGTTACATTGATTGTCCCCATACTATGCAACGAGAAAGATTGGTAAGGAAATCTCAGTTTTTGGCCTATGGTAATGCATACTTTTTCATATCGTACTAGAATGATTCAACCATTTGTATATACGGAATACATATCAGAAAGATACGAAATGGCTGAAGGTATGTCCTATAGAAAGAATCAGGTACCGACAAATCAGTCGTGCCTCTTTGCATTTCCCGGCTATCATCAGTCCATAGTCAAGTTAGTTTTTATTAATTTATTCAACTTATTGTTCTTTAGTTCTGAAGATGAATATAACTGTACTTCACAAGTTTGTCTGCAGATAATCTTCACATCAAAAATGAATCCTAAGTAAATTCTCTTCCATTATGTGCTAAAAAAATAGCTACCCAGTTGAAAATCAAGAGTTGATAAATAGAATAACCAAACCCAAGTAGCAATATGCTTACACTTGACAACATGATATGCCAATAAGCATTATTTTTACACACTGTCCATGCTTTTGCAATCATGAATGTTCTCTCTAATGCCCGCAGCAATGCGCGGGGTATCAACTAGTTTCCGTAGCTTCTTCCTCCCTTCCTGCACTTTCCGCCGATAGATGGCGACTGTGATGGCCATGAGCCCCGTCGTCGGTGCCGCCGTCTTGCCGGCCGGCCGCTTTGGCGCCCGGTCCATGCCTGCGCTGAGCCGACGCGCCTTCGTCGTTAGGGCGCAAGCAGAGGAGCCGAGCACACCGTCGCCTAAGGTATTTCTTCAAATTGTACGTACTAATGTACTACGAGTCAGCCGGTGCATTTGCAAGTTTCTTAAGTTTGTTCCTGCCACAGCCGAGCACCTCCATCTGGGACGCGCTGGCGTTCAGCGGCCCGGCGCCGGAGCGCATCAACGGGCGTCTGGCCATGGTGGGCTTCGTGACGGCGCTGGCCGTCGAGGCGGGGCGCGGCGACGGCCTCCTCTCGCAGCTAGGCAGCGGCACCGGGCAGGCGTGGTTTGCCTACACCGTGGCGGTGCTCTCCGTGGCGTCGCTGGTGCCGCTGCTCCAGGGCGAGAGCGCCGAGGGCAGGGCCGGGGCCATCATGAACGCCAACGCCGAGCTCTGGAACGGCCGCTTCGCCATGCTTGGACTCGTCGCGCTCGCCGCCACCGAGATCCTCACCGGCGCGCCATTCATCAACATCTAGATTAGTGTAGTGCTGGAGGCTTGTAGTCGTTCGTGTATGTATGTACCATGAGTTTTTGTAGTTGCTTCGCTAGGTCGTAACGCCCTTAGGCTACCTTTGGTGGCAAAGTATTTGGAAAACCAATGTATTACTCCATCAGATCGGAAGTATGTGTCGTTGACTTAGTATAATTTTTGTACTTTTTTTAGAACTAGCACACATGCGTGTGCGTTGCACCGGGAGATAAAGAAAATCATTTTTTTATAAATAATATCGGCACAATTCTAAATATCCCTAAATTCTATCAATTTACTGCTACGATCAGGTCTATCCATAGAAGTGAAATAGAACTGGAAATAAATTTTTACATGTGAATTTTGAGAAATTGATTTTTTACTTTTATATAGTCAGTGCATTGCCGGTCTCCGACAGGATATGTCGTGTTTGGTTCATTAACCACCTTCAATTCTTTAGCTAGAATTTAATTTTCACCACACATTTCTGTTTTGCTTCCTTTCTTGCTTTCTTTCACCTACGCTGCTGAATTCAATATCATGGGATTTGGGCCAAATCATGTAAGCGAGCATGGCCAGCATAATATGTGAGTCTACTTTTTGCTGCCGAAGTGCCATTGAAATTCAGCGCATTTTCGACGGTGGAAGATACTACAACTCGAGGGAAACAACAACAATCAGGATACGTGAAGACTCAGGCCGCGCCCTGAGCAGAGGTCTGTGACCATGAGAGCAAGCCACCCATGTCTGGGGTGGTGGTGCATATACGAAGTAAATTCATCGTGCCTTGAACTAATCATGAATGGAAGTAGAGCGTGCATATAGTTAGCTAAGACAATACCAGGTAATTTGGTTTTGTAGCTAATGCACAAACTTAAGTCATCCGTAGAGGGAGAAAACAAAAGAAACATACACCACAAAAGTTGCCACTGTGTAACATCCCAGAACGTAGGACAACTCCGGGGTAGTTTAGAAGGGCTTTTGTGCATTGCATCTGAAATTACGGGATTTTTTCGCGCTTTTATCACTAAAACCTAAGAGTGATCGAATCTCTCTTGGAGGGGGAATGGTGAACTCTCGAAGTGCGAAAGATTTGGACATGATCTCTTTTGATCTATTGTTGTGGGGAGGTGATGAATTAGATAACTAAAACCCTAGTTATAAGTTTTGGAACTTAAACTGAGATTTGAATCAAGTTTGAATTTGAATCTTGAAGATTGAATTTAGAATTAAAAGACACATTTAGAAAGGATAAATATTAATAAAGAAAGAATAGATAGAAATATAAACATCAATAAAGTTAGAGAAAACTTGAACTTTATTGATCATCAACACATATTACATTGTCTTTACATAATTCCAGAATAAAAGAATATTACAAATTGGAATGAATCAAAGAACTTTACAAAAGAAGAAAAGAAAGATTACAAGTTACAAATTCTAAAAAGAAAACTAAATGTCTTCTTTCTTCCTTTCCTTTCTTCTTTTCTTTTCTTGGCACCTGCAACCAAAAATATAAACAGCAAATCGCCAAGGATGGTAATTACCAAGTGGCACTCAAGAATAACAAGGCCACTGTAGATAATCATCAGAAGGTTGAGCTTATGTAACAACTCAAAAAATTTGTAACCTACTTCCCCTTATTCAAGTGCCAAATATTGGACCAAGATAAAACTTTTCATCTCATATTGCATGCATGCATAGTATTTGAATAGTGTTTTTCTATGATTTCATGTGTGTTAGAAATTGTTATATATTGTTGAGTTAAGCAAAACCTAACCAGCATAAACATCAGAGAAGAACAACAAGAGCTAAAGAAACCAGAAGCAAAAGTAATAAAGAAAAGAAAAGAAAAGTTTGATCTAGAAAAAGTTAACCACTACCCTACTTTGGACACTAAGATTAATAAATCTGTAAATCAATTAAGTGTGTGGTCAGTTGGTTGAGCTTGACCAAACTACCCTCTTGCATGACTGCAAAACTTTGGACCAAAAATCAAACCCTAACCTCTTTCGAATTTCAGCCAAACTTTGAATTCAAAACAGAGACCATTCCTCTAGCCATTTAACTTTTCAGCAAAACACCACCATTCAGCCCAACAAAAATGTTTCTGGAACCCTTGAGTTATACCCTAACAGCTCCAAGTGGAATTTTTCAAAAATTCAAATTCAAATTTCTTGCGGACTTTTCGTCGAACAGTTCGTGGGCAGCAGAGCCACTTGCTGCCACTGCTCATCACCAGTGCGCCCTGCCCCTCTCCTGCGAGTCCGCGCGCGCGTGAGTGAATCCGTGCCGGCGTCGCCTGCCACATATCTCTCCCATGCCCTGCCCTCTGAGAGCCGAGCCCTGACGAACGGGAGGAGGAGAAAGTCGCCGACCGTGTCCGCAGGTGCCACTGCTCCCCGTCTCGTCTGTCGTCATCCTGCAACGCCAGCTCGCCACCGACGTCACCCAGACCCCCGCAGACGCCGCCCATGCTCGCCGGACCATCCCGGCCACTGGAGCTTCGACGGAGACCGCGCCTGCGCCCACACTGGCCACCTCCCGTGCCCGGCCTCTCCGGCCTATAAAAGGACCCCTGCGAGCACCCTCAGACTCACACCACCCGTAGAAACCTCCCAGACATCATTTCCCTCTCTCTAGTGTCCTCGACCGACCTCGCTGGAGCAAGCCGGAGCTCCAGGACGCCCTGCCGTTCCCGGCGTTCCAGAGACTCCCTCGAGTTTCCGTCTGTACCAGGCGGAGGAGGAGGGGACGTGCAATCTTTTCTGCTACACCATCGCCACCCTCTTCTTCCTCTACGCCGCCCCCCAACGCCGCCATCTTCCCAGTACCGCCGGTGAGTTCCGCCTCTGTCTCGGGGAAGAAGACCCCGAGCATACCGGTTCGATAAGTCGTCCTGACAGGCGGGCCCCCTTGGCAGGCCGGCCGATCCCCTTTTTTTTCCTGCCACCCGCCACTTGCAGCCGAACGGGCCGGCCCAGCATGGTCTGTGTGTCCGGCCCAGATAAAAAAAAGGGGTTATTCGATTTTCGATTTTTGAAAAAACTCATTCAGATGCTTGCTTAGATTTAATTTTCCCGGAGTTCTACCGACTCAAATTTGACAAATGAAAATGTTCTGGAAACCTTAGAACATAAGCTATCCAATAAAAGTGGTTTCAACACAATTAGATTTGCATAGTGGTTGCAGTAAAAATAACAAAATAGGAGCTTTTCCACCTTAGAAAATCCATATCAATTCAAATAAAATTCCTAAAAATATAAATCCAACTTTAGAAATTCACAATTAGTGATACCCATCTGCCTATAGCATTAGATCCCATTTTTGAACCTTTTAAATGTAGTGCTATTTACCTATATGTTTAAGTAAGCATTTGCCTTATAGGATTTTATTAAACTCAAACTTATAATCGAAATTTTGTGGAACTCATATTGTTAAACCACCTTTCCAAGTACCTATATGTAGGTATTAATCCTAGTTCATGTGGACTTGTAGAAAGTATTTGGAAAGTTAACACTAATTGGTAGTGATTGGAAAACTCGCACTTGCACACCTATTTCCAAATAATGGAAACAAATGAAAACCAACCTCAATTAGTGTGATATGTTTTTACCTCTGTTTGAAAACACGTGGGCATGCTTGAAGTGTTGTTTGTACTGGTTTGGTGATTGTGTGCATTTTTGTGTATCGTTGTTAGACGCTAGTGTTACCGGAGACGAGCCCGAGGGAGGATATTATCAAGAAGAAGAAGAAGAAGGCTACCCCGGACACTTTGCCAACCAAGGCAAGCCATCTTTTGAATCATCATCCAATACCTAGATTTCAACTTGCATATGTACTTGCTTTCCAAATTAAATTGCATGATTGAATTGCTAGAGTAGAATAATAGTTGTGTAGTGATATCTTGCTTAACAAGAGCATCAAACTGAGTTTATCCAATATCCCCCTTAGTTGTAGCATCACTCATAGTAGTTGCTTAGTCGCAAATAAAATGGAGGTCATCTATAGGGGAAACCTATTTGAACGTGGTAACTTGAACTTGAAAGCTTGAAATGGGAGACTACTCATACTTGGTGGTTTTATGAAGGAAAATAATATTGACTAAGGACTATGGAATGTGTTTGCTAAATGATAATAAGTGATGTACCATGTGAGCCAACCATTACCGTACGACCACACTACCCCTAAATGGGAAGGGGCTTAGTCTGTAGCTTGTTTGCCCTAGTATGGGAGGCCTTGTATCATCCTTTATAGAGGTGCACCGTGCGCGGGTACTTCTGAACCGAGTGGAAATTCCATTCATCCGGCATCCCGGAGCGGGCAAAACTAGAGACGCCGGAACGGAGATGTCCGTGTCTCGGGCTCTAGGGAAGGATCCTATACTAGAGTGAGCAAGTGAAAGAGTTTGTTTGATTATCTGAACCTCGCATACTTTGTGTATGACGAACCGTGGATTTCTCCCGGCAGATGTATTGAATCTTGTGGGTAAAGTGTACCCCTCTGCAGAGGTTTCAAAACTATTCGAATAGCCGCGTCCGCGGTCATGGACAGTTGGCAAGCTGTACTTGACTTTTGTCAAGAATATTAACAACTTATGGTGAACTTGGTGAATGACTTGACTTGACTTGACATGGATATTGACACACTTGAAGTTCCTCTTTAGATTGAACCTAGAGAACTAAACCTCTTTTCTACCAATGAACATTCTTGGGAAATAAAACTAGCTTTTGCAAATAAACTAGTGCTTAGTCCACCATATCAACCTTGCATATCTACTTCATCATTTCATTTATAAGATGGTTTGCGAGTGCATCCAATGTACTCATGGCTGTGTCCCTGGCTATCAACTTGGCCAGACTATGGGGAAGAGTATCCGGAGGAAGGGTATGAAGAAGAGTATCAGAACTAAGATCTTCTACTGAGTCGCCATTGCCTGTAGGGTGAAGGCATGGACCCGAAGACGTTATTTCCGCTGCTATATTGTGTTGTAATATGAACTTGGTCACTATGACCATTGTATTTGAACCATCGTATTGTAATGTCTATGGAACTGGTTACCAACTATGTTATGTGTATCACAACAATGATTCTGGGATTGTGGTGGAATGCATAACGGGCACTTCGAATTTGTGATAAATTCGGGGGTGTCACAGCTTATCACGAAGCTCTCGAGTGAAATATCTCAAGGCAGCCGAGTTGGGCAAGGCAGCCCACAGCAGCACAGTCACCAAGGTGTCAAGCCTCCAGGAAACAAAGGCCAGTATAAAAGCATCACAAAGGGTGAAATTTGCTCGGCCAAGAACACAGCCGACCAAGAACAACACCACCACACCACCAACAGCAACACACCAAGAACATCACCACAGCTGAGACAACATCATCATCACAGAAACACCATCACACAATCAACCCTGCTCATGTGTTGAGCAACAGGGAAGATTCACACCCCAGCACACCATCAAAACAAACCATCCATCAAAGCCAAAGACCAACATGGTCACATAGTTCAACTAGGAACTAGGTCAAGCAGCTAGGAGGAGCAGGCTTGCCATAAGAAGCAGGAAATCAGAATTAGTTCAGAAGAACAAGCTACTCTTCAGCAGCAGGTTATTATTAAACCACAACACACATGAATGCTGGGAGAGAACACACAAGTTATTCTCCCAGGCAGACTGCACAGAGCACAGCCACACAGTACTCAAGCAAAGCTTGATGAAACAAGGGCTTTGGTCATCATTTGGATGTCCAGGAGGCCATGATCGTGAAGACCATGCCATCCACAACACCTACTCCCTAACACATAATCTTACCTGGGAATTTCTCAAAAGAAATACTCGCAGAAATAAGAGCAAGGCCAGGAGTGGCACATGGGTTGCCTAGCTAACAAGACTAAGGCCTAAACCTAGATAACCATCAACTTTGTCAATAAAAATTGATCAAGTTTAAATAAGCATCTGGGAAAGTGGACAGGGACACTTTTAATCAATTAAGCCACCAGCAGACCACCACAGAGGGTGATCCACTCTCAAGAACACTTAATTAAGCAGCCAACACCCACAGTAACTGTGAACACCTCAAGGAGGCATCACAGTAAAGCAGTTAGCCAGAAGCTACTGCAAGAGCCACAACAGCAGGCATGGAATATTGCATCACAGCTAGGAATAACCAAGCTCAACAGAACAAGTTGCATCACTATATCAGCACAACAGAAGCACTGCAAGAAAGTGCAGTGAGACTGTTAACAGCACATCTCAATTAACAACAACATTCAGAGATAACTAACACATAGTTATCCATGCACTTGATAAGATTAATCAAGACCAGCCACTAACAAGATCTTAGCTCAGTAAGCAACAACAGTAACTGAATAATTCAACAGTAAAAGGCCATCATAGCATTCAGTTAACTGAATCAGCAAGCTTCAGTTAGCAGAGTTAACTGAAGCTGTGACTGAAACTAACAGTAGCAGCTAAGACAAGCATGATCAAGCTTTAATAGCAAACTAAATGGACAAGGAGTGATCATGGAGCCTAGGAACATGCATCACAGCCAGCTTAACTTCACAGCACAAGTGCAAGCTTGGGAAGAAACCCCAGTGCAGCAGAAAGAGGAGAACATGGCCAGCGCAAGCTCTAGGTGAGCATGGCCAGAGCAAGCTCCAGGTGAGCATGGCCAGAGCAAGCTCCAGGTGAGCTTGGCCATCACAAGCTCCAGGTGAGCATGGCCAGTGCAAGCTCCAGGTGAGCTTGGCCAGCGCAAGCTCCAGGTGGGCATGGACAGAGCAGACAAGCTCCAGGAGAGCACAGAGCAAGTTCCAGGAGGGGCAGAGGAGAAGAGAGGAGGAGTAACACTTACTCGACGCCCAAGAGATACCACCGTGGCATGGCGAGGCAGTTCCCGCGCGGCCACGACGGCATCAAGCCAGGGGAAGTCGCCGACGACATGTCGACGTATCACCTAACTCGCCAAATACCAGATCTTGCCGAGGATAAGGCCAAGCAGCTCGAGATCAAGCTCGAGGTCGCCATGGCCAAGATCCAGAGCTTCGGAGGCGAAGGGGACGAGAACGTCCGGGGGCAATCGACAAGATCTCGCGGACAGGCAGGAGCGCCGTCGCTTGATCTATCGATTGGTAACCATCTCAGCGGCGGACTCCGGTGGAGCTCGTTGGAATCGAGCGCGGCGGCGGCGAGGCGATGTAGTCGCCAGAGCGATCACGAGGAAGAAGACGCGAGCGAGCGAAGGGGGGTGCGACCGGTCGGGCTGGCCAAGCCACCTGGTCGGGTTCGACCAGGTAGGCTGGCGCCGACAGGTGGGTCTGGCCTGACAGGTGGGCCAGGCATGGCAGAGAGAGAGAGGGAGAGGTTTTAACCAGATTTTAAAACCAAAATTGGAATAAAAATAAAGAGGTTTTTAGAAAAACCTCCAATTAAAGGCAGAAAAATAAACTTGATTTTGCAAAAGTAACTTTAAATGATTTTTGACCTTTTAATCACATAAATAGTGATTTTTGTGAGTAAGAGAGGATTTATTCATAATTGAGTTATGAGATTTTCTTTTAAAGGAAAAACCTCTAGAAATGATTTAAATGAGAAAATAAAAAGGGAAATAACATTCTTGAAATAAAATCAAGTACATTCATTCAAGAATTTGTCCTTAGTATTCTTGAATGAATTTCACCTAATATATACTCTGGTAAATTCATAGCTAGGGTATATCCACTTTTAATAAATCACCTTATAAATATGAATAGGAAAGAGAACATTAAAAGACTTTTTCTCTAATTGAGAGATAGATAAGAAAAATCTAATTAGAATAGAACTCATTATCAAAATTGACTAAGGATAAGTTACAATCTGTTCAGGAGTTCCTTGCTATGGAAAATGCTCTCAATGGGTTTTATTTACCTCTTTCTGCTGAAGCTCACCAGGAATTACAACAACTGCAGACTCTGATGCAATCGGTTGAGCTCAACCTTGAAAGTTCTGATACTTGGACATACAATTCAGTTAAGGGAATTTTCAAACCCAGCATCATCTACAAGTTAAACTTTCAACACATTGACAACCACCAACCTTCCTGCTGGCTATGGAAAAGCAAGTGCACTTCAAAGCATAAATTCTTTGCTTGGCTAATTTTGCATGATCGAATTAATACAAAGGATATGTTACTCAGACGCAATTGGAAAGTTACTGATAATGACACATGTGTTCTTTGTACATCTGGTTCATATGAAGACTGGAGGCATCTTTTCTTTAACTGCCAGTTTAGTACAAGAATTTGGAATTACCTTCAAATCTCTTGGCTTCCTGGCTCTAACTATGAAGTTTTAAGGAGGGCTAAGCAATCTTTCAAAGGCCCTTGTTTTTCTGAAGTTGTGATTATAGCTTGCTGGTCCATCTGGAAGCAGAGAAATGGCTTGATCTTCAAGACTAATAAACCCACTTTCAGGGGATGGAAGACTTGTTTTGTTCATCAAGTAACCCTTCTTAAATATATGGTGAAGAACTCTGTTGCTGAATCTCTGTCATTATGGCTTGACAGTCTTGTATAGTTACTTTCTATTTTTCCCCTTTCTTTTTCTTTCTTGTAAATATCTGTACAGTGGGTTCTGTTAAGTAATAAAGGGCTGTGGGGGTCTCCCCTGCAGTAGAAAAGCTTCAAAAAAAATTGAACTCCATTTCAGAATATTGCAGAATATTCTTGAATGAAGCAATTGATAACATATACTCTTTAAAATCATAATAAAAGGAGTATACAAATTCTAGGATAAGAATAAAACACTTCTGGGGGGAATAAAGGGAACACACACACCTGAAAGGCATGCATTATTTGAATCTTTAACCATTGCCCTTAACGGACAATGATGTTGTTTTCCAGAACCCGAGGTCCCGGGTCACTTCAACAAATCCAACTGCACTACCTTGCAGTTTGCAGGCAAGTTCACTCTTGCTCATATCTCTTGTTTATCTTTAACAAAGTACTTGCAAATATACCGGTGGTATTATTATTATGATTGCATTTAAAAGCAAAGGTTCTGCTTTTCTTGAATGAATATGACTAGTGGTTAGCAACCATGGTGGTTGTCGACCTAGGAAGGTGGGCACTGGGACCATGGTAAGAGTATGGTGGAGGTCCCACTATAACTGGAATGTTCACCTAGGATTAATAACCAATGTCGCCAGTGATTCTTGTGCCGTAAAATACGGTCAACCATAGGGTCTGGAATGGGACGGAATAGTCAGCTGTATCTTTTCCCTCTTGCATATCAACGGATGCGCCATTCCATAGTAGTTGTCTCCCTGTGAGGAGCTTCGGGAGGGTGGAATCCCCATCAAGATTCCACGGTCCTGGCGGTCTATGATGGATTGCGGCAATGACGGGGGTAGAGTGCCGAGGCCGGTGTTACCCAAAGTGCATAACCAAATCGGTGGGGGTAACTCATTGTCAGAAAGGACAAGTATGCCGAGGTCGGCAACTACCAAAGTGTAGACCGGTGAGGATAGCGAACCAAAGTTGGAGCCGCAAAAGGGTGGGTATGCAAGGTCGCGGGAAGGAACAATGATTGGCTCGGATCAACGGCTGGGCCACATACCAAGGAAGTATGGATGGGAAAGTACACCCAGTCGTGCAGCAAAGCGTTGATCTCCTATGGGTACAAGTGACCACCTCTACAGAGTGTACAAAAAGTATCAAGATACTCCCTGTTCCAGGAAGGAGCTATGAACACGGCAGGAAAGGAGCCCATCGAATCTCTAATCAACCTGTGAAGACTGACGAACATAGCTCGAGGAGGTACAGGAGGAGGATCACACCGGGCTGGAGGTTTTGGAGGCGGTAAAAATAAAAGGTCAACTTATGGGAAGTTGAATTGCACCAACCTCGAGGAGGTGAATCAGTCTGACAAAACCATGATAGGTACGCTTCAGATCCTATCTCATCCTGGCAAAGTACTTTTTGATACTGGTGCTACTACCTCATTCATTTCGCAAGAGTTTGTTGATCTTTATGAAATTCCTTGCAATAAGCTAGAGTACCCCATTACTGTTTTATCTGCGGGGGGAAAGATCTTAGTCAGTCACCTCAGGCAAGAGCAGGTCATTATGATTCGTGATTGCGTTTACCTAGCCGATCTTTTTCTCATCCCTATGAAGGATATGGCTGTAATCCTTGGAATGGATTGGTTAGAGGAGAATGGAGCTCAGATTGATTGCAGAGAGAAAACTATGTCACTTAGGAACCGCAAAAGGTTGGGTATGCAAGGTTGCGGGAAGGAACAGTGATTGGCTCGGATCAACGGCTGGGCCACATACCAAGGAAGTATGGACGGGAAAGTACGCCCGGTCGTGCAACAAAGCGTTGATCTCCTATGGGTACAAGTGACCACCTCTGCAGAGTGTACAAAAAGTATCAAGATACTCCCTGATCTGGGAAGGAGCTACGAACACGGCAGGAAAGGAGCCCATCGAAGCTCTAATCAACCTGTGAAGACTGACGGACATAGCTCTTTGAATAAAATCAACCTTTGAAGAAATGATGATAAAAACTGTATTTGGCCTAAGACTTTCTAGTCTATGGTCGTAGCTAGTGCATCAAACACCTCTATGCTATTAAATGAACTTGCTGGGTAACGCTCGTTACTCACCCCACTCCCTTTTAACCCTTGCTTAGACTCGGAGAGCCAGTTTGAAGAAACCGAAGGAAGCCCGGAGGACTACGAGGAGATCTACTATGAAGAACCAGATCTATCAGGAGGAGTCGAAGGCATCGACTACACCATCTCCTATGGTCCCGACGAAGGACTCGAGGAGGAGGCCGACACCTAGAGTCGTAGGATAGAAGCTTTGGTCGCATCGAACACCTAGAATAAAGCGACTAGAGTTGGGCATCATGTTTAGTTTACTACTTTCATTTGTAGCTAAGGTTTGTAGTATCAACTTAGAACCATCTAGTGTTCCTCTTTGGACCGAGGAGGAACTGGAGTCCTTTGTAACATTATGGCTTGTAATATTTAGTGCTTGAATAAAGACCGCTATGTTTCTATTGTACCACTCTGAGGGATGTAATATTTGTGAATTGGTACTTCACGAGTGTTATGTCAACGACTTGTATACTACAACATACAGTGGTATGCTGGGTCACCATAGTTGGTATCAGAGCAAAAGCTTTGACCTTAGGTTGGACGCCTAGTTAATGGGAACGACCTGTAGGAGTTCAATAGGAATAGTAAAGAGTTATCTAAAATTGTAATCACGTTATTCACTTGAGGATAACAAGGTCATACTTTTTAGTGTTACAATTCTTTATTGTTACTATTATGATGCATCATGTACTAATTTTTTATCTTTTATACTACCAGGATGGCACGAACAAATCCATCAAGGACCGTGCAAGTCCGAGACATGACTCTGGACGACTATGACGGGAACTTATCCGATATTTTACGAGGCATCTTGCTAGAGTGCGGGTGTGAAACCCGTATTTCAGTCAAGAACTATGCTTATTATGAGGGTAGAGTCTTTCAGAAGTACAAGGTTGGGATCATGCTTCCTGCCAAATTGGGCATGAGCGTGATTATGCCAGCTAGAGAGGCACGCATAGTTAGTGTAGCTTACAAGATAGCCGTGATGAAGGCCATAACTGATATCCGTGAGCACAAAACGGAGAAGTTATTGGGCACTAAGTTCACGCACATCCCACACGACGAGGAAGGAGAAGATCCTTGTCGGATAGTTACAAGTTTGCGAAGAGACACCCACATGCCGCAGCAGAGCACATGGACAGGTGTAAGCACCTACTCAGCGTGTTCTACCACATTCACGGAGCACTAGTGGGAGAGATACAGAGTCTAGTGGAAGAGATCACTGAGTCGCACCTACTCCATGGTGTACGGGGGAGACTTCTGGACCACCGAGGGCACCTACTCCAGCCTTTTCAACTGGAGGCTTTATAAACTTAGATGAGGAAGACGATCCCGAGGAGCGGGAGTTCGAGCCCGAGGCCGAACCGGAGATGCCACCAGCACACTTTGCACATGGCTCAACTTGAGCCGGATACCAGGCAGGTTTGGAGTCATGGGGAATGCCTCATAACGATAGTCTAGTGGGGAACTCCATGGGTTGGCGTTTCGGTGAGTATATGGGAACGGCCGAAGATCCGATTCCTTGTGACTCGGAGCATGAGGTCACAAGTCAGTTTAGGGTTGTTCACCACACTGGAGACGTGGCGGGGAAGCCTATAGAGATAGAGTCGGATGCGGAGGAGGAGTTACCTACTCATATGGAGCGTGGAGAATGCTCAAGGCCTAAGATGGAAAGGGGTACCACCGATGTTGTTTACCCATCGTTGAGCAGTTATCTGGGGATAACTGACTTCAACCTAGGTACTACACCCGATTATGACTTTTTCCTGGCAGAGTCATCTTATGCCCCTGCTTCACTAAGGAGGACATCAAGAGCTACCAATTGGACACCGGGGATGTATCGGGAATGCGCCTACCCATAGAAGACCACCACAGATATGGAGGCGACATGTTTTGTGACATATGTACCATATGTGTAATATGTAGTATTTGCTTTCGCAGTTTGAATAAGTGAGTGTAGTTACTCACAGGATGATAAGTTATGTAACACTATGTTCTTTTTACCCATGTATATACATGGTATATGTTTGGTGTGATTTGGCTATGTTTTATTTGGATTTTTATTGTGTGACTAACACTGTGCATAAAGTTGAGCTCAGAAAGCATGAGCATGGTGTAACTATGAGTTTCGCTTAATGTAACAGGGTTAGGGGGATAGAATGGCGACGGTAGTTGGAGAATAATCTGAACAATAGAGGATGGAGACTGAAGCCAAGGCTAAGGAGGCAGCCGATGCAGCAGCAAGGGAACCATTACCACCACCACCACCATTCCTTACGCAGCAGGATTTTGCTCAGTACATGAGGACTGCAGATGAAAGGCAGCGAATGCTTATTGAGTGCCAAATAAAGATGGTGCAGGATGTGATGGACCGTAATCGTGACATTCGAAATGAAGGAGTACATGGAGTCTCATTGGCAGATTTCTTAAATACAAGAGCAATTCCTTTTGCATCAGCACCGGAGTCAATGGACGCGGAAGATTGGTTATTGGACACCAAGAGGAAGCTCAACACAGTAAGTTGCAATGACAGTGAGAAGCTTAGGTATGCCACACATCTGTTATGTGGACCCGCAGCAGCATGGTGGGACAATATTGTGGCTATACATCCTCCAGGAAGGGTATTCACCTGGGAGGAATTCAAGAAGAAGTTCAAGGAATCAAATGTGCCAGAGAGTATCATGGAATTGAAGACAAGAGAGTTTGAGAATCTTGTGCAGAATGACAAGCCTATTATGAAGTATGTCAGGGATTTTTCTCTTCTATCTCGTTATGCTTCGGAGGACATGAATACCGATGAAAAGCGGAAGAAACAATTTATGAGAGGACTGCACCCAGGTGCAAGGATACAATTGAGGATGTTAAAGGCAGCAGATTTTCAAGAGCTTGTCGATGCAGCCATCACCATGGAAGATGATTTCAAGCAAGTCCAAGAAGATAGGAGGAAGAAGGCCAAGATTGAACCCAGGAGGTATCCAGATACCAAGCCAATTCCTAATATCAAGTTCAAACCCAAGTACAGGTCCGAAGGGAATGTTACACCTCATGGCACTTCAGGTGGGACCAATGAAATCGTTTGTTGTGGTTGCGGTGTGCGAGGGCACATAGAGAAAGATTGCCGACAACCCAGAATCATCTGTTTTGGGTGCAAGAAGGGTGGACATATGATAAAGGACTATACTGAAAGGGGCCGGACTAGAGGTCGAGGTACAGGAGGAGGATCACACCGGGGTGGAGGTTTTGGAGGCGGTAAACATAAAAGGTCAACTTATGGGAAGTTGAATTGCACCAACCTCGAGGAGGTGAATCAGTCTGACAAAACCATGATAGGTACGCTTCAGATCCTATCTCATCCTGGCAAAGTACTTTTTGATACTGGTGCTACTACCTCATTCATTTCGCAAGAGTTTGTTGATCTTTATGGAATTCCTTGCAATAAGCTAGAGTACCCCATTACTGTTTTATCTGCGGGGGGAAAGATCTTAGTCAGTCACCTCAGGCAAGAGCAGGTCATTATGATTCGTGATTGCGTTTATCTAGCCGATCTTTTTCTCATCCCTATGAAGGATATGGCTGTAATCCTTGGAATGGATTGGTTAGAGGAGAATGGAGCTCAGATTGATTGCAGAGAGAAAACTGTGTCACTTAGGAACCGCAAAAGGGTGGGTATGCAAGGTCGTGGGAAGGAACAGTGATTGGCTCGGATCAACGGCTGGGCCACATACCAAGGAAGTATGGACGGGAAAGTACGCCCGGTCGTGCAGCAAAGCGTTGATCTCCTATGGGTACAAGTGACCACCTCTGCAGAGTGTACAAAAAGTATCAAGATACTCCCTGATCTGGGAAGGAGCTACGAACACGGCAGGAAAGGAGCCCATCGAAGCTCTAATCAACCTGTGAAGACTGACGGACATAGCTCTTTGAATAAAATCAACCTTTGAAGAAATGATGATAAAAACTGTATTTGGCCTAAGACTTTCTAGTCTATGGTCGTAGCTAGTGCATCAAACACCTCTATGCTATTAAATGAACTTGCTGGGTAACGCTCGTTACTCACCCCACTCCCTTTTAACCCTTGCTTAGACTCGGAGGGCCAGTCTGAAGAAACCGAAGGAAGCCCGGAGGACTACGAGGATGTCTACTACGAAGAACCGGATCTATCCGGAGGAGTCGAAGGCATCGACTACACCATCTCCTATGGTCCCGACGAAGGACTCGAGGAGGAGGCCGACACCTAGAGTCGTAGGATAAGCTTTGGTCGCATCGAACACCTAGAATAAAGCGACTAGAGTTGGGCATCATGTTTAGTTTACTACTTTCATTTGTAGCTAAGGTTTGTAGTATCAACTTAGAACCATCTAGTGTTCCTCTTTGGACCGAGGAGGAACCGGAGTCCTTTGTAACATTATGGCTTGTAATATTCAGTGCTTGAATAAAGACCGCTATGTTTCTGTTGTACCACTCTGAGGGATGTAATATTTGTGAATTGGTACTTCACGAGTGTTATGTCAACGACTTGTATACTACAACATGCAGTGGTATGCTGGGTTACCACAGTTCACTCACCTCAGGCAAGAGTAGGTCATTATGATCCGCGATTGCGTTTACCCAGCTGATCTTTTTCTCATCCCTATGAAGGATATGGCTGTAATATTTGGAATGGATTGGTTAGAGGAGAATGGAGCTCATATTGATTGTAGAGAGAAAACTATGTCACTTAGGAGCCCAGGAGGAGGAAGGATAGTGTATCAAGGTGACCGACATGCACATATTGAAGTTCAACTACAACTCAATGCTCTAAAGGAATCAAGACTTGAAGATATTCCAGTGGTTAACGAATTCCAAGACTTGTTTCCGCAGGAACTACCAGGAATGCCACCAGATAGGGAAATTGAGTTCACCATTGACTTAATTCCAGGCACAACACCTATAGCTCAGGCACCATATAAGATGGGACCCAAGGAGTTAGTGGAGTTGAAAGAACAGCTGGATGAGCTAGAGCAGAAAGGCTTCATTCAAGAAAGTATTTCGCCTTGGGGAACACCTGTAATCTTTGTTGATAAGCGGGATGGAGGACGTAGAATGTGCGGGGACTACATAAACCTCAACAATGTCACAATCAAGAACAAATATCCTTTGCCAAGAATCCAAGACTTATTTGATCAAGTCAGGGGAGCCAGAGTATTTTCAAAGATAGATCTTCGATTAGGGTATCACCAGATTAAGATCAAGAAGGAGGACGCTCCAAAAACAGCTTTTGTATCTAGGTACGGACATCATGAGTATTTAGTTGTACCTTTTGGATTGACAAATGCACCAGCGATCTTCATGAACCTCATGAACAAGATCTTTATGCCCTACTTGGACAAATGTGTGATAGTATTCATAGATGATATTTTGATTTACTCCAAGGACAAGGAAGAACATGCCAATCACTTGAGGATTGCTTTACAGATTCTATGAGAACATCAGTTGTATGCCAAGTTTAGTAAGTGTGAATTCTGGCTAGACCAAGTAGAGTTCCTTGGACATGTGATCAGTAAAGAAGGTATAGCAGTAAATCCAAGCAAGGTAGCATCTATTTTGGAATGGGAGTCACCGAAGAATGTCAAACAGATTAGAGGATTTTTGGGAATGGCAGGATACTACCGAAGGTTTATAGAAGGGTTCTCTAAGATTGCAGGACAAATGACCAAGTTACTCTGGAAGAATACACCGTTTGTTTGGTCAGATAAATGTGAGGCAAGTTTTCAAACACTCAAGGAGAAACTAACCACAACACCTGTGTTAGCCGTACCAGAAACTGGCAAGGACTATGCATCCAAGAACGGACTTGGGTGTGTTTTGATGCAAGATAGAAAGGTGATAGCATATGGGTCGAGACAATTACGACCACATGAAGTTAATTATCCAACACATGATCTGGAACTAGCAGCCGTAGTGTTTGCACTAAAAGGATGGAGGCATTTTCTTTATGGAGCTAAGTGTGAACTTTATACAGATCACAAAAGTCTCAAATACTTCTTCACTCAGAAGGAATTGAATATGAGGCAACGAAGATGGTTAGAATTGATCAAGGACTATGATTTGACCATCAACTATGCACCGGGGAAGGCCAATGTGGTAGCCGATGCTTTAAGCAGAAAGAGTACAGACACTCAACCGATGAACCGAGAACTTCCCAAGGAATTACTTATGGATTTGGAAAGGTTAGAGATCCAATGTCTTGAAGTACAATCCCTAGGTAGTTTGTCTACCGAGAAGGTGATGGAAGAACGACATAGTGATCTCAAGTACACGATAATTCGAAGGCAAGATGAAGATGCATTTATTGCCAAAGAAATCCGCAAGATTGAGGAAGGTAGACCATCAGAGTTCCGTTTAGGTGATTTCAGTTCAGTTTGGTTTCATGACCGAATATGTGTGTCGGACATACCGGAAATCAAGGAATTGATACTTAAGGAGGCACATGAAACACCATATTCAATACATCCGGGGAGCACCAAGAAGTACATGGATCTTAAGGAATTGTTCTGGTGGAATAAAATGAAGCGGGAGATAGCTAAGTTCGTGTCCGAATGTCATACCTGTCAGAGAGTGAAGGCAGAACATCAGAGTCCTGCTGGACTTATGCAACCTTTGAGTATTCCCGAGTGGAAGTGGGAAGAGATTGGAATGGATTTTATCACAGGATTACCACTGACACCGAAGAAGAAGGACATGATCTGGGTAATAGTCGACCGACTGACTAAAAGTGCACATTTCTTAGCTGTCAATCAGAAAGATTCCGGAGAGAAGTTAATAAATCTGTATGTTCAAGAGATAGTAAGCAAGCATGGAGTACCCAAGACAATAGTATCGGACCGAGGATCCGTATTCACTTCAGCTTTTTGGACACAACTACATGAAGCTTTAGGATCCAAACTGGACTTTAGCACTGCTTACCATCCACAGACGGGAGGCCAAACTGAAAGGACCAATCAGATTTTGGAGGATATGCTCCGAGCATGTGCTTTAGACTTTGGAGGATCATGGGAAGAACACTTACCAGTGACAGAGTTCTCCTATAACAATAGCTACCAAAGTAGTATCCAAATGGCACCATTTGAAGCACTTTACGGAAGGAAGTGCCGATCACCTATTTGCTGGCATGAACCAGGAGCCAGTAAGGAGTTTCATCCAGACTACGTCAAGGAGAAACAACATGTGATTGATATTATTCGAGACCGACTGAAGATTGCTCAAAGTCGACAGAAAAGCTATGCAGATTCCAAGAGAAGGATATCGGAACCGCAAGTTGGGGACATGGTTTATCTAAGGGTTAGCCCCATGATCTAAGGGTTAGCACCATGAAGGGAGTACATCGTTTTAGAGTCAAGGGAAAGCTTAGCCCAAGATATACTAGACCGTTCAAGATTCTGAGTCAGAGTCGAGGAGTAGCCTTTGAGTTAGAACTGCCAAAGGAACTATCTAAAGTCCATAATGTGTTTCATGCTTCTCAACTTCGCAAGTGTATGAAGACACCGAAAGAAACTATATCCTACAATGAGATTGAATTGCAAGCTGATTTGACTTATGTTGAAGAACCATCAAAGATTCTGGCAGAGAATTGGAAGCAACTCCGTAATAGAGCCATCAAATATTGCAAAGTACAATGGAAACATCACCCGGAAAGAGAAGCTACATGGGAAAAGGAAGAGGATCTAAAGACAGCCTATCCAGATTTCTTCAGGTACATCTTACCCCAAACTTCGGGACAAAGTTTTTATTAAGGGGGGAAGTCTGTAACATCCCAGAACATAGGACAACTTTGGGGTAGTTTAGAAGGGTTTTTGTGCATTGCATCTGAAATTACGGGATTTTTTTGCGCTTTTATCACTAAAACCTAAGAGTGATTGAATCTCTCTTCGAGGGGGAATGGTGAACTCTCGAAGTGTGAAAGATTTGGACATGATCTCTTTTGATTTATTGTTGTGGGGAGGTGATGAATTAGATAACTAAAACCCTAGTTATAAGTTTTGGAACTTGAACTGAGATTTGAATCAAGTTTGAATTTGAATCTTGAAGATTGAATTTAGAATTAAAAGACACATTTAGAAAGGATAAATATTAATAAAGAAAGAATAGATAGAAATATAAACATCAATAAAGTTAGAGAAAACTTGAACTTTATTGATCATCAACACATATTACATTATCTTTACATAATTCCAGAATAAAAGAATATTACAAATTGGAATGAATCAAAGAACTTTACAAAAGAAGAAAAGAAAGATTACAAGTTAAAAATTCTAAAAAGAAAACTAAATGTCTTCTTTATTCCTTTCCTTTCTTCTTTTCTTTTCTTGGCACCTGCAACCAAAAATATAAACAGCAAATCGCCAAGGATGGTAATTACCAAGTGGCACTCAAGAATAACAAGGCCACTGTAGATAATCATCAGAAGGTTGAGCTTATCACCAAGCTCTCGAGTGAAATATCTCAAGGGAGCCGAGTTGGGCAAGGCAGCCCATAGCAGCACAGTCACCAAGTGCATTAACCAAGGTGTCAAGCCTCTAGGAAACAAAGGCCAGTATAAAAGTATCACAGAGGGTGAAATTTGCTCGGCCAAGAACATAGCCGACCAAGAACAACACCACCACACCACCAACAACAACACACCAAGAACATCACCACAGCTGAGACAACATCATCATCACAGAAACACCATCACACAATCAACCCTGCTCATGTGTTGAGCAACAGGGAAGATTCACACCCCAGCACACCATCAAAACAAACCATCCATCAAAGCCAAAGACCAACATGGTCACATAGTTCAACTAGGAACTAGGTCAAGCAGCTAGGAGGAGCAATCTTGCCACAAGAAGCAGGAAATCAGAATTATTCCAGAAGAACAAGCTACTCTTCAGCAGCAGGTTATTATTAAACCACAGCACACATGAATGCTGGGAGAGAACTCACAAGTTATTCTCCCAGGCAGACTGCACAGAGCACAGCCACACAGTACTCAAGCAAAGCTTGATGAAACAAGGGCTTTGGTCATCATTTGGATGTCCAGGAGGCCATGATCTTGAAGACCTGGCCATCCACAACACCTACTCCCTAACACATAATCTTACCTGGGAATTTCTCAAAGGAAATACTCACAGAAATAAGAGCAAGGCCAGGAGTGGCACATGGGTTGCCTAGCTAACAAGACTAAGGCCTAAACCTAGATAACCATCAGCTTTGTCAATAAAAATTGATCAAGTTTAAATAAGCATTTGGGAAAGTGGACAAGGACACTTTTAATCAATTAAGCCACCAGCAGACCACCACAGAGGGTGATCCACTCTCAAGAACACTTAATTAAGCAGCCAACACCCACAGTAACTGTGAACACCTCAAGGAGGCATCACAGTAAAGCAGTTAGCCAGAAGCTACTACAAAAGCCACAACAACAGGCATGGAATATTGCATCACAGCTAGGAATAACCATGCTCAATAGAACAAGTTGCATCACTATATCAGCACAACAGAAGCATTGTAAGAAAGTGCAGTGAGACTATTAACAGCACAGCTCAATTAACAGCAACATTCAAAGATAACTAACACATAGTTATCCATGCACTTGATAAGATTAATCAAGACCAGCCACTAGCAAGATCTTAGCTCAGTAAGCAACAACAGTAACTGAATAATTCAACAGTAAAAGGCCATCATAGCATTCAGTTAACTGAATCAGCAAGCTTCAGTTAGCAGAGTTAACTAAAGCTGTGACTGAAACTAATAGTAGCAGCTAAGACAAGCATGATCAAGCTTTAACAGCAAACTAAATGGACAAGGAGTCATCATGGAGCCTAGGAACATGCATCACAGCCAGCTTAACTTCACAGCACAAGTGCAAGCTTGGGGAGAAACCCCAGTGCAGCAGAGAGAGGAGAACATGGCCAGCGCAAGCTCCAGGTGAGCATGGCCAGAGCAAGCTCCAGGTGAGCTTGGCCAGCACAAGCTCCAGGTGAGCATGGCCAGTGCAAGCTCTAGGTGAGCTTGGCCAGCGCAAGCTCTAGGTGGGCATGGCCAGAGCAGAGCAAGCTCCAGGAGAGCACTGAGCAAGTTCCAGGAGGGGCAGAGGAGAAGAGAGGAGGAGGAACACTTACTCGACGCCCAGGAGATACCACCGTGGCATGGCAAGGCAGTGCCCGCTCGGCCACGACGGCATCAAGCCAGGGGAAGTCGCCGACGACATGTCGGCGTATCACCTAACTCGCCAAACACCAGATCTCGCCGAGGATAGGGCCAAGCAGCTCAAGATCAAGCTCGAGGTCGCCATGGCCAAGATCCAGAGCTTCGGAGGCGAAGGGGACGAGAGCGCCCAGGGGGCAATCGACAAGATCTCGCGGACAGGCAGGAGCGCCGTCGCTTGATCTATCGATTGGTAACCATCTTAGCGGCGGACTCCAGCGGAGCTCATCGGAATCGAGCGCGGCGGCGGCAAGGCGATGTAGTCACCAGAGCGAGCGCGAGGAAGAAGATGCGAGCGAGCGAAGGGGGGTGCGACCGGTCAGGCTGGCCGAGGCACTTGGTCGGGTTCGACCAGGTAGGCTGGCGCCAACAGGTGGGTCCGGCCCGACAGGTGGGCCAGGCATGGCAGAGAGAGAGGGAGAGGTTTTAACCAGATTTTAAAACCAAAATTGGAATAAAAATAAAGAGGTTTTTAGAAAAACCTTTTAACACCCAATTAAAGGCAGAAAAATAAACTTCATTTTGCAAAAGTAACTTTAAATGATTTTTGACCTTTTAATCACATAAATAGTGATTTTTGTGAGTAAGAGAGGATTTATTCATAATTGAGTTATGAGATTTTCTTTTAAAGGAAAAACCTCTAGAAATGATTTAAATGAGAAAGTAAAAAGGGAAATAACATTCTTGAAATAAAATCAAGTACATTCATTCAAGAATTTGTCCTTAGTATTCTTGAATGAATTTCACATAATATATACTCTGGTAAATTCATAGCTAGGGTATATCCACTTTTAATAAATCACCTTATAAATATGAATAGGAAAGAGAACTTTAAAAGACTTTTTCTCTAGTTGAGAGATATCTAAGAAAAATCTAATTAGAATAGAACTCATTATCAAAATTGAACTTCATTCCAGAAGATTGCAGAATATTCTTGAATGAAGAAATTGATAACATATACTCTTTAAAATCATAAAAGGAGTATACAAATTCTAGGATAAGAATAAAACACTTCTGGGGGGAATAAAGGGAACACACACACCTGAAAGGCATGCATTATTTGAATGTTTAACCATTGCCCTTAACGGACAATGATGATGTTTTCCAGAACCCGAGGTCCCGGGTCACTTCAACAAATCCAACTGCACTACCTTGCAGTTTGCAGGCAAGTTCACTCTTGCTCATATCTCTTGTTTATCTTTAACAAAGTACTTGCAAATATACCGGTGGTATTATTATTATGATTGCATTTAAAAGCAAAGGTTCTGCTTTTCTTAAATGAATATGACTAGTGGTTAGCAACCATGGTGGTTGTCGACCTAGGAAAGTGGGCAGTGGGACCATGGTAAGAGTATGGTGGAGGTCCCACTGTAACTGGAATGTTCACCTAGGATTAATAACCAATGTCGCTAGTGATTCTTGTGCCGTAAAATACGGTCAACCATAGGGTCTGGAATGGGACGGAAGGGTCAGCTGTATCTTTTCCCTCTTGCATATCAACGGACGCGCCGTTCCATAGCAGTTGTCTCCCTGCGAGGAGCTTTGGGAGGGTGGAATCCCCGTCAAGATTCTATGGTCCTGGCGGTCTATGATGGATTGCGGCAACGACGGGGGTAGAGTACCGAGGCCGGTGTTACCCAAAGTGCGTAACCAAACCGGTGGGGGTAACTCATTGTCAGAAAGGACAAGTATGCCGAGGTCGGCAACTACCAAAGTGCAGACCGGTGAGGGTAGCGAACCGAAGTTGGAGCCGCAAAAGGGTGGGTATGCAAGGTCGTGGGAAGGAACAGTGATTTGCTCAGATCAACGGCTGGGCCACATACCAAGGAAGTATGGACGGGAAAGTACGGCCGGTCGTGCAGCAAAGCGTTGATCTCCTATGGGTACAAGTGACCACCTCTGCAGAGTGTACAAAAAGTATCAAGATACTCCCTGTTCCGGGAAGGAGCTACGAACACGGCAGGAAAGGAGCCCATCGAAGCTCTAATCAACCTATGAAGACTGATGGACATAGCTCTTTGAATAAAATCAACCTTTGAAGAAATGATTATCAAAACTACATTCGGCCTAAGACTTTCTAGTCTATGGTCGTAGCTAGTGGATCAAACACCTCTATGCTATTAAATGAACTTGCTAGGTAATGCTCGTTACTCACCCCACTCCCTTTTAACCCTTGCTTAGACTCAGAGAGCTAGTTTGAAGAAACCGAAGGAAGCCCAGAGGACTACGAGGAGGTCTACTACGAAGAACCGGATCTATCAGGAGGAGTCGAAGGAATCGACTACACCATCTCCTATGGTCCCAACGAAGGACTCGAGGAGGAGGCCGACACCTAGAGTCGTAGGATAAGCTTTGGTCGCATCGAACACCTAGAATAAAGCGACTAGAGTTGGGCATCATGTTTAGTTTACTACTTTCATTTGTAGCTAAGGTTTGTAGTATCAACTTAGAACCATCTAGTGTTCCTCTTTGGACCGAGGAGGAACTGGAGTCCTTTGTAACATTATGGCTTGTAATATTCAGTGCTTGAATAAAGACCGCTATGTTTCTGTTGTACCACTCAGAGGGATGTAATATTTGTGAATTGGTACTTCACGAGTGTTATGTCAATGACTTGTATACTACAACATGAAGTGGTATGCTGGGTCACCACACACTATGACATCAGTTAGCCGCTGCCCCGCTCTTATGTTGCCCGTGCGACAGCACCACCACGTCCACCTAACCGCTGCCCCGCTCTTGTGCTGCCCGTGCGACAGCACCACCACGCCACCAAGGCTGCTTAGGTATGCTAGTACACCATGGCCTTGGCCGCTTCCTGTGTCTTGCCCTCCTCCCCTAGACGCCCCTCCTCTCGGTGGGAGAAGCAAGCAGCGACGTCTATTGCCGAAGCTTCGCCGAGGTGTTGAACGGTGGACGCCAAGACGTGGGGATGAGAGCTAGGGCACAAACGGACGAAACATAAAAAACAAATAAATCGAACAGTTTTTTCACTTACCGGTGGCATTGAGCGTAATATGTAGTTTGGTGAATAGTTTTTTTTACTTACCGGTGGCATTGAGGGTAATATGTAGTTTGGTGGAAGGATATATCAGTTCAAAAAAGTGTTGGACAAACGAACCATGGAAACCTAACATCCTTTATTATTAAGTATAGATAACAGGGATCACCTCCCCGGCTCCATTACTAAGAACGAAACCGAAGTGTTCAATACCATCCAGGCCCAACCGAAGCTCCAGGGCACAAAACACAACACCACCACACCACACACCACAATCTAGAGATGCGTCCAAAGACGAAACCACCCAGGGTTTTTAAATCCTAAACCCAAGTATATTACAAGATAAAGGCATAGCAGCCAAAGTCTGAAATAACAGCTATCCTACTGACAGGTAGATCGTCTCTATGGCGAGCCTGAGACAGAACAACATTCAACCTGTCACCACATGAACTGCTTCATCATCCGGGTGGCTCTGCAGATAGTGTAGAGTAGCCCTCTCTCCATGATGTACTCCAGCAACCGACGAGGTCCAGGAACTGATCCAGTCAAACGACTTGCAGATCAGTCTGGTTTCAGCTCCAGTGGCTGTTTGAGCTTTCTGATCAGCAGCTCTGAGAATTGATCCACCATCGACCACACTTTGTCCTTGAATGGGAGCTTCTAGTTTCTCAGATAAGCCAGCGCCATATGACAAACCTGTTTCATATTGATCCAAGTTTTCCTGTTAAACACAATACTATTCCTATTGTTCCAAATACTCCACAAAATAGCAGATGAAACAACATTGAATTGCAGAAATCTAATGTTACAACGCCATTTGGATGCAATGCTAAGAGAGTCAGTCACCCTAAATTGAAAAACTTCAAAGACACATCACCCCACAAAAGCTTTGAAACAATGCAATCAAAGAATAGGTGTTTAACAGTTTCTATTTCCTAACAGGGACTACACTCAAGAGGTTTTGGAAATCCTCTTCTTCTCAAATTGTCCCTTGTCATGACTTTATTCTGAGAAAAAGCCAAAGAAACACCTGCACCCTAGGGGGATCTTAAGCTTCCAGACAGCAGGCAGGTGAACAGGTTTCACTACCCTAAAGTTAACTAGAGCATACATTGATTGGGAAGAGTAAAATCCATTAGACTCATACTGCCAGGTAAGCTGGTCTTCAGTTTTAGTCAAAGAAATGGTGTTAGCAATCACACAGATCTCCTGCCATTGAACCATCAATGCATTTGTGAAAGTTCTTCTAAAAGTGCATCTTAACTGTGAGCCATCCCAGATCTCAGCAATAGTATGAGTCTGTTGATTGACTATGAAATAAATCTCCCAGTATTGAGTAGCTAAAGGTGAGTTACCAAACCAAACATCTTCCCAGAACTTGATTTGCTTACCATCTCCTACATTCCATTTATACCCCATTTTGACTGCTATGTAGCCCACATCACCTCTCCAGAAAATTGAAGGGTGAGTGTCTTGACAACACAGAATGTTAGGCTGCCTAGTATGATAGTTAGCATCTACCATCTTTTTCCACATACTCCTCTTAGCCCTAATGTATCTCTTAATCCAAGATCCAAATAGGCAAAGGTTAAGATCTTTAAGATTTGGAATCCCTAGACAACCAAATTCTTTTTTCATACAAATAGAAGGCCAATTGGCCAGATGGATTTTCCTGTTTCCATCCTCATCACTCCAAAGATAATTTGCTAGCTGAGTATTAATTAGTTTCAAAGCCCATTTCGGAAATTTAAAGAAAGAAAGCATATAGATTGGTATACTAGCTAGTACTGTTTGGATTAGTAACCTCCTAGCTTCTAGGGAAAGTAACTTTCCTCTCCACCCGACCATTCTTTTGAGCAAGTTGTCAATCAAAGGTTGAAGATCATCTCTTTTGAGCTTCTCAAAATGTAAAGGCAAACCTAAATACTTAATAGGAAAATGTCCTTCCACACATTGGAAAGTTTCTAGGTAAGGTCTAATTTAATATTCTTCTAAATTAATACCTATCAACTCACTCTTGTGATAGTTGATTCTCATGCCAGAGAGTTGTTCAAAACATGTAAGAATCCATTTAAATTTTACAGCTACCCTCTCATCTTTCTCAAGGAAAAGGAGAGTATTATCTGCATATTGCAGGCTAGTTACCCCTCCTGGAATTAGGTTGGAACACAACCCTCTAATTAACCCTGCATCAGCCCCCTTTGATCAACATTCTAGAGAAAACATCAACAACAGTATTGAACAACAAAGGAGCTAGAGGGTCTCCTTGTCTTAAGCCTTTGCCAGTCAAGAAGAAATCCCCCTCCACCTCATTTACTTTGACTCCCACAGATCCATTCTATGTAATCTGTTTAATCATATTAATGAATTTATCACTAAAACCTCTTAGACCCAACACCTCATACAGGAAATCTAGATTCACCCTATCATAAGCTTTTTCATAATCTATCTTGAACACTAAACCCTTTTGTTTCTGACTATGAATCTCATGGATTACCTCATGAGTAGTCACCACACTTTCTAGAATGAATCTGCCCTTTATGAAAGCAGATTGACATTGAGCTGTCAATCTATCCATGACTCTAGCATACCTATTAGTAGTAGCTATAGTGAAAATCTTGAAACTACAGTTAATTAAACTAATGGGTCTGGATTTTTTCATACTCCTAGCATCATCTTACTTAGGGATTAGTGTTATCATAGCAAAGTTCAGTCTAAAAATACCAAAATCACCCTCAAACAATCATTAAAAATTTCCAACAAGTCTCCTCTAACTATGTCCCAAAAACATTGATAGAACATGAAAGATAGGCCATCAGGCCCATGAGCACCATCAACATAGGAACCAAACACAGCTTCTTTAATTTCCTCTTCAGTAAATCTACAATCTAGTTTATCATTTTCCTCACTAGTCACTTTCTCTTCATCTAAGAAGAAATCATAATCTAATCTTATGTCTATTCTAGGTTCCCATTGGAAAAGATCTTTATAGAAATTAGTAGCCACTGAAAGCATTTCTTTAACTTCTGTAACTAGACCAGTAGGTCCATCTAACACATTAATCTATTTTTCCTCCTTCTTTGGTTAGCCACAACATGGAAATATATTGTGTTCCTATCTCCTTCAACAACATCCCTATCTCTAGACCTCCGTTTTGCTTTAATTTCCTCTATGATCCAGTAACTATTCAATTCCTTAAGAACTACATTCAATCTTTCCCTTTCTATAGCTGCAAGGGACATGTTTTCAGCTTTTATGTCAAGAATATCATATTCCTGCATTAGCTCCTTTTTATGTCTCCTAATCTCAGCATCCAGGTTGGCACTCCAATCTGCACATTAAACTTTGTACTAAGTTGTATAAAATCATCTACGCTTATTTCCAATCGGAGGGAGTAAAAAACTGTAGTATCTTCGCGCCTGGGCACACGATACTAAAGTTTTGACATACCATAGTATTTCAAAGTACGCGCCTGGGCACACGATACTATAGTTTTGACATACCATAGTATTTCAAAGTATTGAGAATACTATGACATGTTTGGCCATCGTCGCCAGGAAGTGCCTAGAAGAATCCCGCATGGACTACAGCGGGAGCATGGCAACTCGCTAGGAGTGCATGGCCAGCGCTC
Source organism: Dactylis glomerata (assembly GCA_007115705.1). Classification (NCBI taxonomy): domain Eukaryota; kingdom Viridiplantae; phylum Streptophyta; class Magnoliopsida; order Poales; family Poaceae; genus Dactylis; species Dactylis glomerata. Next base: position 1,213,356 of record QXEO01000720.1, read on the forward strand.
GTTCTCCTTCGAGCAAGGTGTCCCTCTCTGAGTAGGGTCACCTCATGATAGAGGTCTAATCTTTGCATGGCTATTTCCGAGCCAGCCATTAGTAGAAAACATGCCTTCCGTTCACTCTCTTTAGTTCCCAAATAGCTCGGTCCGTGACTAATGGACACTTTAGTTTTGGTTCGTGTGGCTAGGGCCGTGCATGGGTATAGCCAAGACCTAGTCCCAGTTTGTTGCGGACATTCAGTCCCGATTGGTAACACCAACCGGGACTAAAGGGGTGGTGGCCAACAGCCCCACATGCGAGGACCTTTAGTCCCGGGCCTTCTTACCAACGAGGAGTAAAGACCAGCCTTTAGTCCTGGGCCGTGTTACTAGCCGGGACTAAACATCCTCCTATATCATCGTCGTTCTTCCCCAGCCAAAGCCAGATGCATTATTCAAGGTGGCCAAGGAAACTTCTTTAATGGCGAGGTCATGCCCAATTATTTTCCAAAATTTTGCCCCATCTATACAAGTGTTCTAAAAGGTTAGAAACTTCATCCTTTCATCTCTCATTGCTAGTTTAGCTCATTCAATGCTCTAGAAGTAGAGAGATTGTGGCTTTAATTTGGGAGTAATTATTGGAGTTTATTTGATTTATATGCAATCTGAGCTCAAATTAACTCCTTAGTTTGCATATGTGTAGAGGTGGTATACTTATGTATTGACCAAAATGAGTATGTAGTAGATTTTTTTTTCAATAATAACATTCATAGCCATATGGTTGTAAGTATGAGGCATGTTCTTGATTGATTTTTCATGCACATCTCTTTTTATGCTCAAGAAAATAGAGGGATTTGTGGAGTAATGTTAGAGAGTAATGTGGGAGAAATGTGGGAGTTTATGTGATTTATATGTAATGTGAGTTCATTCCTTTCATCTCTCATACTCCCTCCGTCCCGGTGTATAAGTCCTGCGCGTATCCCTAGGTCGTCATTTTGATAAATATAATCTAAATTTTACAACATAAAAATTATACCATTAGAAAGTACAACGTTTGAAGTTTCCAGTGATATATATAGTATATAACTTGTATTACGTTGATCAAAATGACGACCTAGGGGCACGCGCAGGACCTATACACCGGGACGGAGGGAGTAGCTCATTTAGCTCATTTAATGTGGAGGAGTAATGTTAGTTTGCATAAGTGTAGATGTTGTTTACTTAGTAATAGATCAAAGTGAGTATGGAATAGAAAGTTTTTAATTTTTGCAATAATAACATTTGGTCCACTATACTCTTCTTTTTTTAATGTGATGAACACCTTGTATTAATTTGGTCACTTCTCTTTTCATGATGTTGTGTAATGGTTTTTTACATACTTATATAATAATACAGATGAACCGGCAATGGATGTACGGTAACCGACTCTCTGGCGAGTTCATTATGGGCTTGCAGGATTTCCTCAGTGTGGCTAATGCAAATAGGTGGAATGGTTTTGTTGCATGTCCATGTAGTGTCTGTAAGAATTAGAAGGATTAATCTTCCTCAAGAACCCTTCACATCCACCTGCTTCAGCACGGCTTCATGCCCAACTATAATTGTTGGACAAAGCATGGAGAAAGAGTAGTTATAATGGAAGACAATGAAGAAGAAGTGGATGATGACAACTATCATGGGTTCCTTGAATATAGTGATACTTTCATGGGGGAAGCTAAAGAAAAGGCACATGATGAGCCCGCTGATGATCTTGGTCAGACTATTGTTGTAGCGTACCTGCACTTTATTTGTGCTAGTCCCGGATCAACTGCTAGCACACACAGTTACAAGATGAAATACCAAGAATACAAAGGTCTTTATTACAACGCTTGATCCACAAATAACATAGTTCTTTTACAGCTCGAAAGTCACAATACCACAAACCTATTACAACTCTAGAAATGCCTAAGTAAATGAACTGCAAGTCTTCTCTTCTTCATAGCTCCACAGGCAGACGTGTTGGACGAAGACTTGTGACCAAAGCGCAACAACCTTCAATCTTCATAGTAACCACCTGCAACATGATACGTTGCAGCCACAGAGGGTCAATACATTGAATGTATTGGCAAGATGTCACTTTGGTGGACTCAATGGCACCTACACTTATATGCTATTTGGCCAGGTGGAGTTTGACTTTGCAAAATCAAGCTTTTCCCTATCTTTATAAAAACTCAAGTTTTCCTTAGCAAATTTTGATTGGAAGCACCTTTCTCTACCCAAGTTTACCCACCAAGTTTTAACTTAGAGAAATTGGGGTGAGGAGATTCTTGAACAGCTTCAACATCATGTCACTCAGAATTGTCCGTAACCGGGGACACGGCTAAGTACTTAGTTCTAAACACTCTGCAGAGGTGGTGCACTTTTCCCACAGGACTTAGTTAAACCATTTTGCCATGAGACTCATTTTGCCTCAAATGGCCAAGTGAAAACTAAGACGAGGCCTTTCAGAAGCATTCCCTCAAACCAAACGGACGCGTTCCATCCTACCAACATCTACCACCCTCTGTCCGGCTGGCTTGAGTTCTTGCAGCTTAGTTGACCAAGACAGAGCCCATATGTCTTGTGGTTGCACTGGAAGTTTCATGACTTGAACGTCTCCAATCTCTTTGCTCCTGGGTGGCTGTCCACAAGTGAGATACACCTGGTGGTTCAGAGGTTCGACAACATGACCCCAGGGAACCACTCAACATAAACCATTAAAAGCCACATCCACCCAGGTGGTTGATTAACTTAGTTGTTTTTCTTAGTTTTTGCAAACACTTAGCCAAAAATATGTGTTAACCCTTCCCATAACAAGTGTAAACAAAGTCCTATAGCAGCAGCAATTCTACTAGGAGATGCAAAGCTAGGCAAAGCTAGACAAAAGGCTTAGCATAAAAACTAGCCACTAAGAGATAAACTCATAAAATCATCTACACATGCATCTTCTACTAGAAAAGCTACAAATGACAAAACTTTCAGTGGGACAAGGGAACATGGTGACACTTGCCTTGTTGAGGAGAAGAGTTGGTGCACTCGTCACAAAGGCACTCATTGCACTCAGCACAATCTACACATGAAATATTGCACCATAAGCACATATCAATCACAAAACACTCATGAAAGGAAAATATGCATGCAATATGTGATTCAAACACCACAAAGACACTTAACATGTTCTCTGGTTGTCAACTATATGCACGATGGCATGATCAAAATTTTAGAGTTATTTATAAAGCTCAAATAATTTTCAACACACAATAGAACAATTAAACAAACTAAAACTACAAAGGTAAAATAGAAGGTACTGAAAAATATTCTGGTTGTGCTACAGTACTAAGAGATTTCAAATAGACCAAAAACAAAAGGAATTACTGTAAAATAAATTTTACAACTATTTTTAATAGCAAAAACACTTAAATAGAGCTTGCAGTAATTCACTGTATAAAACAGATGCAAAAGTAGTATTGGATGCTGGAAATAGATTCTACACATTTTTCTGATTCTAGGGACACAAAATTTGCTAAATTTGGTTTGGTAGAACTCATGATATGATTTTTTGAAGTTTAAATCAGTTTCTGAAATTTAAAAACGAAAAATAGACCAGGCTTAACCACGGGCTGCCACACGGCGGCTCCTGATTTGACGATACCGCTTCGGGCGGATTAAGAATGAGCACCGTTGGATTAAAAGAGGATCAGGCGGCCCAGATCGAACCATAACGGTTCATTAAGTTATCTAACCTAGCCCCTAGGATCTAGATCTAACGGTCGAGGGAGAAACCGAGGGGGGCTCACCTGAGGAGGATGTCGACGGCGAGATCCGGCGCACTGGAGTTCAACGGTGAGGTGTCTCCGGTGGTCTTTGAGCTCTGAGAAGACGATGACGACATTCAGTTTGAGGTGGCGAAGACGTTGGCGAAGTGGCGTCCTCGAATTCGTCCTACAGCGGTGTCAAGGTGCGGCTAGAGGTTAGGCCGTGGCTATGCCATGCAGAGCTCGGGGGAGGACGACATGAACAAGGAGATCTGGGGAGTGGCGCTCTTACCAGTAGATTCAGAACGTCGAGGCGAACCCGGTGGCGAAGCAGGGAGGGCGCGGGTGCTCTGGCTCATCGGCAATTCTTCGCCGGAGATCCTACTGCGGACGGTAAGATCCGGTCGAGGTCAGTCTCGACGTCCTGGAGTGCAAACGGGGAAGACAACATGTCAGGGAGGTGCGCTAGGTTGAGGTAGAGGAGGAGGTGCAGACGAGGGATCAAGAGGGGGTCGAGGATTACCAGAGACTAGCGGTGCTCTTCGTTAACAGTGGCGGCGTGGCGGCTTTGGGTTTGGGCAGCCTGGCGGCGAGCTTCGCTAGGGTTTGGGGGGGTAACGAGTGTGGAACAGATGGGGTTTATATAGGCGTGTTGGCGTGGACGAGGGGCAAAAGATTGAAACGAAATCGGAGAGATTTTCGCGGAGATCTTCCAGGGACGCGTCGTGTTCATCCCGATCTCTCTGGGAGGGATGACAAGTGGGGCCCTAGGGTCAGCGATAGGAGGAGAGGGAGAAGGATACCGATTCGGGAGGGAGACTTATTGGGCCATGGGCCGCTTCCTGGGTTGGGCCAAAGCTTTGCCCCGTAGCCCCCTTTTATTTTTTGATCCTTTCCTTTTTTCCCTTTTCTGTTTTTATTTGAAACCTTTTGGAAAACTTTCAAAACTGATTCAAATTGAAACCAAAAATTTGTAAAACTTTCCCCTGCCAGTAGAGACATAATGGGGAGTGGTTTGGTTCAAAAGAATAGTAGCTCTGACTTTAAGAAATTCTATGCAAGGTTATGAATGAAGGGATGCATGCATGAAATGATGGTATGATTTCATGTGTGCAAATTTTAAATTCCTTTTCAAACTTTGGGATGTTACAATTGTTGATGCATGGAGAGACTGATAAACTGAAAAGGAGAGGGAGAAGTTGGATCGCATGTTAGAGGATCACAAAAAGTCGTTGTATCCAAAATGCCAAAATGGTCTAAAAAAGCTGGGTAGCACACCGGAATTGCTGAAATGGAAGGCAGAGGAAGGTGTATCTGACTCGATATTTGAAAATTTTCTAAAATGATGAAGAATATGCTTCCAAAGGATAAATGATTTCTCGCTAATACGTACGCTCCCAAAACCTGGGGCAGTCTGACTCCTTTGTTTCACAGCTCCACATGGTGACTTTCAGCGATTGGTTGTGAGCACATCTCTTGAATGACAATGATGTTGGAGATCAGCTGTACATGTTGGGAAAGTCACCATCTTCGACTATATTGACTTTCCAAGCGTACGAGATAAATGGGAATACTTTTTACACGATCGCCCAAGATAAAAAGAGCACTAACAAAAACAGTGGTGTCCTCTTTGATGCAGCAATCGACAAAGGGCGAAAGGACACATATTATGGTTACATAGAGGAGATATGGGAACTTGCCTATGGACCTTCCTATCAGGTCCCTTATATTCGGTGCAAATGGGTCAAGTTGACAGGAGGCAGGTTAGAGGTGGACGAGCAGTATGGAATGAAAACATTGGATCTCAACAATCTTGGGTACCTTGATGAACCATTTTTCCTAGCCAAAGATGTGGCTCAGGTTTTCTATGTGAAGGACATGATTAGCAAACCGAGAAAAAGAAAAGATAAGAAAACGAATATATCATGCGATGAGCCAAAGCACCACATAGTTCTTCCAGGGAAAAGAAACATCATGGGAGTGGAGCACAAGACAAACATGTCAGAAGATTATAATGAGTTTGGTGAAATTCTGCCCTTCAAAGTGAACACTAACCCAAGCATGAAGTTAACTGATGAAGATGCTCCATGGTTACAACACAATCGTAAGCAAGGGGACACAAGCAAAGAAATGATGTGTAATAATGTATTAAACATTTTATGTAATGTATTGTTCCAAAATTTGTTGTGGAAAATTAGATGACTTTATAGCTTTTACTAATATGGGTAAGTGGGCGTTGACCAAAGTTTGACCAGAGTAGTAGAAATTAAAAAAAAAACAAAAAATGTGAAACTTTGACACACTTCCTATGTTTCACACATACTACCCATTCAGATTAAGAAACTTGAGTTACAGCTAATGATTCACACATCTCTTCACAAATATGAACACCTGGGTAGAAGGTTCATTGCATGTAAGGCAAATGTGAAGGATCATGACCATATCCAAGGCAAACATTGTGCAAATGGCCTCAAATTTGGCACATAGGTGCACCATGGCATGAAAATGAATCTTCACATTGGGTGTTATAAAAGTTCTTGAGGAAAAAATGGTGATTTTGCAATTTGTAGTGAATATGGGGATTTTTTTGCAGAGGAGATACCAAAAGTACATTGAAAAACTTTGAAAACCGTTGGTGCCCACAAAGTGATGTTGATAAGGTTTTGGGTGATCATGAGCCTAAACAAGTTTTAGTGGCTTAATACATGTGGTTTCAAAAAGGAAAATAAGCATTTTTTACCTACACACTTGATTCTACAAACTAGGGGTTGATAAATCTAAAGAGGGGGGTTAATAATGTTTAATAGTTATATAATGAATTACTAAGCCATTTTAGTAACACATATAGGCTTATTTTAGCATATTCCACATTTTAGCAAATTGTATGAACACATAAAATGAGCAATTCATGATTATTTTTATCTAGATGTTTTCAGGAAACAAGACCAACATTAGTTTGTAGATAAATTCAAAACAAGACTAACACAACTGGTTTCACTAAATTTGGATTTGTAAATCTTTAGATATGATTTTACAAAGTTACTATAAACATATTTGGAGTATTTTAATTATGTAAAATTATTGGATGATCATAAAAATATGGGACCAGTGGCATTGGATATATATTTAAATTTGTTATCTTTGGGATTTTGAATCACTTGATTTCAAGTTGTAGATCTATCACAAATTGAATTCAAATTTTTAGTAAAGTTTTATATATCACTTATAAAGTTTTTTCAAAAGAGCTTTTAGTCCCGATCGGTAACACGGGCCGGGACTAAAGGTCCGCGTGCGCGCAATTTTGGACAGTTACCAAAATTGACCTATAGTCGCGGTTGGTAATACCAACCGGGACTAAAGGTCCCCGCGCGCGTGCCGCCCTGCCCTCCCCATTCCCGATCTAGACGAACACGAAGGAAGCGCCCAGACAAAGCTTAGGCGGAAGCAAGGTCACGCTGCCATCGCCCACACCGTCGCCCACGCCCGTGCAGTGCCACCATCCGTCCGTGGCCGGAGTAATCCTTCTTCTCCCTTTCTCTCTATAAACCAGCACGCAGTCATGCTCCTCTACCCGCCGCCGCTCTGGTGGTCACTAGAGTCATTTCCGGTGACCATTTGGTCTCCTCGTGCCGCCCGTTCCGTTCAGCACGAAGCCGCACCTCGGGTCGGCATGGTCCCATGTGCTGCTTGCGGAGGTGTTAATGTAAATCACCATCCAGTTGGGAACCCCAAGAGGAAGGTATGATGAGCACAGCAATAAGTTTTCCCTCAGTAAGAAACCAAGGTTTAATCGTCCAGTAGGAAAAAGCCAAACTCCAGAAGGTGATGCTTGCTAGCCTAGTGACACTCCAACAAGGGCACCGTTAACGATACTTGTTAGCGCATCTTCAAGTAGTAGCAACGCGGAACCTGCACACAACACAACCAAATACTTTGCTCCCAACTTACGATGAGGTTGTCAATCTCACCGGTTTGCTGTAAACAAAGGTATGAGCGTATCGAGTGGAAAGCAATAGTAGTATGCGAGTAAAGTAAACAATGCGAGTAAAGTAAACAGGTGATAGCAATATAAAGGAAATTGGACCGGGGTCCATAGTTCACTAGTGGTGTCTCTCCATAAAATAAATAGCACATGCTGGGTAAACAAATTACAGTTGGGCAATTGATAGAGTAAAGATAACGTGCATATGTCGCGACGATCACTATGAGATTTACTCTGGGCATTACAACAAAATACATAGACCGCCATCCAACTGCATCTATGACTAATAATCCACCCACGGGGATATCGTCTGAACACCCCACAAGTATTAAGTTGCGAACAATCGATAACTGCATTAAGCAAAGTGTGTAATGTAAACAAAGCATATGCCCTTGGACATAAGAATGTTGTTTTCTCTCTAGTGGCAACAACACATCTACAACCTTAGAGGTTTCTGTCACTCCCCTAGATTAAATAGAGGCATGAACCCAACTATTGAGCATAAATACCCCCTCTTGGAGTCACTAGTATCTACTTGGCCAAGATAGCTACTAACAATGGAGAGCATGCAAGATCATAAACAACATAGAGATAACAAAAGATATATGATTCGGCACATCAACTCAACATAACACCAATATTCATCAGATCCCAACAAACACAACATGTAGAATTACATAACGATGATCTCGATCATGTAAGGCAGCTCACGAGATCGAAACATGAAGCACATGGTGGAGAAGACAACCATCTAGCTACTGCCATGGACCCATAGTCCAAGGTAGACTACTCACTCATCACGCCGGAGGCAAGCATGGCAATGAAGAAGACCTTCGGTGGCGAGTCCCCTCTCTGGCAGGGTGCCGGGAAGAGCTTCTGGACCCTCCCAATCTCGGGTCGATGATGGCGGCGGATCGCGATGTGTTTCTGGAAAATTGATCGGGTCCTTAGGTTTTTCCCGTCGGGAGGTCTTTATAGGCGAAGGGGCAGCGTCAGACGTGGACCAGGTGGGGCTCACCATAGGGTGGCACGGCTAGGCCCTGGGCCGCGCCCCCTGGTGGTGAGACCACCCTCTGGCTCGGTTCCGTCTCCTCTTCGGTGTTCTGGAAGCTTCGTTTAATATCTGGATGTTTGGCTTTTGTTTCGTCCAATTCCGAAAATATTTCCTGTGTAACTTTTCTGAAACACAAAATAGCAAAAAACAGAGAACTGGCACTGTGGCATCTTGTTAATAGGTTAGTTCTGGAAAATGCATAAAAACGCCGCAAAGTGTAACAAAACACTAAGCAAATGTTGTAAAAACAAGCACGGAGCATCAAAAATTATAGATACGTTTGAGACGTATCAGCATCCCCAAGCTTAACTCCTGCTCGTCCTCGAGTAGGTAAGTGATAACAAAAGAAATAATTTTTGAGATGACATGCACCTACACAATCTTGATCATCTATGTAAAGAATTGAGTGCTGGGATCAAAAGAACTTAAAACATGGGCATGAAAGATATAATCTTGATAGAAGAAACTTAGCAACCATGTTATAACATGAAAAAGAACACAAACGAAAGATCATGAAAATGAAACAATGAAAGTCAAATGTGTGTTCAAATTATATGGAAATACATACAAATGGTTTTCAGCTTGTTCTTCATGGAGAGCAAAACATAAATGCATAGGACACCTTCAAGTTTAAGAGGGCGACTAGATACAAGTAATTTAAGAACAAGTGAAACCAACATCATGAATCAATCAATGAAAACTTTGGGACAATGCACATTATACTCAGAATGACAACTATGCTCTCTTAGAGGGTGCATAAAGATAGAAGGTGGTGACTCAACATAAAAGTAAAAGAAAGGCCCTTCGCGGAGGGAAGCAGTGATTAAACATGTGCTAGAGCTTTTCATTTGTAAAACAGAGAGATAAAAATTGGGTTTTGAGAGGTGGTTGTTTTTGTCAACGACTGGCAATGGGGTTCTTACTATCTCCCATACAAAAATGAAGCAAATTTTTGAGAGAGATTGGCACTTTTGTGCTCTTTTATAAAGCTTGACACTCCTCCCCACCTTTTTCCTTTCTCAAACCATGGCTAACCGATTCCATCGGGTGCCCACCAACATTCACATACCATGGAGGAGTGCCTTTTTTTTCTTTTTTTTTCTTTTTTTTTCTTTTTGGAATAAAACAATACGGAAGATAGCAAATCCGACCAGTATGTCCCCATGAGCTGAAAACAGTGTCACAAAAACGAGAAGTATTTTGAAGGTTTTTGAAAGGTTGCACATGAAAATTTACTTGGAATGGCTTACAAATACCATGCATAGGAATTTATAGTGGACTCATTGGCAAACTTGGTTTTAGGAGTTGGATGCACGAGTAGAGCTCATACTCAGTACAAAATGAGGGCTAGCAAAAGACTGGGAGCGACCAACTAAGAGAGCAATAACGGCCATAATCATGCAAAGCGACAAAGCAACATTAAAAGAAGCATAAGATGGCATCAAAAGTCAAAAACTAAATGATCATAGAGGCTTATGGCGACTTTGTATGAGTCTAACATGTGTGAGCATGCGCCAAGTCAACCCAAATAAAGCATCAAGGAGAAAACCAAAATAATGCTTCCAAATAATAAAAACAACGCATGATTTTTTCAAAGGCTCATTAAGCAATCTCAGTCATTTGAGACAAGTCATGCTACAGAAAAACCACTAAGCATACTATCAAAATGGCATCAAGCACGACATGCAAAATTCTAGGCCGCCGTCTAAACAAGCTCCTTTTTGTACCACTTTTTTGCATGAAACTTTTTCTCTTTTCCAACACCATTCGAACCTTTTTTAAAACAACTCTTTGATGAAAACCAACATGGACCAGAGGTCAAAATACACCTTGATGCAAAGATATAACAAGATCTGAACAAAAATCAAGACGAAAAATGAAAGCTAAAAGCAGTAGCAGAAAAAGAGAACACTCATTGAACGATAAGAGTGAAAAACAGAGTGTTCTTGGCAAATGAAAAGCAAGGCAACTTCTCCAAAAGGAATTTGTTGGGGTCCAACCATTTATTGCAGCAAACAAAACTAAACAAAACTGAAAACTAAAAACAACTGACGCTCCAAGAAAAACGCATAATGCATGAAGCAATAAAAATATAGTGTGTTGAAAGGTGACCTGATTTTTGCCAATGAAGAAGGGGTGCCTCGGGGGCATCCCCAAGCTTTGACGCTTGTACCTCTTGGATACTTCTTGGAGTGCGTGGGCATACCCAAGCTTGAGCTTTTGTCCATTCTTCAACTCATCTCATCGTTCTCCAATCCCTACACTTGAAAACTTCCTTCATACAAAACTAAACACAATTCTATTAGCAACATTAGTGTAAGCATAATAATGAATCAACCCCTTTTTGCTTCAGATTTCAACTCAAAACCACCACATATAAAGCATATACTACTGTAGCAACTTCCCCAAAAGTTCAGTGATCAAAAGAACTCAAAAAGAATGCGATAAAGAGGCAAACACAAATAGTGGCAGAAATCTGTCAAAACAGAACAGCTGACAAAGGTCGAATTTTTAGAGGGTTATCTGTTGCTAAAATCAAAAAGTGTATAACTAATGAAAGTTTGGATATAACCTGGGGCATATGCACAAGAAATCGCAGATCAAAAATATATTCTGAGAATTTTCACGAATATTTACGGTGCAGCACCGAAATCTGTTTCAGGACAGCAACATCCCCAAATCTTACCTCACTCAAATTAGAGGCTTCTCTTGGCACAACAACGAAATAAAAAGGATAAGGAGAGGTTATTACAATAGTAATAACTTCCAAGACTCAAATAAAATAAAAAGAACTGAAAGTAAAACAATGGGTTTTCTCCCAAGAGTGCTTTTCTTTAACGCCTTTGAGCTAGGCGCAGAAAGTGCGAATCAAGTATTTTCGAAAGAGGCATTAAGATCAATTGTAGAAATATTTTCAATAAGGCATTGTATATCATCCACATAAGTTTTTGAAGACCCCTTGTGATCACGCTTTGGTTCACTCAAATCACTAAAAAGATTTTCAGGACAGATCCAATCAAAATTGTTTTCAAAAGCCTCATGCAATCCCAAGAGTTTGCTAGGTATTGGTGCTTGGGTTTCTTCATTGTTTGTACTAACAACCTCTATATGTGAGCCAAGCTTATTAAAATGCTTAAGAACTTTCCTAGCTATAATGACAACATCTCTAAATTCTCTACGCAAAGTTTCCAAGATAAAAGCATTCTTTTCGGGGTCTTCAATATCATGAAGCTTAAGAAACATGTGTTGCATAAAAGGATTAAGGCTAGCAAACCTAGCTTCCAACATGTGAACTAAATAAGCATAAGCAACTTCATAACTAGGAGCAAGCTCAGCCAAAGATTTTTCCTCAACATCTTTATGCATACTAATATTATTAAAGAACTCCTCGATGTTACTTTTCCCAATAATAGAACCACTACCTACTGAGAGGTCTTCCAAGACGTACTTAGGAAACAACATAATGAACTAAAAGTAAAGAAATAACAACTATAAAGGAAACTAATTTTTTTGTGTTTTTGATAAAACGATGCAAGTAAAAGTAAAATAAAAGCAAAACTAAAACAAAGTAAAGGATGTGCGTGCAAAACTCCCCTTGCAGAAGTCTTCTTTTTCCAACTGCATATATGACTAATAATCCACCCACGGGGATATCGTCCTAACACCCCACAAGTATTAAGTTGCGAACAACAGATAACTGCATTAAGCAAAGTGTGTAATGTAAATAAATCATATGCCCTTGGACATAAGAATGTTGTTTTCTCCCTAGTGGAAACAACACATCTACAACCTTAGAGGTTTCTGTCACTCCCCTAGATTAAATAGAGGCATGAACCCAACTATTGAGCATAAATACCCCCTCTTGGAGTCACTAGTATCTACTTGGCCAAGATAGCTACTAACAACGGAGAGCATGCAAGATCATAAACAACATAGAGATAACATAAGATATATGATTCAACACATCAACTCAACATAACACCAATATTCATCGGATCCCAAGAAACACATCATGTAGAATTACATAACGGTGATCTCGATCATGTAAGACAGCTCACGAGATCTAAACTTGAAGCACATGGTGGAGAAGATAACCATCTAGCTACTGCTATGGACCCATAGTCCAAGGTAGACTACTCACTCATCGCGCCGGAGGCAAGCATGGCGATGAAGAAGACCTCTGGTGGTGATTCCCCTTTTCGGCAGGGTGCCGGTAAGAGCTTCTGGACCCTCCCGATCTCGGGTCGACGACGGCGGCGGATCACGATGTGTTTCTGGAAAATTGATCAGGTCCTTAGGTTTTTCCCGTCGGGGGGTCTTTATAGGCGAAGGGGCAGCGTCAGACGTAGACCAGGTGGGGCTCACCATAGGGCGGCGCGGGCAGGCCCTGGGCCGCGCCCCTGGTGGTGAGACCACCCTCTGGCTCAGTTCCATCTCCTCTTCGGTGTTCTGGAAGCTTCGTTTAATATCTGGATGTTCGGCTTTTGTTTCTTCCAATTCCGAGAATATTTCCTGTGTAACTTTTCTAAAACACAAAAACAACAGAAAATAGGGAACTGGCACTGAGGCATCTTGTTAATAGGTTAGTTCCGGAAAATGCATAAAAACGCCGCGAAGTGTAACAAAACACTAAGCAAATGGTGTAAAAATAAGCATGGAGCATCAAAAATTATAGATACGTTTGAGACGTATTACCGTGCTCGCACGCGTGCGTGCCGGCGTGCATGCCGTGTGCAGGCCACCTGGCTGACATGGCCCTGGCCAGCCCACTGACTAGGTTGACCTGGTCTAGTGTGGCCTGCCCGCATGGACCCTCGGGTCCAATGGTCAGCGACCATGGGTCGGACAGACCCCGGTGCAAAAAAAGGTGTTTATATTATATTTCAATTCCAAAAAAATTCAGAAAATGTGTTTTGCAGGTTTGAATTTGGGACTACTTAGGAAATTAATTAGTATCCTACCTATTGTAATATATTGTATTATAAAAATTTATATATATTTACTATTAAGATATCTAGATATTATTGGGGTTTGATTTAGAGATCTTAATAGAAACAATTTCAAATATTACTCTTGTTGGGCTTCCAAAATTTTTGCTAGGTCTAGTGGTATTTTGAAACCTTAAGATGAACTTACATGTTAAGGAAAGATTACGTAGGCTTTTTAATAGTATTAGACTTCTTATTTATGGTCATAGGGTGGTGCATAAATGGAATTAGAATTTATAGAATAGAGTTCCTACTGGATCAATGGAAGATATAGGATTTTATAAGATTATCACACTCTCATTAAAAATAGTGATCATACAAAAGATATGATCAATGTGTTATGGGCTCTAAGTGAGACCAAAACTTGGGGTATAGGCTTGTGATATATCTTCCAATATCAATTTGTGTGACCTAATGGGAATTAGAGTAATGACTAGTGTCTCCTCGATGGTTGTCATAGGAATGGCTATCTCCTAGTTGATAATGCTCAATAGAGTCTTCCTACTCCACACTTGCTTAGGATGATATTTGCTTATCAAGTTAGGCTTTATTAGGCAACTTATTCACCTACATCCATGAAAGCATAATCGTGCATTTGACATGATCAATTGCACTAATATGGCAATGTACTAAAAAAAGGTCACCTTTATGCAGATATGAGCAAATAGATGGAAGAATTCTACAATCTATTTGCTCATATCTACATAAAGGTGATCTTTTTTTGTACATTGCTCATATCTACATATTGCTATCTAAAATATTGCTTAGCATATAAATGTTAATAAGAAGATCCTAAAATATTGAGGATGACTTCACTAACTTGTTTTACCTATCTTCAGGAGTTACATGGATGGTGAAATACCAAATGTGCCAGAAGATCCTGAAGAATATTTGAGGGGCATGATACGCGGTGAAATACCATATGTGCAAAAAGAGGCTGGAGAAGATGCTGGATATCAAGAAGAAGACGTTTCGTCATTTCTAAACCTACCCGGTGACGGAATGGAGATAGAAATGTTTGACAAAGGGCAAACAAACAATGATGACGAAGTTGCAAACAAACATCGATGACAAGGTGCATATATATTGAGCCTCTGGTGATAGAATGCATTAAGTGATTTGAATATGCATATATGTATTAATGACTCTTTCTTTTTTAGTCCTCCGGATCGAGCAAATCATCTTCTATAATGAAACGAGGCCCGAGCCAAAAGTTGGATCCCAACCAAAGGTTGAGCATCGATGTAATCGCTGCAAAGGCAAACCGATGGAGCCAAAAAAACATGCGACAAGATTTATAAATCAATGCGGAGTGATTGTTAGGGACACCATCCCGATCGCCGTTCAAAAATGGAATGAGCCAAAGAAGGCACGTGTTGGAGCTAGTTTTGTCGATGACAGATCCAAAAAAGACCTTTGGAAAAAGCTCATGGCAAATTTCATTATACCTCCATACTACAAATAATTCGATGCAGATGGTATCCAATTCCGGGTGGACGTGAAAGGAGATAGAGAGTCAAAGAGTTAGCTCTTATGAAGATGGCCGAAGCATTCCGGAACTACAAGAAATATTTAAACGCGACTTATATCGTGAAAAAGAAACTCCAGTATTTGAAGGAGTACTTGAAAAATTGAGAGCACAGTAGCCCAAATTTGTGGCGAACAAGGAATCGGAGAAATCCAAGGAAATGTCGCAAAAAATAAGGAAAATTCTAAGAAAAAGCAATATCGCCATGTTTTGGGGCCAGGAGGCTACAACACTACAGTGCCTAAGTGGGAAGCTATGGAGGCCGACCTGAGGGCTAAAGGAATCATGCTAGGTACAGAGGGATGGCCTGAAAGAGCCAAGCACTGGTGATACAGGCATGGGGGATCGTTAGACCCGGTAACAGGGAACTATACTCATAGGAAGAAAACATTTACTCCCATCGCAACCCTTGTTAAGGCAATGGCCGATGCTCAAGCGGCATAGTATCGGGTCGACAAAGAGAACGATGAGATGACATGCACCCTCAGGAATCCTGAACACACAGGACGAACATGAGGCAAACGCGCCGGTGTTCCATGGAAGGAAGGGTTTTCCAAGCACGAAGACCAATACGGTTACAAAAGCCGTAAGAGAAAGAAGGACCAGGAGGTAGATCGACTCGGGAACATAGAATGTAAATTAGCTGGGATGAAGAAGGTGATGGAAGAACTTCGCCAACAAAGCTCATATCGGCCGCAGGAAGATCCTGCATTGAATATTAATAGCCAGCGGTGAAGCAGCGTGGCTTCCACAGAGGTCCCGGTGGATGATCATGCACTGACGATCGATGATGCACTGGGGCCTCGCTAACCCATGGATGATGTTAGGGAGATGACAAATTGTGAGCTACATCAGCCAACGAAGAACATGTCTCTCAAGGTGGCGATCGACACTGCTTTACCTTGTCTACCTAAAACACTCCACCATGGGAATCCGATTCCAGCTGGCTATGCTCGTGTCACGGTGGATGACCTAGTCTCAGGGTATGAGGACCTGGAGATTGACTTTGCTACACCTGAAGGGATGTGAAACTAGGAGATGTCAAGCGCCATATTATTCTATGGCAAAAGAAATACATCAAGTTTCCTGGCTCAGTGCCAAGGCCTCCAACTTCGAGGAATCCAAGGCCACCTCTCCCGGTAATCGTCATCCACCTACACCTCCAAGTCCACCTCCGAAGCCACAGAAGCCGACGCCGCCCCCTAGTCCACCTCTGGCGCGTCAACCAACGTTGCCCCCTAATCCACTTCCGGTGCATCAGCATGGGAAAAAATGGAGCAGGACCGCTATGATTAATACTACTCAGGTAGTACATAAGTCCACAAAGATACCAGGGCCATCGCTAAAGCCTCTTTCCCTAGAGAGCTTATGACAAGACTGCTGAGGAAAGCGAAGCGATATCACGCAGTGAAGTGAAGGCCCATTTTGCACCGAAACAACCTGAGGCCAAGCAGAAATTTAGTGGGAAAGACAAGAAGTGGGATAAGAGTTTTATTGAGCAACCGCCCCAATATAAGATAAATCTGCCATCAGACTATGAGTGCAAAATTACAAAGCAAAGTGCCTTGTATAATGAGAAGAAAAAACAAGTGCAAAAAGTGGGAAACAAATTCCCTAGCTCAGAGAATAGAAAAATCAATCGGTCCCCCTGCTCATAGTGACTTCCGATATTAATAAGTCCTTCAGAGTCGATATGGATAAGGACTACAAATTATTGGACCCTAGAATCATACATACTACTAGAGAATTGAATCTATATGTATTGGAGGCCAAAGAAAGAGCGGGCGCAATCGGTATCTCTCTTGCTCAAATGTTAGGCATTGAAAAAGCGCCAATGGGTAAGATAGCAGGGAAATGTGTCAAACGGGGGCCTCTAGTGATGAGGTTTTACCCCAGCAATGCCCATGTTTAATGGCTTTCGATTCATGGAAGAGCATGGGATCCAACGAACTTGACGGCGGTCAAACAAGGACAAGGGTCCATGAAAGTTTACCCAGGTTCGGCCCCTCGGAGGGTAAAGACCTACGTCCTACTTGTCTAACTTTGTATTGATGTGGTGTTTAGAGCGAGGTGTTACAATGGCGGTTGATACGTCTCAAATGTATCTATAATTTTTGATGCTCCATGCTTGTTTTACACCATTTGTTTCATGTTTTGTTTACACTTTGTGGCATTTTTATGCGATTTCCGGAACTAACCTACTAACGAGATGCCACGGTGCCAGTTCCCTGTTTTCTGTTGTTTTGTGTTTCAGAAAAGCTACACAGGAAATATTCTCAGAATTGGACAAACCAAAGACTGAAACTCCTATTTTTCCCGAACGAAGGACGAGGACCGAAAGAGAGCCGGAGGGGGGCCAGAGGGCAGCCTCACCATGAGGGGGCACGGCCCAGCCCCTGGCCACGCCCACCTGTGGTGAGAGCCCCTTGGTCCACTCCTAATGACGCCCCTTCACCTATAAAGAGCCTCCTGATGGAAAACCCTAAAGGAGTCGTCGTTTTTCCCATAACAGTTCCGCAGCTCCGCCGCCGTCAAAGACAAATTTCGGGGGACAGAAGTCTTTGTTCCGAAACCCTGACGGGACGGGGAAGTGCCCTCGGAGCCATCTCCATCAGTCTCCATCACCGTCTCCACCGTCTCCATCGACCTCACCGCCATCTCCATCGCCGTTGCTGCCTCCGATGTTGAGGAGGGAGTAGTTCTCCCCGGGGCTGAGGGCTCTACCGGTAGGTATGTGGTTTACCACTCTCTCCCATGATGTGTTCTTTATGTGATTGTGAGCTTTGTATCTAGTTGAATTGGTAGATGCTATTATTTAGATTTTATGCTACTCCCGTGCTTTATTATTGTAAACTCCGGAGACACCTTGTATCATGATGTGAAGGTGACAGTGTGCGCATCATGTGTGTCTTTTTGGTTAATGTCTCTATGAATTGTTGGTATTTGTTGGAACCATCTAGTGCGTTCACGGTGACAGTGTGGGACAATCTAGTTTGGGGAAATACGGACTTTGAGGAGTGCTTCGTAGCCCTACGCATGATTAGTGTTCATTTTCCATTGGAGAATTGTTTTGAGTTGCATATTGAAGTTAGTATCTATTGGTTCAATTATGTTATATTTGTTGGGAGTGTATCCACTAGTGAAAGTATGATCCCTAGGCCTTGTTTCCAAGCTTTGCACACCGTTTACATTCAGTTTTGTTACATGTTTGCTCACATCAATATTTATTTCAGATTACATTTACTACTTATAATCATCACTACTACTTGTATTTCACTATCTCTTCGCCAAACTAGTGCACCTATACATCTGACAAGTGTATTGGGTGTATTGGGGACACAAGAGACTTTCTATATCTTAATTGCAGGGTTATTTGAGAGGGATAGCTTTGACCTCTTCCTCCCTGAGTTCGATAAACCTTGGGTGATCCACTTAAGGGAAACTTGCTGTTGTTCTACAAACCTCTGCACTTGGAGACCAAACACTGTCTACAAGGATAGAAGTGTGCGTAGACATCAAGCTCTTTTCTGGCACCGTTGCCGGGGAGGTAAGGTAAAAGGTACTCACATTCTTTGGTTACTAATTCTTTTAGTTGCTGGTGACTGCTCTAAGTTATTTCCTTTAGATTCTGCAATTATATCTTTTTGTTTCTTGTTTTTATTTTCACTAGTTAGGCTTAATGGAAAATAAAGAGTTCTATAGTATTTTTCCTATGTTAGGATATGAAGTGTTTGAAGAGAAAATTGAAAACCTTTCGAGCTTAATTTGCATGCTAATAGTGTTGTTAGTATGAATGCTTTGAACACCGTTATTGCTAATGCTATAGAAAAATCTAAGCTTGGGGAAGCTGGTTTTATTAAGCACGATATATTTAGTTCCCCAGCTTTAGTGGAGAAAATTTGCTCTAATGATATTTTATCTCCCATATGTGATTATTCTAATGATGCTTGTGCTCCTCATCCTTTTAAAATACCTATGAAAATTGTTGAGCGTGCTATGAATAACTGCTATTTAGGAGATGGAACTGTCCATCCCGGTGATCATTTGCTCTTTATACATGAATTATGCGAGTTGTTCAAGTGTGCAGGTATTTCGATGAACCAAGTTAAGAGGAAGCTATTTTCTTTATCACTAAAGGGCAGAGCTGCAGAATGGTATACACTGAAGGATGGCCGACCTGTTGACTGGGAGGAAATTGTACCTCTCTTTTATTCTAAATTCTATCCTTCTAGTGAAGTTTATAAAGATAGGAATTATATTTATAATTTTCATCCGCATCAGGGAGAATGCATTGCCCAAGCATGGGGAAGTTTGAAGTCACTAATGCTCAAATGTCCTATTCATGAGCTTCCACATAATATTGTTATTAATACTTTTTATGCAAGGCTTTCAGGATATTACAAGGACTATCTAGATGCATTCTTTGATGGGTCTTTCACAAGCAAGGATGTTGACGTCAAGTGGGATCTGCTTGAAACAATTCAAAACAATATTGAAGATTGGGATAGCGACAAAGGTAAAGGATCAGGTATAAATTATGAGTATGATTGCATTAAGTCTTTCACCGAAACTACTGATTTTCAAGAGCTTAGTGCTAAATATGGTCTTGATCCTCAAATTATGGTTAATTGCTTTAGCGCCTTTGCTTCCCATATTAACGTTCCTAAAGGAAATGGGGATGTGTTTCATGAACCTTTTAAATACACTTGCATAGAAAGTGATATTGTTATTGATGATTGCAATAAACATGATGAAACTTCTGAAAGTACTATTTCTTATAAGCATGTTAATTTTTGTGGAGTACTTAGACCTTGTGAACAGAGTCACGACAAAGAAGATTATTGTATCCACCACAGGAATGAAGAGACCCGAATGTGGGATAAGGCTCTAGATGAGCTTGGTAAAAAGGTTTGTGAGCTTTATCCTTTTATTTGTGAACTTTGCGATGACAAGGGTCATTTTAATTTTCAATGCTCAGGCCATAACAGTGACCCTTCTAATCGAAAGAGTACTGCAAGTTTGTATTGTGATGACAAGATTACTCTCAATCAGCATGATGAGTTTACTTTTTTTTGGGTGTGAAGAGTTATCTAGAAAAACTTCCTTGGTAGATATGAGCGGTTTTAAAAATATTAGCATCCTGCAGGGTTGTCGTCTTTATTGTGTTAAAGATTGCCTCACAAATACTTACATACAAAATGTTATAAAACATGATGTTTTGCCAAGCTATGACATGACTAATAGATGTTTCCATCTTATTAATAGAGAGGAGGAATCCTCCAAAGTTTCTTCTGTTGTTTCTGTCATTAAACCAGATTATGTGGAGAAGATGCCTTTCAAGTCTCTCCCTCCTAAAGGAGAGAGTAAGAAGAGTAAGAAGAAGAAGAATAGGAGTAAAAGGAGAGAGGAAACGGTATCTTCCCCTAAGCATGTCGCTCCTATTATAGATTATGATAATTCTGATCTTGATGATGTTCTTATGCCTGTTACCTATGTTAGTGATCATGATTGGGAAAAGCACTCTACTTTTGATATTGAAAATCTTTTTGGTACCAATTCTAAAAATTATGAGGTTAATAATTGTTGTACCATTAGTACTATCCATGTTCCTTCTTATGATGATATGTTTGATGAATATGCTTTGGAAGATAGCTATTCTCTCGCTTATGATGACACTAAACCTCTAGTTTATGATAGTTACGATGATGAGTATAATATTTTTAGTTCACCTACTTTTGAGGAGAAAATTAGTTATGATTACAATATGCCTCCTATTTTTAATGATTATGGTGATGAGAATAATTATTCTGTTGACTTTGCTCCTACAAAGATTGCTAAGAATTATGTTCATGTGGGGAGTATTAATTCTTTTATGCATGTGGATCATGATAAGGATGCTTTATGTGATAGTTATGTTATTTGTATTCATGATGCTACTGAAAGTTATTATGAGAGAGGGAAACATGGTTTGATGGATCTCAACAATATTGAGTTTCCCCTCTTTTTGTTGGAATTCTTGAAGTTGTACTTGTTTTGCCTTCCTATGCTTTTTGCTTTGCGCTTTCATGACTTGTCTCTTTACAAGACTATTTTTCATGGGAAGTGGTTTAGATTTAAATGTGTTTCATATTTGATTTTTAATGCTCTCTATTGCTTCAAGTTCTTTTATAGCACCTTTGCCTTAAGTTCTTTTCTGGCGCCAACATGAGCATCTTTTCAAATTACCGCGTCTAGCTCAAAGACGTTAAAGAAAAGCACTCTTGGGAGATAACCCATTGTTTTATTTTTAGTACTTTTTATTTTATTTGAGTCTTGGAAGTTATTACTACTGCAATAACCGCTCCTTATCCTCTTTATTTTGTTGTTGTGCCAAGACAACCTCTAATTTGAGTGAGGTAAGATTTGGGGAAGTTGCTGTCCTGAAACAGATTTCGGTGCTGCACCGTAAAAATTCGTGAAATTTCTCAGAATATCTTTTTGACCTGAGATTTCTTGTGCATATGCCCCAGGTTATTTTCAAACTTTCATTAGTTTTACACTTTTTGATTTGAGCAAATGAAAACTCTCAAAAAAATCGACCTTTGTCAGCTGTTCTGTTTTGACATATTTCTGCCACTATTTGTGTTTGCCTCTCGATCGCTTTCTTTTTGAGTTCTTTTGATCACGGAACTTTTGGGGAAGTTGCTACAGTAGTATATGCTTTGTATGTGGTGTTTTTGAGTTGAAACCTGAACCAAAAAGGGTTGATTTATTATTATGCTTACACTAATGTTGCTAATAAAATTGTGTTGAGTTTTGTATGAAGGAAGTTTTCAAGTGTAGGGATTGAAGAGTGATGAGATGAGATGAAGAATGGACAAAAGCTCAAGCTTGGGGATGCCCATGCACCCCAAGAAATATCCAAGAGTTGCAAGAATCAAAGCTTGGGGATGCCCCCGAGGCACCCCTTCTTCATCGGCAAAAATCAGGTCACCTTTCAAGACACTATATTTTTATTGCTTCATATTTTATGCGTTTTTCTTGGAGCGTCAGCTGTTTTCGCTTTCAGTTTTATCTTTGTTTTGTTTTTTGCAATAAATGGTTGGATCACATCATGTTTGTTTTGGAAAGAGACTTACTCCGTTTTTCATTTGCCAAGAACACTCTACTTTTCACTCTCATTGTTCAATGAGCGTTCTCTTTTTCTAGAGCTGCGTTTGGCTTTCGTTTTTCGCCTTGATTTTTGTTCAGATCTTGTTTTATCTTTGCATCAAGGTGTATTTGGACCTCTGGTCTATGTTGGTATTCATCAAAATAGTTGTTTCAAAAAGGTTTGAATGGTTTTGGAAAAGAGAAAAAGTTTCATGCAAAAAAAGTGGTACAAAAAGGAGCTTGTTTAGGCTGCGGCTTAGACTTTTTGATGCCATGCTTGATGTCATTTTGATAGTATGCTTAGTGATTTTTTCTGTAGCATGACTTGTCTCAAGTGACTGAGATTGCTAAATGAGCCTTTGAAAAAATCATGCGTTGTTTTTATTATTTGTAAGTATTAATTTGGTTTTCTCCTTGATGCTTTATTTGGGTTGACTTGGTGCATGCTTACAACATGTTTGACTCATACAAAGTCGCCATAAGCCTTTATGATCATTTAGTTTTTGACTTTTGATGCCATTTTATGCTTCCCTTAATGATGTTTTGTCGCTATGCATGATTATGGCCGTTATCGCTCTCTTAGTTGGTCACTCCCAGTCTTTTGCTAGCCCTCATTTTGTACTGAGTATGAGCTCTACTCGTGCATCCAACTCCCAAAAAGCAAGTTATTCCAATGTGTCCACCATACATACCTATTAGCAATTTTCTATTCCAAAGTACATTTGACTTGCTTTTATCTATCCTTCAAATTAAACTCTTTTTGGTGTTATGTCAAAATTAGTCACTAAAGCTCTCACGAACCTGATGGCACACTTTACTTTTCTTGTTTTTAATAATTTTGACATTGTGGCTCTCTTATGTTGATGTTATGCTTGCAAGTTGTAAGTTGGAAATTAGCCCAACCATGTCGTCATGGGGCAAGCTTTCAACATTGCACTTTCTTTCATTTAAGTTGATATCGTGATATTTTGTTTATGGATACTCGCGATGTGAAATAAGTTGGGAATCTTGCGGGATCATGGAGTTTGTATATGTGTTAGAGAAACACCTGGGCCGCCAATCTAAGCCATGCATAATTCATGGTGGAAATTTACAGCATGCCCATAGTGGACATTCGACGACGCATCTCAAAATAAAAAGCTATACCAATGGTAAATAAAAGAGACGCCGAGGTGTTCATTGTCTGTTTGTCCTGTCATTTTGATGTGGGCTTGTTCCATGTCATCGGACAAGGAGGTACCCCGTTGGCGGTTCTCTATGATACGTGTATACTTACAATGACAAGAGCTTTCTTGGGACCCTAAGTCGAGTAGCATGAGGTTTGGGTATTCGTACTTCATGGGACACGAGGTTTTCAACTTATGATTTGTCAAGCATATGCTCATAAACGTTCTTGCATTTACTTAACCATTCAAGATGCCTATGGTGGGGGCAATGAGAGCTCAAAGCTAGTAAGTACCATAATTTTTGAAGGTTTATAAAACTTGCAATCACTGCTTCCCTCTGCGAAGGGCCTTTCTTTTACTTTTATGTTGAGTCTCCACCTTCTACCTTTATGCACCATCTAAGAGAGCATAGTTGCCATTCTGAGTTTAATGTGCATTGTCCCAAAGTTATCATTGATTGATTCATGACTATGGTTTCACTTGTTCTTAAATTATTTGTATCTAGTCGCCCTTTTTAACTTGAAGGTGTCCTATGCATTTATGTTTTGCTATTCCATGAAGGACAAGCTGAAAACCATTTGCTATGTTTTTCCATATGATTTGAACACACGTTTGACTTTCAATGTTTCATTATTCATGATATTTTGTTTGTGTTTCTTTTCATGTTATAACATGGTTCCTAAGTTTCTATTGTCAAGATTATGTCTTTTATGCCCATGTTTTAAGTTCTTTTGATCCCAGCACTCAATGCTTACTTTGATGATCAAGATTGTCATGGTGTATGTCACCTCAAAAATTATTCTTTTGTTATCACTTACCTACTCGAGGATGAGCAGGAGTTAAGCTTGGGGATGCTTGATACGTCTCAAACGTATCTCTAATTTTTGATGCTCCATGCTTGATTTACACCATTTGCTTCATGTTTTGTTTACACTTTGTGGTGTTTTTATGCGATTTCTGGAACTAACCTACTAACGAGATGCCACAGTGCCAGTTCCCTGTTTTCTGCTGTTTTCTGTTTCAGAAAAGCTACACAGGAAATATTCTCAAAATTGGACAAACCGAAGACTGAAACTCCTATTTTTCCGGATGAAGGACGAGGACCGAAAGAGAGTGTCACATCCCAAAATTTTGGAATGTGAAAATAAATAAAATAGGAACCATGTATGGTTGTATTGATTGAAGTTTCACAAGGAATTAAACCTTTTTGCTTTATTCAAAAGCCTTATTAGAAAAACCATTTCAAAATTTCTATTATTCCCTGAAGAACTCATTTGAGAAAATAAGATATTCAAAATACTATTTTTGCATTTATTCAAACCTATGCAAACTTATTTGCAAAGGAAGTGAATCCAAAATGATTTATATTAAATAGAGTTTGCATTACTGAAACTGTGTTTCAAAATAAATTTCAAATATTATTTTATAGATTTTATTTTAAAGAATGATTTTGAAACCTATTTTTATATTTAAGAGTTTATGCAAAGAAAGACATAATTCTTAGTTTTTGTTGAAACTTATTCTGGTCAAGGAAATTGATTCTTTATGGTTTTAAAATGATATGTTGATTTTTAGAAAATTTTATAAATTGATTTGAATCAAATTGGAACTCAAAATCAAAAGTTATGAATAGATCAAAAATAAACAGAAAAGAGAAAAGAGAAAATCGCAGAACAAAAAAAGGCGAAAGAAGGCCGGGGCAACCCTTTTGGCCCAACCCCGCATGCAGCCCACGGCCCACCCGGGCACACCGAAGCGGTACCCTCTTCTCTCCCTCACCCTCACTGACAGTGCGGGCCCACCCATCAGCGCCGGTCGTCTTCTTCCTCTCGCCGGTAATCTCGCCCGGGGACAGCGCAATTCCTCCCCCCTTCAATTCCGTTTACTCCCTGCCTAATTCGATGCCACGCCGCACCTATATAAAGCACTACCCCTCCTCTCAATTTCCCCCTTCCAATTCTACCTGAAAGCCCCCAGGCTGCCCAAAATCTCCCGTCGGAGTCTGCCTCTGCCGCCGCCGTGTTTCGTCGATTCTGACGTCTCCAGGTAACCCCGCCGCCTCTTTTCGGTCTCCCTCTCTTCCCCTTGCTCTAGCGCATCCTCTGATGTTTTTCGTTTGTCCAAAACCTACAGCAAATCGTGGCACCGCATCGCCACCGAAGCTCCTGCCACCCGCGCCTCCTCCGGCCGCTCCCTTCTCTCTCTCTCCTGGAAGCAATAGGCCCCGCCGATCACGCACCCGAGTTTCCCTCGCCGTTCTGCACCCCGTCCACCCCTTCCCCAGCTCCGGGAAGCCCCAGAACACCGTCGACGACCACTTCCTCGCCGCTACCTCGCCGCCGGCAAGCCGGAACCCTAGCCCGAGGTGAGCCATCCTCCCAGATCTATTTTCGTCTGTTGGATCTCGATCGCGCGGACCACAACAGTTCACTTAACTCGAACCAGTACCGTGAAATCTGGGCCACCCGATCTACATAAGATCCTACAGCTGTAATCTGTTCCCTGACTGAAGCGGTACCGGCGAATCAGAGGCTGCACCTCATCGCCACGTTAAGAAATAAAATTCTGTTTATTTCAGAATAACAAGAAAATGATTTAAACTTCAGAAATCCATATCTTCTGATCTGTTTATCCAAAAATGCAAATAATATGTCTATGGATTCCTAAAATTGTGTAGAACACTATTCTGTAATAAAATTTGACTTTGCAACTACTTCAAAACATTCAAATTTAAATATGTGAGTTTGAGTGATTTTGATATAGTTCAAATTCTATAAATCTTTTTAAATTGATTCTTTTTGCAAATGGAACATATTATTATCCTCTATCTAGTAGAACCGCTGCACAAATTATTTGAACCAATTTTATCAACTATTCAAATTCAAATGGGGATTTGAGTATTTTCTTCCTAGATTTAATTCTATAAATATTTTAGGCATAATTCTTTTTGAAAAAATTGATTGTCTTGATAATAGAAAACCACCAGATTACTTCACACACTTTTCATACTCATTCAAAGTCAACTCCACTAGTTCATCCTATCTTGCAAGCCATAGTTGTGTTATTTGAGCACCTTGCAAAATATCAAGTCTCAAATTCCTATTGGGCACTTTGTGCTATTTGAATAATGTCCCACTCTACCAAGTGGTGTGAAATATCCTAAGTCCTAATGACCATCCCTACCCATGACTTAGTGAAAAATCTACTCTCTATCCTTGCCCAAGTGCAAAACTATCAATCCCATCTTACCCAAAATTCTTCTAAGTATTTTTGACTACCCCATCCAACAGTATGGCATAAAAGTTCTCCCACATCAAGACCATGAAGAATAAGTTCAAGAGAAGACAAGAAGATGAAGGAAAGAAAGAAGTTGAAGAGAAGACAAGAAGATGAAGGAAAGCAAGAAGTTGAAGAGAAGGCAAGAGATGAAGGAAAAACAAGAAGATCAAGATTAAGAGCCAAGTCAAGAAGATGAAAGTGACAAAACTCATGACTTAAAAATATCCATCCAACTCCTCAAACCAAGCCTAAGAATCTCCTTAAGATATTTTTGCTAAGTGTTTGACACTTCTTAATAACTTAGAAAACTCCCACAATCTTTTGTCCAAATATCACTAAGACAAATCAAGACTGAACTAAAACAAGTAAACACTTTTGTTGTCCTGTTTGATTATGTTGCCTTGGATGGTGTGTTTATGTTGTGTTCCTTTCTATCTTATAGTTGCACGGAGAGCTACGTGTGTTGATTAAGAGAAGTACAATCTTCAGAAATTTCTAAGGCAAGTGTCACTCTTGTTCATAAAGTTCCCAATGTTTTACTATGCATATAGTGTTTCCCTTCTTTTAATAATATGCATGTGTAGATAGTTATGCTTGCTATCTCCTATTTAGGATACCCCTGATCACCCTGTTAGAAGAAACACCGTAAGTGTAGATTGCTTAGTTGTGCTATAGAATTCGTGGTTGGGATTCCACATGTTCTTTTATTAAGTTTAAATACTATGTTTTGCAAAAACTAAGAAAACAACTAAGTTAATGAAACACCTGGGTGGAAATTGGTAAGATGGATTTATGTTGAGTGGTTACACCGGAGCCATCTCTATGGCGGTCGTGTGTATCTCACTTGTGGACGGCCACCCGGGAACAAAGAGATTTTATACGTTCAAGTTGTGAAGCTTCCAGTGCAACCACGAGTCATATGGGCTCTGTCTTGACTAACTAAGTTGCGAGAACTCAGCCTGACGGACAGAGGGTGGTAGTTATTTGTAGGATGGAGCGTGTCCGGGTTGGTCTGAGGGATTGCTTCTAAAAAGTCTCGTCTTAGTCTTCACTTAACCATTTGAGCAAAATGAGCATCATGGCAAAAGAGGTTGACTGAGTCTTGTGGGAAAAGTGTACCACCTCTGCAGAGGGTTAAAACTAAGTACTTAGCCGTGTCCCCGGTTACGGATAATTTTGAGCGACATGATTTTGAAGCTATTCAAGGATCTCCTCATCCCAACTTCTTTAATTTAAAACTTGAGTGGTTAACAAGGGATTTTTGTGTGATCATAATTATGTACACCTGGTGTATTCCTGTGTGTGCATAATTAACTAGGAGCACCTGGTGGATTCCAGTGTGTCCAATAGTACTTTAAAAAGAAAAGATCTTTTGAAAAGTAGGATAAACAATTGTTTTTCTGCAAGCTTAGCCTAAAGCTCCACTTAGCCAAATATTCATGTAAGTGTTAGGCTGCATTTGTGTCCACCAGAAGTGACATCTTGCCAATATAATTCAAGTGTATTGACCCTTTGTGGCTGCAACGTTTCATGTTGCAGGTTTTGACGATAAGAAAGGTACGACAGGTTTACGAGTCTATCCGCAGCATGTTCGCCTGTGGCACATGAAGAAGAAGGACTTCATGCTATTTATGATTTTGTTGTAAACTCTGATAGCTCTATTCTATGAGCATTGTAAAGTTTCTTTATGTAATTGTTGGATCATGCAATGTAATAAAATGACCTTGTTTCTTGATATTACATCTTAAACTATGTGTGCTAGCGTTTGATCCAGGGACTAGCACTAAAAAGCACAGGGATCGTAATCTTTAAAAGGTGAGGTCACTACAGATGGTATCAGAGCAAAGTGTTGCCCTTAGGTTCGTGACCCTAGGATTGGACAAAAACCCCTTACAAATATAGGAGTTGCTTTTATTTCTAAGTTAAAAGTTTACACACTCATTTCCTCGTAAACTCTTCCCTTAGTAATTTTTGTCTCTACTCCTCTTCATTTCAATTCAAAGACGAAGAGCTTCAACCTCAACACCTCAAAGGACTTCAAGATCCACCCACCTCTATCAGCAAAGGAAGCAAATAGAAGGAGCCTAAGGTCTAAGCATCAATAGTTCTAGGACTTAGAAATTCTTATGAAGGATCTTGATAACAATAGAACCAACGAACTGTTTTACAAACGATGAGCTACTTGCCCACTCAAGGGGAAGGAAAAGATGATGAGCTTAGGAAATACCCTAGGATTTAAAAAGTTATCCAAGTTTTACTTTCTTATTATAACTTTCTTTCACTACTTATTCCATTGTTTTAAAACCTTTTAGATGGCCAGCATCAACGAATCCATCAAGAAAGGACCCGTGATGACCATGACCCTGAAGTGTGAGACTGAATTTCCCAAAGCACTGAAGAACATCATGTTAAGCATGGGAATGCAAGGAGAAGCTGTCTATAAGGGATTTCCCGTGATTGATGAAGGTCAAGAATATCGGTGGGTACAACTCCACCTATACAAGAACAAAGAAGATGACCACAAGAAGATGGGACTCTGGATGTTCACCAACTCCGAGATGTATCCATCATTCTTTGACTCTGCAAGATGTGCTGCATGGGAAGTTATAAAAGAACTTGGAGAGAGACTCAAGTGGAGACTTTATAATACTCAAAAGGACCTCAAAGAAGAAAAGGAGGATACTACTGAACTGAAGAAAACCATAAGTCAACTTCAAAGTGACATGGTAGAGCTTGCTTTTGAGCTTAGTGTTCAAAATGACCTCAACATCACCAAGGATGATCAGATTGCAACTCTGAAGGAGAAGATAGACCAAAACAATGGATCTGCCTGAAAGGGAACTAAGAAGTTTTAGTTGGACCTCCATTTAAGACTTTCAATAAAGCGACATCGTTGTAATAAAAGTTTATGATCATACCAACTTATGGAATGATCGTACCTTTCGTTTGTATTAAAACTTGATTGCTTAGTGAGTTAAATGCTTGTTGAATGTTTATTGATTGTAAGATGAATTGCCTTGATCTGCTGTGTTGGGTAGGAATTTTCTTTAGATCCCTTCTATCTATTCTCATCTTATTCAAACCCAAACAAGTGTTCTTGACAAGCCTCCATGAAGACAGCAACATTGACAGCTCCAGCTAAGATGCTCAGTATCAAGAATAAGAAGCATAGAACAAGAGATGGAAAACCGAAGGGTCTGCAAGCTAAGAGATTTTACCATATGAGAGTTTACGCAAACCACTAGCTAAGGATCGATAGATTTGTTTTCTAAAGTTCTTAACATGAATTGAAACATGGATTCAATATCCATAGAATCTTTTGTCAAAACTAGTGAGGAGACCAAGAGTTAGAATGCGAGATGCACCAAACCAAATGCAAGGTAATGATTGAGTGCGACATGGATTGGCCCCCATGACGATCACTCATATTGTTTGCTCTTGTTATGAGGAATGGTAAATCTTAAGTGACATACCTACAAGAGAGATGACGTTGTTGAAGCCTAAACCTTATGAGGATAGGATTTTATACCCTTACAATAGGCAAGTGTTGCCAAGCGTAGGAATATGGTGAGGATGAACCACAAGCTTACTGTAGAAGATGGCTTGCAATGGAAGATGACCCTAAGAGAGTTCAGATATAACCAATAGTGGTGTAAAATAAGTTTCAATCCTAAGATGGAAAGTCTATGAAGATCAAATAAGGGTATGAAATGAAGCTATGAGAACATCTTAACTTGGTCTTCTGATTGACCCAAAGAGTGACTCTTCAGTGTCCAAAGTAGTTCAATAAGCTACCTTGTAGAATAGAAGCTCTACAATGGAGGAAAGTTATACTCAAGCCACCTTGAGGAAGAATGGATGCTATAGTATGTGAATAGACACCCACCAATTGGAAATGAAGGTAGAAGCAACATATGGTACAAAAGGTGACCCAGTGTCAAGTCATATCCAAGATGTGCTTACGATGAACCCAATACCTAGACTACCCACAAAATTTTCTTTTAAGGGTGGTAGCCCACCTAGTATCCCAAACCCATTTTCATTCTAGCCTCTCCAAATCTCGGGGACGAGATTTCTTTTAAGGGTGGTAGTCTGTCACATCCCAAAATTTTGGAATGTGAAAATAAATAAAATAGGAACCATGTATGGTTGTATTGATTGAAATTTCACAAGGAATTAAAACTTTTTGCTTTATTCAAAAGCCTTATTAGAAAAACCATTTCAAAATTTCTATTATTCCCTAAAGAACTCATTTGAGAAAATAAGATATTCAAAATACTATTTTTGCATTTATTCAAACCTATGCAAACTTATTTGCAAAGGAAGTGAATCCAAAATGATTTATATTAAATAGAGTTTTGCATTACTGAAACTGTGTTTCAAAATAAATTTCAAATATTATTTTATAGATTTTATTTTAAAGAATGATTTTGAAACCTATTTTTATATTTAAGAGTTTATGCAAAGAAAGACATAATTCTTAGTTTTTGTTGAAACTTATTCTGGTCAAGGAAATTGATTCTTTATGGTTTTAAAATGATATGTTGATTTTTAGAAAATTTTAGAAATTGATTTGAATCAAATTGGAACTCAAAATCAAAAGTTATGAATAGATCAAAAATAAACAGAAAATAGAAAAGAGAAAATCGCAGAACAAAAAAAAGGTGAAAGAAGGCCGGGGCAACCCTTTTGGCCCAACCCCGCATGCGGCCCACGGCCCACCCGGGCACACCGAAGCGTTACCCTCTTCTCTCCCTCACCCTCACTGACAGCGCGGGCCCACCCGTCAGCGGCGGTCGTCTTCTTCCTCTCATCGGTAATCTCACCCGGGGACAGCGCAATTCCTCCCCCCCTTCAATTCTGTTTACTCCCTGCCTAATTCGATGCTACGCTGCGCCTATATAAAGCCCTACCCCTCCTCTCAATTTCCCCTACCAATTCTACCTGAAAGCTCCCAGGCTGCCCAAAATCTCCCGTCAGAGTCCGCCTCTGCCGCCGCTGTGTTTCGTCGATTCCAACGTCTCCAGGTAACCCCGCCGCCTCTTTTCGGTCTCCCTCTCTTCCCCTTGCTCTAGCGCGTCCTCTGATGTTTTTCGTTTGTCCAAAACCTGTAGCAAATCGTGGCACCGCATCGCCATCGAAGCTCCTGCCGCCCGCGCCTCCTCCGGCCGCTCCCTTCTCTCTCTCCTGGAAGCAATAGGCCCCGCCGATCACGCACCCGAGTTTCCCTCACCGTTCTGCACCCCGTCCACCCCTTCCCTAGCTCCGAGAACCCTAGCCCGAGGTGAGCCATCCTCCTAGATCTATTTTCGTCCGTTGGATCTCGATCGTGCGGACCACAACAGTTCACTTAACTCGAACCGGTACCGTGAAATCTAGGCCACCCGATCTACATAAGATGCTACGGCTGTAATCTGTTCCTTGACTAAAGCGGTACCGGCGAATCAGAGACTGCCACGTCACCGCCACGTTAAGAAATAAAATTCTATTTATTTCAGAATAGCCAGAAAATGATTTAAACTTCAGAAATCCATATCTTCTGATCTGTTTATCCAAAAAATGCAAATAATATGTCTATGGATTCCTAAAATTGTGTAGAACACTATTCTGTAATAAAATTTGACTTTGCAACTACTTCAAAACATTCAAATTTAAATATGTGAGTTTGTGTGATTTTGATATAGTTCAAATTCTATAAATCTTTTTAAATTGATTCTTTTTGCAAATGGAACATATTATTATCCTCTATCCAGTAGAACCACTGCAAAAATTATTTGAACCAATTTTATCAACTATTCAAATTCAAATGGGGATTTGAGTATTTTCTTCCTAGATTTAATTCTATAAATATTTTAGGCATAATTCTTTTTGCAAAAATTGATTATCTTGATAATAGAAAACCACCAGATTACGTCACACACTTTTCATACTAATTCAAAGTCAACTCCACTAGTTCATCCTATCTTGCAAGCCATAGTTGTGTTATTTGAGCACCTTGCAAAATATCAAGTCTCAAATTCCTATTGGGTACTTTTTGCTATTTGAATAATGTCCCACTCTACCAAGTGGTGTGAAATATCCTAAGTCCTAATGACCATCCCTACCCATGACTTAGTGAAAATCTACTCTCTATCCTTGCCCAAGTGCAAAACTATCAATCCCATCTTACCCAAAATTCTTCTAAGTATTTTTGACTACCCCATCCAACACTATGGCATAAAAGTTCTCCCACATAAAGACCATGAAGAATAAGTTGAAGAGAAGACAAGAAGATGAAGGAAAGCAAGAAGTTGAAGAGAAGACAAGAAGATGAAGGAAAGCAAGAAGTTGAAGAGAAGGCAAGAGATGAAGGAAAAACAAGAAGATCAAGATCAAGAGCCCAGTCAAGAAGATGAAAGCGACAAAACTCATGACTTAAAAATTTATCCATCCAACTCCTCAAACCAGGCCTAAGAATCTCCTTAAGCTATTTTTCCTAAGTGTTTGACACTTCTTAATAACTTAGAAAACTCCCACAATCTTTTGTCCAAATATCACTAAGACAAATCAAGACTGAACTAAAACAAGTAAACACTTTTGTTGTCCTGTTTGATTATGTTGCCTTGGATGGTGTGTTTATGTTGTGTTCCTTTCTATCTTATAGTTGCCCGGAGAGCTACGTGTGTTGATTAAGAGAAGTACAATCTTCAGAAATTTCTAAGGCAAGTGTCACTCTTGTTCATAAAGTTCCCAATGTTTTACTATGCATATAGTGTTTCCCTTCTTTTAATAATATGCATGTGTAGATAGTTATGCTTGCTATCTCCTATTTAGGATACCCCTGATCACCCTGTTAGAAGAAACACCGTAAGTGTAGATTGCTTAGTTGTGCTATAGAATTCGTGGTTGGGATTCCACATGTTCTTTTATTAAGTTTAAATACTATGTTTTGCAAAAACTAAGAAAACAACTAAGTTAATGAAACACCTGGGTGGAAATTGGTAAGATGGATTTATGTTGAGTGGTTACACCGGAGCCATCTCTATGGCGGTCGTGTGTATCTCACTTGTGGACGGCCACCCAGGAACAAAGAGATTGGAGACGTTCAAGTCGTGAAGCTTCCAGTGCAACCACGAGTCATATGGGCTCTGTCTTGACTAACTAAGTTGTGAGAACTCAGCCAGACGGACAGAGGGTGGTAGTGATTTGTAGGATGGAGCGCGTCCGGGTTGGTCTGAGGGATTGTTTCTAAAAAGTCTCGTCTCAGTCTTCACTTGGCCATTTGAGCAAAATGAGCATCATGGCAAAAGAGGTTGACTGAGTCTTGTGGGAAAAGTGCACCACCTCTATAGAGGGTTAAAACTAAGTACTTAGCCATGTCCTCGGTTACGGACAATTTTGAGCGACATGATTTTGAAGCTGTTCAAGGATCTCCTCATCCCAACTTCTTTAATTTAAAACTTGAGTTGTTAATAAGGGATTGTTGTGTGATCATAATTATGTACACCTGGTGGATTCCTGTGTGTGCATAATTAACTAGGAGCACCTGGTGGATTCTAGTGTGTCCAATAGTGTTTAAAAAAAATGAGAGCTTTTGAAAGGTAGGATAAACAATTGCTTTTCTACAAGCTGAGCCTGAAGCTCCACTTAGCCAAATATTCATGTAAGTGTTAGGCTCCATTTGTGTGGGGGCCCCGGACCGCCTGTCCGAAACTCCCGTTATGCATACAATTCATGATCCCAGAAATGCTCATGAATCCACATAACCGAACTGGTAATCAAAGTACATCATCCATACAACCGAATTTAAAATAGTCTTACAACAATGGCATAATGGCCAAGTCTTACATCAAATGCCTCGAAGGCGAAGTTCAACACATAACACAGCGGATAAAGTAGCATCATCGTCGTGCCCAAGTCATGCCTTAAACCCTACAGGCAGCTGACCGGGAGAACGGCCTAGTTTGCGAAGTCGTCATCGAAACCTTCATCTTCCTCATAGTCATCGAAGTCTGGCCAAGTAAATAGCCAGGGACAAAGCCGTGAGTACATTGTGGAATTGTACTCGCAAACCACCTAAGAGGAACAATATGCAAGAGGTATGCTAGTATGGCTTGTAGCAAGGGTGGCTCTAAGTTTATTTCTAAAACTTTCTCGTGTCGATATAGCATGTTAAGAAACATGATCGACGACATTTCTATATCCTTATTAAAACATTTTTAAAACAATTTTTAGTAAAATCTCTAGGGAGGGTGACCCAAGTTGTCAATATTTTTAATTCCAACTCGCATTCCACGGTAGTACCCCCATGGGTACTCCGAACCATCTCCTCTTTCCTTTTTCCACCAAAATCCTTTTGTAAAACAAAACCAACACAGCTAAGCAACGGCCATTCCAACCGTCCATGACCGCGGACACGGCTATTCGAATAGATTTACACTCTGCAGAGGTTGTACACTTTTCCCACAAGATTCGATAAATCCGCCGGGACTTTACCACGGACCGTCATACAAGTATGCGGGCTTCGGATAATCGATCAAAGCCTTTAACTTAGTCATCCTAGTATAGGCACCTACCCCACGGGCTTAACCTCTCCGGCACCATGGTAGTCCCCTACTCCATGACACCATCGCCACGACAAGAGACCCGTAGTATCGTCCGGCCGTAGACCCCTACGGTGTATTGCCCCAAAATTTAGCAACCCGGCTTCAAGGGATCAAACACCCTTATAGAGTTGTGAGGTAGCCCATACTAAGACAAATAAATTACGGACTAAGCCCCGTCCCATTCCGGGGTAATGTGGTTGCACGGTTTAGTTGTTCCGGGCGAATACCTAGAACCATGTGTTGTTTTTCCAATAAAACACCTTTCCAACTTTACCAACTAATCTTCCAAAAACCTTTGAATTTCCTTTTTCAAGACTTACACTTGGGCAAAGTCAAGACCTTCCCAAGGTTTTCAAAACATTTCCCAAGTTTTTGAGTGTCCCAACCTAGAGTTTTTGCTCCACTAAATAAGGCTACAAGGGGTGACATGATAGTAAGCATCAAGCTACTACTAAATAATTGAGTAAGTAGGTATCAAGGGGTGTCATCTTAAAGATGATATCAAGTGACTAGTGGAGCCTAGTCGCCAATGAATCGCTATCGAGAGGTAATAGCAATTATAAAACAATGCACCTTTGAAATAAACATAAAGGGAAAACTTGAATAATAAGAAAAATGGGATCAAGATATGCAACAAGTAAAGGTGGCTTGCCTTGGGTGGCTTGTCCCTGGTTCTCTTCAAAGTCTTCCTCTTCCCTGAACTTGTCAACGATCGAATCTAGCGTCGCGAAAGAAAGACAAGGCACAAAATCAACATACAAGTGCACACACCAAACCAACACACCACAACAAGCAATTCAATAAAAACACTCAAGAAGTTCAAATAACTAAATTGTTACTACTCAAAGTTGCTGCAAGATTTTGTCAAGATTTTAGGGTTTCAACATTAAGATTAGAAAATTTGCAAACTAGTAATTGTGCGGGCTAACAATTTGAGTGAGAACAAATCATACAACTCTAAAGAGGGTTGTAAAAAAATAGAAGTAAGCTACTGTTTTAAAAGTGTTTAACATAAATGTTTTCGAACTAAAAAGGTGCCTAATATTAAAAAAAAACAAATGAGAATTTACTACACATAGAGCACAAATAAATCATAATTTAATCAAGAAAACTCCCATTGATACGAGATCAATGGTATTTGAAAGATAAAATAATTTAAGAACTACTTCAAGTTGTTCCAACCAATTTCGTTGATTTATTTGAAAACTAGAAGCAATTTAAAGTTTCAGATTTTGAAATGAAAGAAAACCCAAAGCACTTCAATGCAACAACTAACTCACCACAAGGTAAAAGTAAAAACAAACCAATATGGGGTTAGTACTGGCAGATGAGGGCTATTTTTAGGAAGCTAATGGCGCAGGTTTCACCTCATTTGCATTTACCAAATTGGAGATATTCGAATTTGAAGTCTACAGATTTTTAAACAAAAGCAAAAACGATTTCCTAAAAAAAACAAAGGTGGACCGGAGGTTTTACTGGGCCGAGAGGGCTGCGCAGGCCGGCCCAGCAGTGCACCCCGGCGCGGGCGGGAGAAAAAAAAGGAGCTGCCAGCCGGGGCCCACATGTCAGCGTCTACTCAAACCCGAAAGGGTATCTTGCCATCCAGGCCGTTGGTTTTAAGAGAATCCGATGGCCACGGTTTGTCTTCTCTCAGGTAACAGGCAGGGCGACGGGAGCCCTAACGAGAAACATCTGGGGCGGCGGGACTCACCGGGGAGGACTGGCGGCCAACGGTGGGGCTCCGGAGAGGGTCGGCAGGGAGGCGGCGGGGTAGCAGGAGGCCGGGGACACGTTCAGCGGCGGTTCTAGGCCCGAGGACGTCGACTTCTGCAGCGGTTCGGTCGTCTCCTCCGGCGACGGAGCTCCCTGGAACGGCTCAACGGCGACGCCTCCGGCCAACTCTGTGCAGGGAAAAGGTTCGCAGGGGTTAGTTGAGGCATGGGGGCGTGTAGTTGGAGGGAAAGGAGTCCGGGGAAAGCTTGGAGAGGGCGGACACCTTCTTAGTGCCTCGCAGAGCTTCGGCTCTCTCCTTCGCTCTCTGCAGCGAGAGGGAGAGGAAGGCAGCGCCGCAGCGCTCTGGAGTGGGGGTGGAGAGGAGAGGGGAGCGGTGTGAGGGGGTGAGAGGCTCGGGGTGGCCTTTTATAGCTGCTAAGGGCTCGGGTGAGTGCTCCTGGGCGGTGGCGTTGGCCAATCGACGCGCAAGGGCTGACGTCGAGCAGGCGGCGTCAGCTGACGTTGTAGGGCATACATCAGCTCGGGGAGGGGTTCTGGAGCACGCTAGGGTTGGGGCTGGTTAGCTTGGTCGCTGGGGCTGCACACGCGTGTCACCGTGATCGTGTCTGTGTCGATCGGCTCGGTCTATCTCGGGTTCGTGTGCACGTGCAGAAGGAGAGCATCCAGGAGACATTCTAGTGCGCGTGTGTTTGACCTAGACGGCATGGTGTGGTTTGGGTACTTGACGTGCTGGTCGTGTCCGTGTGTGCGGGTGTGCGATGCCGGAGTCTTGTTCTGGCCGTGTTCAGGTGCGTGCGTGAGCGTTCAAGAGAGGGCATGCAAGTGAGCTGGGTTGATCAGGGAACACGTTCCAGGTGAGCGTTTCAGCACGTGATAGGGTCGTCCTTGATCGATCGATCGATCTATCGATCTCTGCCTCGCTCGCGCGTGCGTGCAAGGAAGGATGGCCCAGGTGGGTGTGGTGTTTAGAACGAGCTGGGCCATATTTGCGAGAGGGAGTTCAAAGAGATGGAGGGTTTGGGTAGCCGGTTTTGAAAAATATCCAAACCAAAGGCCCGGCCAAAAATTGGAAATTAGAGGGATTTCAAAGATGTTTGGAAGAAATAAAAAGAGATAGATGGACTAGGGTTTTCAGAGATGAGGAAGGTTAGAAAAAGAAATAGTTTTCAAGAAATAAGGGTGCTCAAGATGGTGATTATAATTTGGATAAGAAATATCCAAATAGAAAGTTGGGCAAATAAAGGTGTGAGGATTTTGGTAAGATTTGAAAATGAGAAAGAGATCCTTTGGAGAATGTAGATGATCCCAATATTTGGACATCATCAAGATCGGGTTTTAGTTTGAATTTTTGCAAAGGGAAAAAAAAACAAGCAATATATGGGGTTAGGGTTTGGATTTTTACAAAGTGGCCAAGAAGGGTTTTCTACGAAGTGTCTAGGTTTTTCTTGCGCAAAGGAAAGTATTGCAACAAACGTAAGAATTTGATGCAAGGAAGTGCTAGGACTAATATTTTCAAAGAGGTTTGCTAAAACCAGGAGTAAGATAGTTCTAAGGAACTATGAGACAAAAGGTAAACATTTAAGGTAGAATTACAGTGGAGAGAATGAGTGAGGGAATGGCATTTTTATTTTACCAAAACAAAAAGGAAAGAATCTTCATGTGTCAAAAACACATATGTTTTCTTTTATTGCTTAACAAAAGAGAAAGATTTGGAAAATAGAATTGGAGAAGAAAATCTTGGTACGAATTGGTCTTCTTGAAAAAGTGAGCAAAATCAAGGAGGTCGGGTCAGTGCTATTATGCCGAGGTGACATGAGAAGGGCTATGAAAAAAATATTTACTTTTTGCTAGATGAGGAAACACGACGTTTGAATTGAGTTATGGTCATATGCATAGAGCTCAGGAATGAATGTGAAGAAATTGGGATGGCAGAGGATAGGTGATGGAGGGGATCAAGTTTAAGATTTCATTTTGAGGATTTCCTGATAGAAAAGATAAATGGAATCAAGATGCTATTAAGTTTTGAGGGAAAGAGGTAAGCATAAACTTACTATGCAGAAACTAAGTCGTTGGGTTGGGCCACAGACCCAAGTATACCATACTGCCACACAAGAATTCAAACAAGATCGACACATGCAAAATAACCAATCAACACAATAAAGTTTTTATGATATGACCATGTCATGGAAATACTTTGAAAATGGCTTTGAGGAAGAAAAGAGTTTTGTGGGAGATACCATAGCTTTGGTTGCCTTTATTTTCTTAAAAAGAATGGAGACATTATATCCCCTTTATAAAAGTTTTCTCCTATATACTACAAATACATTTGGAAAAGTTCTTATAAAGCAGCCTATAAAATATTAGTTTTGCAAGATAGTGGGACCATCTTAAAGATCCCTATAGATTTTATGAAGACTTAGTTTTTGGAAAAACCTTTGTGTCAAAAGAATCTTGGCAATTTGTTTTGGAGAAGACAAATCATTTTAGAAAACGATAGGTTGCCAAGATAATATATTTACAAAATATTTTTAGTGCGACATTATCAAGAGCACAAGAATTGTGTTGGTTAACAATATTATTTCAGAAATCAATTCTAACAGACACAACAAACAAGTCAAACATGCACAAAAGTGTTAGTAGGTGTGATTAACTGCAAAAAAAGTTTTTGTTGGCCCTCATTTTTGCCTTTCTAAACTTTGCTTAAACATGTTTACAAAAGTTGGGGTGTCACAGATCTTCCCCCCTTAAAAGAATCTCATCCCCGAGATTCCTAAGTGTAGCGCTAGGGAAGTTTAGAGACTAGATCGGTGCTAGGTCACATCTTCAAGGGTACTGGATCCTTTTGTCGAGTTGTCATTTTTGTCTTTCATGCATCGTCGCTTTGATATTTGGATAACCTTGGTCTTGAGTTTTATTTTCGGTGTATTGGGGCATGAAACAACATTCTCCCTGGGGCATTCCCGGGAGAAATATCCGGGCTCTCCGCAAGTGTAACACTTGCTCTTGCGCTTGAGGTAGTTGATGTTCTTGATCCTGTGGATGTGGTCACCACCAGTCTTCGAGTTAGTCTTGCTTGTAATTTTAGATTTTTCATCGATCAAGGTCTTCCCGATCTCCGACTTCATTTCTTGACCTCCTCTTGTGAAGCTTTGAGAAGCTATACGGAAACTGCCTTGTTGGATGCTAGCTAACGAAGTTACTAAGAAGTCCATGGGGCACTTGTTAGGAGTGTGATCATTGCCTTCGCATAGGTAGCACATGATGGGTCTTGTGGTGCAGTCTTCGATAGAGTGGATGGCTCCGCAGTTAGGACAGTTCCCTGTACACTTGCTTGCTGGATGGCCTTCTTCTCCGCAGCAGCTACAAGCCTTCTTCTCAAGATTTTTCATGTTAGAGATGGTGTTTGTAGGGCAATCCCTAGATATGTGGTATTGATCTCCACATGAAAAACATATGTGCAAGGGGTTTAGGCCTTCTTTCCCTTTTTTTTGGCTTCTAGATAGAGATACCCTTGGGGTTGTTCGAGATTGGCGACCTCCTTTTGAATTTGCTCCAAGTGTGGACTTGAATTTTTGTGAATACTTTTGGTTCATCAAAAACATGTTGTGTTGGAATATCTTATAGAATTGGTCATATACCAAATTAGGATCAACGTCAGAGCTTGGATCCATCTTTGAGGGAGCTGAAGTTAGGTACAAGGACATAAAAAGGGAACATATTTTTAGGAGGGGGGGGGGGTATGCCAAAGATGTGGAAAAACACAACTAAACTCCTTAGTTTAAAAATTAAGATCATCCAAACACTTCCTCATAAGCAACAATCAAGACCACATCATAACATAGCAACACTTAACAATCATAAAGATGAGTTCACATTTAACCATTACAAGGACTAGACTCGCGTTAGAAATGGAAGATACAATCTTTTTCCTATGGCGCGAGAGTGAACCTATGATGTGATCTCACTCGTCATCCTCAAGTTCCAAAAGGATAGAGGGGTAGTCCGATCCCATGATGCAAGCGAGATATTCATTTTTGGGTGCTTTGTCTTCACTCGGGGCTTCGGAGGATGATGCCTTGGAGGATGCTAACTTCTTGGTAAGTCGTTGGTTTTCAGCCTTGAGGCAACGCTCTCGGGTCTTCAATAAGGTGCAATCCATCCTTAGGAGGGTATTTTCCCTACGCAGTTTGTCTAGATCCTCCTGGTGGCGCTGAAGGAGATACTCTAGATTTTCCATCTGGTGTCCAATCCGGCATTCTGGGAAAGCTTCTACGGGAAGTCCATACTTGTCTCTCCGTCCGAAGTGCTGGTATGAGCTGTGTTGAAGCTCTTCTTTGTGGATCTCACATAGGCGTGCCATAGCTTCTTGCATCGCTCGGATGACTCCGTCCATCCAACTTTTATGTAGAAATTTGTAGATGATATCCTTTGAGTTGGGATCTTCGGGTTTCTTGGGGATACATGTCCTAATTATCCAATGGGATCTTTGTGGGGAAGTTCCTGGAAGATGAACTCCTTCAATCTCGGGTGGAAGGCGTCCCACTTGGTCTACCAGATTCTTCAGTTCTACCTCAAAAGGATAGTCTCCTTCTCCAACTCGACGATGCTCCATAGTGTTGACCTCTACAATTTAAGAGCTTTTTAAGTCAGTGATCAAGTGTGCAATATTTTAAGTATGAAAAGTGTTTAACTTTGTGAACGCAGATTTTCAAAAAGAAGAGGAGAGACATAGGCAAATATTTATGCGTATAATCATCTCTTTGTTTTTAGGAAAATAGGGTCATGTCTATTGCCCATGCTAACTAGGGTCTCCTACAGTCAGGATGGCTCTGATACCAGCTCTGTGGGGGCCCCGGACCGCCTGTCCGAAACTCCCGTTATGCATACAATTCATGATCCCAGAAATGCTAATTAATCCACATAACCGAACTGGTAATCAAAGTACATCATCCATACAACCGAATTTAAAATAGTCTTACAACAATGGCATCATGGCCAAGTCTTACATCAAATGCCTCGAAGGCGAAGTTCAACACATAAGACAGCGGATAAAGTAGCATCATCGTCGGGCCCAAGTCATGCCTTAAACCCTACAGGCAGCTGACCGGGAGAACGGCCTAGTTTGCGAAGTCGTCATCGAAACCTTCATCTTCCTCATAGTCATCGAAGTCTGGCCAAGTAAATAGCCAGGGACAAAGCCGTGAGTACATTGTGGAATTGTACTCGCAAACCACCTAAGAGGAACAATATGCAAGAGGTATGCTAGTATGGCTTGTAACAAGGGTGGCTCTAAGTTTATTTCTAAAACTTTCTCGTGTCGATATAGCATGTTAAGAAACATGATCGACGACATTTCTATATCCTTATTAAAACATTTTTAAAACAAGTTTTAGTAAAATCTCTAGGGTGGGTGACCCAAGTTGTCAATTTCCTTAATTCCAACTCGCATTCCACGGTAGTACCCCCATGGGTACTCCGAACCATCTCCTCTTTCCTTTTTCCACCGAAATCCTTTTGTAAAACAAAACCAACACAGCTAAGCAACGGCCATTCCAACCGTCCATGACCGCGGACACAGCTATTCGAATAGATTTACACTCTGCAGAGGTTGTACACTTTTCCCACAAGATTCGATAAATCCGCCGGGACTTTACCACGGACCGTCATACAAGTATGCGGGCTTCGGATAATCGATCAAAGCCTTTCACTTAGTCATCCTAGTATAGGCACCTACCCCACGGGCTTAACCTCTCCGGCACCATGGTAGTCCCCTACTCCATGACATCATCGCCACGACAAGAGACCCGTAGTATCGTCCGGCCGTAGACCCCTACGGTGTATTGCCCCAAAATTTAGCAACCCGGCTTCAAGGGATCAAACACCCTTATAGAGTTGTGAGGTAGCCCATACTAAGACAAATAAATTACGGACTAAGCCCCGTCCCATTCCGGGGTAATGTGGTTGCACGGTTTAGTTGTTCCGGGCGAATACCTAGAACCATGTGTTGTTTTTCCAATAAAACACCTTTCCAACTTTACCAACTAATCTTCCAAAAACCTTTGAATTTCCTTTTTCAAGACTTACACTTGGGCAAAGTCAAGACCTTCCCAAGGTTTTCAAAACATTTCCCAAGTTTTTGAGTGTCCCAACCTAGAGTTTTTGCTCCACTAAATAAGGCTACAAGGGGTGACATGATAGTAAGCATCAAGCTACTACTAAATAATTGAGTAAGTAGGTATCAAGGGGTGTCATCTTAAAGATGATATCAAGTGACTAGTGGAGCCTAGTCGCCAATGAATCGCTATCGAGAGGTAATAGCAATTATAAAACAATGCACCTTTGAAATAAACATAAAGGGAAAACTTGAATAATAAGAAAAATGGGATCAAGATATGCAACAAGTAAAGGTGGCTTGCCTTGGGTGGCTTGTCCCTGGTTCTCTTCAAAGTCTTCCTCTTCCCTGAACTTGTCAACGATCAAATCTAGCGTCGCGAAAGAAAGACAAGGCACAAAATCAACATACAAGCGCACACACCAAACCAACACACCACAACAAGCAATTCAATAAAAACACTCAAGAAGTTCAAATAACTAAATTGTTACTACTCAAAGTTGCTGCAAGATTTTGTCAAGATTTTAGGGTTTCAACATTAAGATTAGAAAATTTGCAAATTAGTAATTGTGCGGGCTAACAATTTGAGTGATAACAAATCATACAACTCTAAAAAGGGTTGTAAAAAAAAATAGAAGTAAGCTACTGTTTTAAAAGTGTTTAACATAAATGTTTTCGAACTAAAAAGGTTCCTAATATTAAAAAAAAAACAAATGAGAATTTACTACACATAGAGCACAAATAAATCATAATTTAATCAAGAAAACTCCCATTGATACGAGATCAATGGTATTTGAAAGATAAAATAATTTAAGAACTACTTCAAGTTGTTCCAACCAATTTCGTTGATTTATTTGAAAACTAGAAGCAATTTAAAGTTTCAGATTTTGAAATGAAAGAAAACCCAAAGCACTTCAATGCAACAACTAACTCACCACAAGGTAAAAGTAAAAACAAACCAATATGGGGTTAGTACTGGCAGATGAGGGCTATTTTTAGGAAGCTAATGGCGCAGGTTTCACCTCATTTGCATTTACCAA
The DNA here is from genome assembly GCA_007115705.1 of Dactylis glomerata. Taxonomy (NCBI): domain Eukaryota; kingdom Viridiplantae; phylum Streptophyta; class Magnoliopsida; order Poales; family Poaceae; genus Dactylis; species Dactylis glomerata. The sequence continues at coordinate 1,257,698 of QXEO01000720.1, forward strand.
ATTGGAGATATTCGAATTTGAAGTCTACAGATTTTTAAACAAAAGCAAAAACGATTTCCTAAAAAAACAAAGGTGGACCGGAGGTTTTACTGGGCCGAGAGGGCTGCGTAGGCCGGCCCAGCAGTGCACCCCGGCGCGGGCGGGAGAAAAAAAAGGAGCTGCCAGCCGGGGCCCACATGTCAGCGTCTACTCAAACCCGAAAGGGTATCTTGCCATCCAGGCCGTTGGTTTTAAGAGAATCCGATGGCCACGGTTTGTCTTCTCTCGGGTAATAGGCAGGGCGACGGGAGCCCTAACGAGAAACATCTGGGGCGGCGGGACTCACCGGGGAGGACTGGCGGCCAACGGTGGGGCTCCGGAGAGGGACGTCAGGGAGGCGGCGGGGTAGCAGGAGGCCGGGGACACGTTCAGCGGCGGTTCTAGGCCCGAGGACGTCGACTTCTGCAGCGGTTCGGTCGTCTCCTCCGGCGACGGAGCTCCCTGGAACGGCTCAACGGCGACGCCTCCGGCCAACTCTGTGCAGGGAAAAGGTTCGCAGGGGTTAGTTGAGGCATGGGGGCGTGTAGTTGGAGGGAAAGGAGTCCGGGGAAAGCTTGGAGAGGGCGGACACCTTCTTAGTGCCTCGCAGAGAGCTTTGGCTCTCTCCTTCGCTCTCTGCAGCGAGAGGGAGAGGAAGGCAGCGCCGCAACGCTCTGGAGTGGGGGTGGAGAGGAGAGGGGAGCGGTGTGAGGGGGTGAGAGGCTCGGGGTGGCCTTTTATAGCTGCTAAGGGCTCGGGTGAGTGCTCCTGGGCGGTGGCGTTGGCCAATCGACGCGCAAGGGCTGACGTCGAGCAGGCGGCGTCAGCTGACGTTGTAGGGCATACGTCAGCTCGGGGAGGGGTTCTGGAGCATGCTAGGGTTGGGGCTGGTTAGCTTGGTCGCTGGGGCTGCACACGTGTGTCACCGTGATCGTGTCTGTGTCGATCGGCTCGGTCTATCTCGGGTTCGTGTGCACGTGCAGAAGGAGAGCATCCAGGAGACATTCTAGTGCGCGTGTGTTTGACCTAGACGGCATGGTGTGGTTTGGGTACTTGACGTGCTGGTTGTGTCCGTGTGTGCGGGTGTGCGATGCCGGAGTCTTGTTCTGGCCGTGTTCAGGTGCGTGCGTGAGCGTTCAAGAGAGGGCATGCAAGTGAGCTGGGTTGATCAGGGAACACGTTCCAGGTGAGCGTTTCAGCACGTGATAGGGTCGTCCTTGATCGATCGATCGATCTATCGATCTCTGCCTCGCTCGCGCGTGCGTGCAAGGAAGGATGGCTGTGACGACCCGCCTTTTACTAAAGGCAAATCTCCTGTGTATCTGTGCCATTCCCTGGATCAGTAGATAGCACCACAGTACAAAATATAGTAATCATTGCAATAGCATCAATATTACATCGTAAACCCAGTTACATAGGTCTTCTACCTTATGAGTACACAACATAAAGCATAGTTGCAGTGAGCTTCCATCTTCATCAAGTGCCACAGGCAGACGTGTTGGAATGTAAGCTCGAGATCCTACTCCTGGTTCCTTACTCGAAATAAAACCTGCACGTTTGAATATGCAGCCCCAAAGGGGTCAGTACAATGATGTACTGGCAAATGACACATATATGGTGGCATTTTGTGGAAAGACTATACTACATGACATTTGGCTGGTGGATCTCAAAGGCTGATTTGCATAAAGCCAATTTTATCCTATAATCCATTTTAATACTTTCTTTCAACAAATTTTATTTTTCAAGGGTCAAGACAACCCCCATACACTACATACTGGCCGGTATGTAGTTCTGGGCGCAACTCAACAAAGTTTGGAACCTCAGGCACCACCACTTCTTGGAGTGTATGGTCCTTAGTTCCTACCTAGGGGTTTCTAGACAAATTTTAATAATTCAGAAACGGTGATGAGATTCTTCCGTACATTCCATGTCTAGAGACTCAATTGTCCATAACCGAGGACACGGCTAATCGATTAGATTTAAACACCCTGCAGGGGTTGTGCACTTTCACCTTACGATTCATTTTATGCCCATACATAAAATGAAACGAGACCTTTTAGAAGGAGAGAGCAACTAACTTGGCAAGCACCGCTCCCAACCTATAATTTGACTACCACCACTTCTTGCCGACAAGTTGCACTCCCACATTCTAATCAGTCAAGACAGAGCCCATAATGTCATAAGGTTGCACTGGAAGTACACTAAGCATGGAAGACATAGCCATCTCTTTATTCCTGGGTGGCCGACCACAAGTGTACGCCCAGGCAGCAACTACACAAAGTGTAGCCCCAGGTCGCCACTCAACACCACCTCCATTATCAAACCAATCCACCCAGGTGTTTCTTTTTAGTTGAAGTTCTTAACTTTTCACGAAACACTTTTCAAGTGGTCTTAGCATGGCATCAGTATTAACAAAGTATTTAGCATCCTATCAGGTGGGGTTTGAGGGATTTGCTACACACTACTAGGGTCTAAGCCTTTGATAAAACAGTTGAGTAAAACAACTATCATGCATACTACAAGTGGTGAACATACTAATGCATAATAAAAATGGGTAGGGGACATGTGTGTCACTTGCCTTTTTGAAGATCACGACGTTCCACTTCTCTCAACTAAGCACGTAGCTCTTCGCACAAACTATAGCACAGAAATAGCATACCATAAACAATCCATACAAACACAATCAAACAAACAATTGAAAAGTGTTTGTTTAACAATTCAGATTTATTGAGATGTTATGACAAGAAAGATATGGTAAAGGATCATGATTTGTGAGATATGGATTTGAGAGCTTAGCTGGGGAAAGATCAATTTGATTGGAGAGAGAATTGGACTAGGCAAAATATAACTGATGAAGTTTTTATGCTTTACCAAAGCATATAGGAGTTTGAGGAATAGCTCATGTGTAATAAATTACACAAGAGCCGATTTGTGCAACTACAACACTATTGAGTAAATGTGACAACAATTACTCTTAAATAGTATCTATCGCACTTAGGCACTAGGCTAGGTTTTTAAGAATGCTTGAACTACTCAATTAGCACATTTGCAAGTTGAATAGTTCAATACATGTGAACAGAACTAAGTAGGCATTGGATTGTGACGGTCAAGTGATTGGAAAAGATTGATCCTCCAAGATTACAATGTAATGATAATACTCATGGGCTTGGCATAGGCATGAATAGAGTTTAGAATAACTCATGTGAATATATTCACATAGGTATAAAATAGTGCAACAGAACACTACTGAATAAAGTGTGACAACACTTATTCATAATAGTATAAGTTACACATAGGATTGGGTGTGTATGATTGATATTCGAGGATATGGCTCAATTGGTTCATTGATCAACATGGTGTATAACACATACTACGGTATGGGTTATAGCAACACCACATTAACAAAATCTAGGTTGGAGATGAATTCATATTCTACTCAAGTAGCACAATTGCATTTCGAATATATATATATATATGAATTAGACAAAATATGATGAGTGAGATCTTTATGCTTTATCAAAGCATAATGAATATTGGAATATCTCATGTGGGTAAATCACACAAGAGACAAAATAATGCAATAGCAATACTATTGAATAAGTGTAACAACAATTATTCTTAAATAGTATATATATTACACTTAAGCTTAGGCTAGGATTCATATAACATTGAAGTACTCAATTAACTCAAATGCAAATTGAATAGTTCAATGCAAGGCTAAGATTGAGTAGACATGAGTAAGTGGCTATAGGTAATGGATATGTATAGATGATGTTTGAAAACATGGCTTAAGGTTCCTAATGATTAAATGGGATTGGGTTAAGTACTATGATGTTGATTTGATCAATACCATAGTAGCAAAGGTAGAAACTAAGATTGAAAGTATCATACTTTACTCAAATGACACATTTGTAATTTGAATAAGTGGGTACTATACAAGATAGGTCTAAGTGAATATGATCTTGATCAAGATATGGTTTAGACAACATTGTCTACTAGGCATGATTATAAGTCTTGCTATGGTAGAAGGAAACATTACTGGACAGAAATAGATTTATTCTTATAATGGAAATTACTCAAATCCTCATATTAGAATTTGAATAATTGTGAAGTGATTCAATAAAATATGGGAGTGGTTCTACTGGATGGAGGACAGTAACACAAAGCTACTGCAATTGGAATTACTCCAAAATAAGTTATGGAAATTGAATTATCACTAAAATAGTGATTTGGACAAATTTGAATGCACAAAGTGTGTGCACGTATCAAATTTGGATTTTATTGATCCTATGATGTTCTACATGTTCTGAGGAATCCCGAGACTACAAAATTGTAATTTTTGGATTATCAGAACAAAAGATATGGATTGATTAAGTTAACAGAAGGTTTGATTCCAATTTGAAAATAGTTTCAAATTGAACCCATAAAATATGAATTATTATTGTATTACTGGATTCTAGATGTTCTAAGGATTCCAACGGTATATTATTTGCTAATTTTGGACCTACAGATCAAAAGATATGATTTTCTGAAGATTGGGTTCAGATCTGGTTTGAAATTCTAATTCGAAATTGGTTTTAACAGAGGGCGGCCACGTGGTCTATTCTGATTGGCCCGTACCCCTTCGGGAGGATCAGGGATTTCGGCCATCGGATTAAAATAGGATGGACGCACCAGATCTGGGGGGTATCGTTTCAATAAGTGATCTAATCCTACCCTTAGGATCCAGATCCGACGGCTATAGAAGAAGGAGGAGGGAGGTCTCACCCCGGCTAGGGTTCCGGCGAGAAATTGCCGGCGAGGGCGTGCAGAGGTTGACCTCCGGCAAGGTTCCGGTGGCCTCCGACGATGATGAAGTTGACGACGACGCGCGGGAGAAGACGGTGAGCTCGGGTGCTTGATCGACGACTCCGATTCCTTCCTGTAACTGCGACGAGGAGCGGCCGGAGGAGCTCCAGGCGACGGTGACCTTCGGCCGAGGATGGTTGTGGCGATTTGCTGCGAGTTTTTGGACGAAGAAAGGCATGATGGGGTGCGCACGGGCATGTTAAGAAGATAGGATACAGAGAGAGGGCTCGGGGACTCACAGGTTGGCCGTAATCGACGGCGAATAGCGGCAGGTCTGCGGAGCTCCGGCGAGCGATTTTGCCGGCCTGGCGGCGCTATTTCACGAGAAAGCAGAGGGGGAGCAAGAGGGGCTCGCGGGCTACTTATAGGATCAGCGGGCGTTCGAATTAAGCAGGCAGTGAAGGGAATTGAAGGAGGGGGTTACTGCTCGGGGAGGAAACGGTCACTGCGGGGATCTCGCGCCAGAGGAGGGAGATGGGTCTGACCGGTGGGTCCGGTCTGTCAGCGGGGCGGGAGAGCGTACCGGTTCGGGGAGGAGGTTTCCTGGGCCACGGGCCGGTTTCCTGTCTGGGCCGAAAGGTTTCCCTGGGTCCATTTCTATTTTATTTCCTCTTTCCTCCTTTTCTTTTTCTGTTTTCTTTATTTCTTCATATCCTTTTTAAATTTGATTCAATTTGATTCAAACCAACTTTGTAAAGTTTCTAAAATTCAAAACAACAATCCAGGACAGTAGCAAACATGTTTTCATAATTAAAACAACTTTCTATAAAAAACTATATGAATTGGCCAAGGGCTTTTATTTGCATAATGCAAATAGAATTTGGGTTTTAAATAATCCCTTTCAAAATCAGAGAAAAGCTTTTACAAAATAGTTTTTGAAATATATTTTTCAAACATTTCTTTGGCATAGAAAGCTTTATAAATCACTTTGTAAGACATTTCTTTTGCAAGCAAGCTTGCAAAGGTTTGAATAAAAGAAAGGAAATAGTATTTGGATACTTGATCTTTCTCAAAGAAGTTCTTCAAGAAAATAATAGAAAGTTTAAAATAGTTTTCTAATAAAACTTTCAAATAGACTCAAGAGTTTTAAATCCCTGTGAATTTCCAATCATCTCAAGCAAAAACAAAAGCAAAAATTTTCCCCCAAAATTTGATAAAATCTTGGGTCGTTACAGACTACCACCCTTAAAGAAATCTCGTCCTCGAGATTGAAGGAAGGTTACAAGGTTTAGGGATCCTAATGGGGTTGGGTGCTACCACCCTTAAAGAAGATTTTGCTTGGTGGTATCTTGATGCTTCCTTAGGCGCTTGCATTTTGTTCCCAGCTTGAATTCATCGTTGCGCCATTTTTCCTGAAATCGCTCTTCTCAGAAGTGTCGATGTTCGCCGCTATGTTCAGAAGTAGGCATTCCAAATGTTCCATCCAATTCTGGTGATAGGCAGATATCATCCATCGCGTTGTCTTCAACAAGGTAGTCCACATCGTCCAAGAATGTGTATCTAGCCTTTTCTTGGTCGGTCCTCACCAAGGCCAAGAAATCACATAGATCATCGTCAAATTCCTTGATGCTTTTTAGCTGATTTTCATTCCAGAATCTCAAAAGATGACTCAGTGCCAAGTGCTGCATGCTTGCCCCACGAACATGATGAGACCACACATCCCAATGGATTAGGATGGCATCACTCTGTAGTCTTTTCATGCATTCCATAGGGGTAAACAAGGTGGTCGCTGTAAGAGGTACTTGCACCTTTAAGGGACGGAAGGTCGCCTTATAACCAGCATTGTTGAACCCATTCAAGTTACCGGAGCAAGCCGTGCTACTTGCCATAGGTACTAGATGGTCCTTAAGAATTCCTTTAGCAACCGTCTTCATAGTTGTTGAAAGGCGCTGAACAACTTGATCATATCTCGAAGATGAACTCCTTCTCGGGGAAAAGGGATCTAACAAAGTTCTCATGGGCAGGAAGTAGTTCCATGGATTTGGAGATTTGCTTCATAACATCGCAGGTCGGGATGGGGTAGACTTCGGTGGTGTAAAGCTTTGGAATCCGGAGGCGATCTCATGGGTAGTGGTGGTTGTCTCTGTTGTGTCTTTCTGGAGAGGAGTGATCTCTCTTTTATTGGCTCGGGAAGGTAGCTGAACAAGTCACGTAGGGAGTTGATACGAAGAGTCGGGGAAGGTGAACTGAACAGGCAGCAGCCGATACTGAACAGTCTTCGTATTCAAGTCCACTGAGCAAAACGTTTCTGATTCGTGTAGCCATTCAAAAGTCCAAGTTCTCACCGTATTCCTACGTTTTGGCCACTGGCTCACTATAAGGGATGTAACATATTATCCTCCTAAGGTTATGGTTTAATGACGCCGTCTCTCATATAGGTATGTCTCTCTAGATTCACCATTCTTCATACAAGAGCGAACAATAAGAGTAGTCGTCATGGGGGCCAATCCATGTCGCACCCAATCATTACCTTGTATTTGGTTTGGTGCATCTCGTATTCTAACTCTTGGTCAACCTCACTAGATTTTAAACAAAAGTTTTGTTGAAATTGGAACCAAGTTCCCAAATCCTATTTTGAAACTTGAAAACAAAATCTATCGTTCCTAGCTAGAGGTTTTCAACAAAGCTCATGGCGATAATCCTTAAGTTGTAGATCCTTTGGTTTGCCATTTAAGAGGAAATAAAATCCTTTCCATTGCTCTGTTTGTTCTTTCCATTGCTCTGTTTGCTCTTTCCATTGCTTGCGTAAGGTGGTTGAATAGTATTACTTCCACATTAGCTACACCTTGAGGTGTCTTCTTATTGTTTGCGAGGTATCCTTTAGCTATCCTAGCTTACTGTAGTCTTGGGGTATCATCCTTTGTGCACCCTCTTGCGTAATGTTTCAGTCTCTTGTACTCGAAACACTACCTCTTGTTGTTGTACTCTGTATCCTTATCTCCAACTGAGGGTCATTGTAGTTGTTCTGTCGTTGAGAAAACTTTGGTTTGGGTTTTGGGATAAGTTTAGGTCTTAGCATAGATGAGAAATAGATAGAAAAGATCTAAGGAAGAAAAATTCTTACCCAAAATAATAAATCAAAACAATTTATCCTACAAGCAATATCTAACGAACATTCATCATAACAAGCAAACTAGTTTTCAAACAAACGGGAAGGTACGATCATCCACAAGTCGGTATGACCATAACGTTTATTACACGTCATTGCTTATTAAAATTTCCTAGATGGAGGTCCAACTAAGCCTTCTTGGTTTTCTTCTAAGCAGATCCATTGTTCGGGTCCAGCTGCTTCAGTAGATTGGTAACTTGCTCGTCCTTGGTTTTGATGAGGTCTCTTTAAACACTAAGTTCAGATACCAACCTTTCCATGTCACCTTGAAGTTGGTTTATGGTTTCCTTCAATGTAGTAGTGTCTTCCTTTTCTTCTTGGAGGTCTTGCTGAGTATTATGAAGTCTCCACTTGAGTCTTTCTCCAAGCTCTTTTATTGCTGACCAAGCAGCACATCTTGCTGAGTCAAGGAATGATGGATACATCTCGGAGTTGGTGAACATCCAAAGTCCCATCTTCTTGTGGTCATCTTCTTTATTCTTGTATAAGTGAAGCTGCACCCACCAATATTCTTCAACGTCATCAATCACGGGAAATCCTTTGTAAACAGCTTCTCCTTGCATTCCCATGCTTAACATGAGGTTCTTCAAGGCTTTGGGAAACTCAGTCTCACACTTCAGGGTCATGTTCATCACTGGGCTTTTAGTAGTTGACATCGAATCCATCAAGAAAGGACCAGTGGGGTGGGTCATCTAAATTAGAAAGAAGAGTAGTGTAAAACAATGAGTGGGGTAAGTTCTTACAAGAAAATTTCAAACTGAGAAGTATATAGATTGATTTCATTTTGAAAACTGAATTGATTTTCTTGTGAAGGTGAGAAAAGAATCCTAGGGCTTCCTAGTCTATTCCAAACCTAGGGTCTCGATCCTACAGGCAACACTATGCTCTGATACCATTTTGTGACGACCCGCCTTTTACTAAAGGCAAATCTCCTGTGTATCTGTGCCATTCCCTGGATCAGTAGATAGCACCACAGTACAAAATATAGTAATCATTGCAATAGCATCAATATTACATCGTAAACCCAGTTACATAGGTCTTCTACCTTATGAGTACACAGCATAAAGCATAGTTGCAGTGAGCTTCCATCTTCATCAAGTGCCACAGGCAGACGTGTTGGAATGTAAGCTCGAGATCCTACTCCTGGTTCCTTACTCGAAATAAAACCTGCACGTTTGAATATGCAGCCCCAAAGGGGTCAGTACAATGATGTACTGGCAAATGACACATATATGGTGGCATTTTGTGGAAAGACTATACTACATGACATTTGGCTGGTGGATCTCAAAGGCTGATTTGCATAAAGCCAATTTTATCCTATAATCCATTTTAATACTTTCTTTCAACAAATTTTATTTTTCAAGGGTCAAGACAACCCCCATACACTACATACTGGCCGGTATGTAGTTCTGGGCGCAACTCAACAAAGTTTGGAACCTCAGGCACCACCACTTCTTGCAGTGTATGGTCCTTAGTTCCTACCTAGGGGTTTCTAGACAAATTTTAATAATTCAGAAACGGTGATGAGATTCTTCCGTACATTCCATGTCTAGAGACTCAATTGTCCATAACCGAGGACACGGCTAATCGATTAGATTTAAACACCCTGCAGGGGTTGTGCACTTTCACCTTACGATTCATTTTATGCCCATACATAAAATGAAACGAGACCTTTTAGAAGGAGAGAGCAACTAACTTGGCAAGCACCGCTCCCAACCTATAATTTGACTACCACCACTTCTTGCCGACAAGTTGCACTCCCACATTCTAATCAGTCAAGACAGAGCCCATAATGTCATAAGGTTGCACTGGAAGTACACTAAGCATGGAAGACATAGCCATCTCTTTATTCCTGGGTGGCCGACCACAAGTGTACGCCCAGGCAGCAACTACACAAAGTGTAGCCCCAGGTCGCCACTCAACACCACCTCCATTATCAAACCAATCCACCCAGGTGTTTCTTTTTAGTTGAAGTTCTTAACTTTTCACGAAACACTTTTCAAGTGGTCTTAGCATGGCATCAGTATTAACAAAGTATTTAGCATCCTATCAGGTGGGGTTTGAGGGATTTGCTACACACTACTAGGGTCTAAGCCTTTGATAAAACAGTTGAGTAAAACAACTATCATGCATACTACAAGTGGTGAACATACTAATGCATAATAAAAATGGGTAGGGGACATGTGTGTCACTTGCCTTTTTGAAGATCACGACGTTCCACTTCTCTCAACTAAGCACGTAGCTCTTCGCACAAACTATAGCACAGAAATAGCATACCATAAACAATCCATACAAACACAATCAAACAAACAATTGAAAAGTGTTTGTTTAACAATTCAGATTTATTGAGATGTTATGACAAGAAAGATATGGTAAAGGATCATGATTTGTGAGATATGGATTTGAGAGCTTAGCTGGGGAAAGATCAATTTGATTGGAGAGAGAATTGGACTAGGCAAAATATAACTGATGAAGTTTTTATGCTTTACCAAAGCATATAGGAGTTTGAGGAATAGCTCATGTGTAATAAATTACACAAGAGCCGATTTGTGCAACTACAACACTATTGAGTAAATGTGACAACAATTACTCTTAAATAGTATCTATCGCACTTAGGCACTAGGCTAGGTTTTTAAGAATGCTTGAACTACTCAATTAGCACATTTGCAAGTTGAATAGTTCAATACATGTGAACAGAACTAAGTAGGCATTGGATTGTGACGGTCAAGTGATTGGAAAAGATTGATCCTCCAAGATTACAATGTAATGATAATAATCATGGGCTTGGCATAGGCATGAATAGAGTTTAGAATAACTCATGTGAATATATTCACATAGGTATAAAATAGTGCAACAGAACACTACTGAATAAAGTGTGACAACACTTATTCATAATAGTATAAGTTACACATAGGATTGGGTGTGTATGATTGATATTCGAGGATATGGCTCAATTGGTTCATTGATCAACATGGTGTATAACACATACTACGGTATGGGTTATAGCAACACCACATTAACAAAATCTAGGTTGGAGATGAATTCATATTCTACTCAAGTAGCACAATTGCATTTCGAATATATATATATATGAATTAGACAAAATATGATGAGTGAGATCTTTATGCTTTATCAAAGCATAATGAATATTGGAATATCTCATGTGGGTAAATCACACAAGAGACAAAATAATGCAATAGCAATACTATTGAATAAGTGTAACAACAATTATTCTTAAATAGTATATATATTACACTTAAGCTTAGGCTAGGATTCATATAACATTGAAGTACTCAATTAACTCAAATGCAAATTGAATAGTTCAATGCAAGGCTAAGATTGAGTAGACATGAGTAAGTGGCTATAGGTAATGGATATGTATAGATGATGTTTGAAAACATGGCTTAAGGTTCCTGATGATTAAATGGGATTGGGTTAAGTACTATGATGTTGATTTGATCAATACCATAGTAGCAAAGGTAGAAACTAAGATTGAAAGTATCATACTTTACTCAAATGACACATTTGTAATTTGAATAAGTGGGTACTATACAAGATAGGTCTAAGTGAATATGATCTTGATCAAGATATGGTTTAGACAACATTGTCTACTAGGCATGATTATAAGTCTTGCTATGGTAGAAGGAAACATTACTGGACAGAAATAGATTTATTCTTATAATGGAAATTACTCAAATCCTCATATTAGAATTTGAATAATTGTGAAGTGATTCAATAAAATATGGGAGTGGTTCTACTGGATGGAGGACAGTAACACAAAGCTACTGCAATTGGAATTACTCCAAAATAAGTTATGGAAATTGAATTATCACTAAAATAGTGATTTGGACAAATTTGAATGCACAAAGTGTGTGCACGTATCAAATTTGGATTTTATTGATCCTATGATGTTCTACATGTTCTGAGGAATCCCGAGACTACAAAATTGTAATTTTTGGATTATTAGAACAAAAGATATGGATTGATTAAGTTAACAGAAGGTTTGATTCCAATTTGAAAATAGTTTCAAATTGAACCCATAAAATATGAATTATTATTGTATTACTGGATTCTAGATGTTCTAAGGATTCCAACGGTATATTATTTGCTAATTTTGGACCTACAGATCAAAAGATATGATTTTCTGAAGATTGGGTTCAGATCTGGTTTGAAATTCTAATTCGAAATTGGTTTTAACAGAGGGCGGCCACGTGGTCTATTCTGATTGGCCCGTACCCCTTCGGGAGGATCAGGGATTTCGGCCATCGGATTAAAATAGGATGGACGCACCAGATCTGGGGGGTATCGTTTCAATAAGTGATCTAATCCTACCCTTAGGATCCAGATCCGATGGCTACAGAAGAAGGAGGAGGGAGGTCTCACCCCGGCTAGGGTTCCGGCGAGAAATTGCCGGCGAGGGCGTGCAGAGGTTGACCTCCGGCAAGGTTCCGGTGGCCTCCGACGATGATGAAGTTGACGACGACGCGCGGGAGAAGACGGTGAGCTCGGGTGCTTGATCGACGACTCCGATTCCTTCCTGTAACTGCGACGAGGAGCGGCCGGAGGAGCTCCAGGCGACGGTGACCTTCGGCCGAGGATGGTTGTGGCGATTTGCTGCGAGTTTTTGGACGAAGAAAGGCATGATGGGGTGCGCACGGGCATGTTAAGAAGATAGGATACAGAGAGAGGGCTCGGGGACTCACAGGTTGGCCGTAATCGACGGCGAATAGCGGCAGGTCTGCGGAGCTCCGGCGAGCGATTTTGCCGGCCTGGCGGCGCTATTTCACGAGAAAGCAGAGGGGGAGCAAGAGGGGCTCGCGGGCTACTTATAGGATCAGCGGGCGTTCGAATTAAGCAGGCAGTGAAGGGAATTGAAGGAGGGGGTTACTGCTCGGGGAGGAAACGGTCACTGCGGGGATCTCGCGCCAGAGGAGGGAGATGGGTCTGACCGGTGGGTCCGGTCTGTCAGCGGGGCGGGAGAGCGTACCGGTTCGGGGAGGAGGTTTCCTGGGCCACGGGCCGGTTTCCTGTCTGGGCCGAAAGGTTTCCCTGGGTCCATTTCTATTTTATTTCCTCTTTCCTCCTTTTCTTTTTCTGTTTTCTTTATTTCTTCATATCCTTTTTAAATTTGATTCAATTTGATTCAAACCAACTTTGTAAAGTTTCTAAAATTCAAAACAACAATCCAGGACAGTAGCAAACATGTTTTCATAATTAAAACAACTTTCTATAAAAAACTATATGAATTGGCCAAGGGCTTTTATTTGCATAATGCAAATAGAATTTGGGTTTTAAATAATCCCTTTCAAAATCAGAGAAAAGCTTTTACAAAATAGTTTTTGAAATATATTTTTCAAACATTTCTTTGGCATAGAAAGCTTTATAAATCACTTTGTAAGACATTTCTTTTGCAAGCAAGCTTGCAAAGGTTTGAATAAAAGAAAGGAAATAGTATTTGGATACTTGATCTTTCTCAAAGAAGTTCTTCAAGAAAATAATAGAAAGTTTAAAATAGTTTTCTAATAAAACTTTCAAATAGACTCAAGAGTTTTAAATCCCTGTGAATTTCCAATCATCTCAAGCAAAAACAAAAGCAAAAATTTTCCCCCAAAATTTGATAAAATCTTGGGTCGTTACAATGGCCCAGGTGGGTGTGGTGTTTAGAACGAGCTGGGCCATATTTGCGAGAGGGAGTTCAAAGAGATGGAGGGTTTGGGTAGCCGGTTTTGAAAAATATCCAAACCAAAGGCCCGGCCAAAAATTGGAAATTAGAGGGATTTCAAAGATGTTTGGAAGAAATAAAAAGAGATAGATGGACTAGGGTTTTCAGAGATGAGGAAGGTTAGAAAAAGAAATAGTTTTCAAGAAATAAGGGTGCTCAAGATGGTGATTATAATTTGGATAAGAAATATCCAAATAGAAAGTTGGGCAAATAAAGGTGTGAGGATTTTGGTAAGATTTGAAAATGAGAAAGAGATCCTTTGGAGAATGTAGATGATCCCAATATTTGGACATCATCAAGATCGGGTTTTAGTTTGAATTTTTGCAAAGGGAAAAAAAACAAGCAATATATGGGGTTAGGGTTTGGATTTTTACAAAGTGGCCAAGAAGGGTTTTCTACGAAGTGTCTAGGTTTTTCTTGCGCAAAGGAAAGTATTGCAACAAACGTAAGAATTTGATGCAAGGAAGTGCTAGGACTAATATTTTCAAAGAGGTTTGCTAAAACCAGGAGTAAGATAGTTCTAAGGAACTATGAGACAAAAGGTAAACATTTAAGGTAGAATTACAGTGGAGAGAATGAGTGAGGGAATGGCATTTTTATTTTACCAAAACAAAAAGGAAAGAATCTTCATGTGTCAAAAACACATATGTTTTCTTTTATTGCTTAACAAAAGAGAAAGATTTGGAAAATAGAATTGGAGAAGAAAATCTTGGTACGAATTGGTCTTCTTGAAAAAGTGAGCAAAATCAAGGAGGTCGGGTCAGTGCTATTATGCCGAGGTGACATGAGAAGGGCTATGAAAAAAATATTTAGTTTTTGCTAGATGAGGAAACACGACGTTTGAATTGAGTTATGGTCATATGCATAGAGCTCAGGAATGAATGAGAAGAAATTGGGATGGCAGAGGATAGGTGATGGAGGGGATCAAGTTTAAGATTTCATTTTGAGGATTTCCTGATAGAAAAGATAAATGGAATCAAGATGCTATTAAGTTTTGAGGGAAAGAGGTAAGCATAAACTTACTATGCAGAAACTAAGTCGTTGGGTTGGGCCACAGACCCAAGTATACCATACTGCCACACAAGAATTCAAACAAGATCGACACATGCAAAATAACCAATCAACACAATAAAGTTTTTATGGGTATGTGCTCATGATATGACCATGTCATGGAAATACTTTGAAAATGGCTTTGAGGAAGAAAAGAGTTTTGTGGGAGATACCATAGCTTTGGTTGCCTTTATTTTCTTAAAAAGAATGGAGACATTATATCCCCTTTATAAAAGTTTTCTCCTATATACTACAAATACATTTGGAAAAGTTCTTATAAAGCAGCCTATAAAATATTAGTTTTGCAAGATAGTGGGACCATCTTAAAGATCCCTATAGATTTTATGAAGACTTAGTTTTTGGAAAAACCTTTGTGTCAAAAGAATCTTGGCAATTTGTTTTGGAGAAGACAAATCATTTTAGAAAACGATAGGTTGCCAAGATAATATATTTACAAAATATTTTTAGTGCGACATGATCAAGAGCACAAGAATTGTGTTGGTTAACAATATTATTTCAGAAATCAATTCTAACAGACACAACAAACAAGTCAAACATGCACAAAAGTTTTAGTAGGTGTGATTAACTGCAAAAAAAGTTTTTGTTGGCCCTCATTTTTGCCTTTCTAAACTTTGCTTAAACATGTTTACAAAAGTTGGGGTGTCACAATTTGTGTCTACCAGAAGTGACATTTTGCCAATACAATTGAAGTGTATTGACCCTTTGTGGCTGCAACGTTTCATGTTGCAGGTTTTGACGATAAGAAAGGTATGACAGGGTTACGAGTCTATCCGTAGCATGTTCGCCTGTGGCACGTGAAGAAGAAGGACTCCATGCTATTTATGATTTTGTTGTAAACTCTGATAGCTCTATTCTATGAGCATTGTAAAGTTTCTTTATGTAATTGTTGGATCATGCGATGTAATAAAATGACCTTGTTTCTTGATATTACATCTTAAACTGTGTGTGCTAGCGTTTGATCCAGGGACTAGCACTGAAAAGCACAGAGATCGTCATCTCTAAAAGGTGAGGTCACTACAGAGAGCCGGAGGGGGGCCAGAGGGCAGCCTCACCATGAGGGGGCATGGCCCAGCCCCTGGCCGCGCCCACCTGTGGTGAGAGCCCCCTGGTCCACTCCTGACGACGCCCCTTCGCCTATTAAGAGCCTCCCGACGGAAAACCCTAAAGGAGTCGGTGTTTTTCCCAGAACAGTTCCGCAGCTCCGCCGCCATCGAAGACAAATTTTGAGGGACAGAAGTCTCTGTTCCGGCACCCTGCCGGGACGGGGAAGTGCCCCCGGAGCCATCTCCATCGGTCTCCATCGTCGTCTCCGCCATCTCCATCGACCTCACTGCCATCTCCATCACCGTTGCTGCCTCCGATGATGAGGAGGGAGTAGTTCTCCCCTAGGGCTGAGGGCTCTACTGGTAGCTATGTGGTTCACCTCTCTCTCCCATGATGTGATCTTTATGTGATCGTGAGCTTTGTATCTAGTTAAATTGGTAGATGCTATTATTCAGATTTTATGCTACTCCCATGCTTTATTATTGTAAACTCCGGAGACACCTTGTATCATGATGTGGAGGTGACAGTGTGCGCATCATGTGTGTCTTTTTGGTTAATGTCTCTATGAATTGTTGGTGTTTGTTGGAACCACCTAGTGCGTTCACGGTGACAGTGTGGGACAATATAGTCTGGGGAAATACGGACTTGGAGGAGTGCTTCGTAGCCCTACGCATGATTAGTGTTCGTTTTCCATTGGAGAATTGTTTTGAGTTGCATATTGAAGTTAGTATCGATTGGTTCAATTATGTTATATTTGTTGGGAGTGTGTCCACTAGTGAAAGTATGATCCCTAGGCCTTGTTTCCAAGCTTTGCACACCATTTACATTCAGTTTTGTTACATGTTTGCTCGCAGCAATATTTATTTCAGATTACATTTACTACTTATAATCATCACTACTACTTGTATTTAACTATCTCTTCGCCGAACTAGTGCTCCTATACATCTGACAGGTGTATTGGGTGTGTTGAGGACACAAGAGACTTTCTGTGTCATAATTGCAGGGTTGTTTGAGAGGGATAGTTTTGACGTCTTCCTCCCTGAGTTTGATAAACCTTGGGTGATCCACTTAAGGGAAACTTGCTGCTGTTCTACAAACCTCTGCACTTGGAGGCCCAACACTGTCTATGAGGATAGAAGCGTGCGTAGACATCAGCCGCGTAGATTGGATCTAGCCGGAGGTGGTGAGCACTTGAGATTACAAGCGCTCGGGTGGAGGCAAAAAAAGGGTTCAGAGAGACGATCTAAGAGGTCCCTCCTAGCCTTTTATAATGGAAGGCTAGGTCTTAGGATCCCTCTCCTGGTCGGTTACAGATTGCGGGGTAGGTGGAAACCTAGATCGAGGCAAATACGACAATTCTTCCCTCTTTGAGTCCTTGTTGTGCACGCCAAGTCTTGGCTTCATGGGCTGCGCCTTAGATACACTCGTATGGGCCTAATACTGTTCTTGAATAGGATTCTTCCTGGGCTTAAACCAGGTAGGCCACAAATATGAGGACCTGATGGGTCATTCCTTCGTCAGTAGCCCCCCGAGTGCCTGGGGTAGTCGAAGACTAGGGCATGGACTCTAAATCTTTTAAGTCATTCCTCCCCACACTGTTGATGAGCATTCGAATAGTGGCATGAGGCTATTAATAAGCATTTGAGTGGCTTTTTGCAGATCCGGAAGAGCATCAGATGATATATCATGGAGGTAGGCAAGGTATGCAAAACACTTGCCCACCTCAATGTTGTTGACAAGCATTCGATAAACAATTGCGAAACCTGGAAGTGCATTAGGCAATGATCATGGGGATTGGCATAACATGTCTGGAACACTCGTTGGGTCTAGTTAATTGCACAGCAGCAAAAACAATGTTAGCTTACTCAGGTTCGAGTCCTCGGACTCGAACCCGTGTGGACTGACGCGACTTCAACTCATGCCGCGTTGGACTTATCGAGTCGAAGCTCAATGAATGCTTAACACTCGATGCATCTGTCAGTGTTATTCTTCATGCCGTAAGCATGGAAATTCTCTCAGCAGAGCACATTTGCTGTGTGTACCGGGCCAATCAGTGTTGCCAACTATGGACTTATCTTCGTATTTGACATACGACATCCGAACAGGTTTATGGCTACCATGCTTCGGGAATCTTTGACTGATAGGTTAACATATATCTGAAGAGCATTGAATGACGAAGGATTGCAAAGAGAAATTTCGAGGGACAAACAACCCGCACTCGAAAGCAGTACTCAGTGTTAAAGACCGGGAGAATACTGCGAGGGATAAACAGCAGACACGTGAAGGAAATATGTAGTGCTGAAGACCGAGGGAATACATTGAGGGATAAACAACACACACTCGAAGGAAATATGCGGTGATGATGACCAAAGGAATGCTTCGGAATAAACAACCCGCACTCGAAGGAAATATGCAGACGGCGCTCAAGACCGAGAAAAGCTTTTTGAGGGACCATAGCCTGCACTCAAAGGATTCAGGCATCGCTGAGGACCACGCCAGACATTTCGAGGGACTGGCGGCCTGCACTCGAAAGTAATATGCATGCCGCCAAAGAACGATAGGAATGCTTCGAATGTAGCAACAAAATATTATGGGCATTGGTAAAAATGTACCTTGGGGAAAAGAAACCCGATGTGACTCAAAAAGCATCAAGTCCAGTCAAAGGGCAGCTTGCCAGCCTTGACGTCATGGATGACGTATTTGGTACTCGAGTGTCTTCACAAAACATCAAAACAAGGCCCTGACATTGATGGGACGAGACATGACAGAAGGAGATATGCCCTAGAGGCAAATAATAAAGTGTATTTTGTGCCATATCTCATTTGTTCATAATATTATATGTCATACTATAATTGTACTAAGCGGAAACATTAGTACACGTGTGGTGTATAAACAAACAGGTCCCTGGTTACCTCTAGCTAACCAGCTCATGTGTCATCTGATGATCAAGGTTTCCTGATCATGGGCAAATACGTCAATGAACATTGAGGTTATGTTTGACATAATGGACACACACCCAAAACATTGTTAATGCAATTAGATTAGTCGCAAGTTCAACATTGCATCTAACTAAGAAACAAAGTAACCTATTCCTTAGACCGTGAGGTCACATCTAATCACTACATCTGGAGGCTGCTTTGATTGCATTAACTGTCTCTACCGTAAAAGGATTGACTGAAAAAGATGTCTCTTGGGTATGCCAAAGCAGTATGTTGAGGCGTGTGCACCAAGAGCAGGATTTGTCCATCCGCGTGATAGATAGATACTCTGGGCCCACTCGGTGACAATCGCATCTAGGAAGCATGCAAGCGTGTGACTAGGTCACGGAGGATGCAATGTCATTGACGAGTTAAAAGACTTGTCAGACGAGGGTGAACACGATATAGTGATATCGGTGATCTGACCTCGGACAAGATCTAGTATCGCGTGACAAAAGGAATGAGATACAGCGTTTACGGATCAACGAAGAGTTTCGTGGAATGCACAGGGATCAACACGGTTTTCCAGAACTGATTGTTGGTTATTGATCGGAGAGTGGTCTCAATCATGTCTAGTGTGTTCCTCGACCCGTATGGTGTCACACTTAAGGGTATATGATGCTTAGGGGTAGATTTGGAATTACTAGAAGTCATAGAGAGGTATCCAGAAAAGTTCTAGGCAATATCGAAAAGGTTCCAGAGATATCGGAAATGTTCTAGACTTTATCGAAGTTGTATCGATGAAGGAATTATGCCAAGGAATTAATTGATTAATGTGTTTAGTATTTAATGAAAGTAATTAAATATTAAAATTAAAATAATTACTTAATAAAGAAAAAAAAGGGAAAATGGGCTAGGCCCATAGGCTAGGCCGGCCAGGCTGGCCAGGGCCAACCAGGCCAGGTGCCCTAGGGTTTCCCCTAGGGGCCGGTGGCAACCAAGGGAGGGGTGGCCGGCCTAGGGTTTACCCCTGGGGCCGGCGGACACCTACCCCCTCTCCCCACTATATAAACCCCCTAGGGGTTCCTTGGAATCATTCATTCGCTCCTCTTCCTCTCTTCCTACTGACTTGGCTCCCACATTTGGAGCAGTGTCAACGGGTTGAAGGAAACCTCTCGTGCCGAACACCGTCGCGCTGCCGGATTTCCACTCTAAATCCACATTCTTCTGCTACTCTTTTGGACTAGAGCCTGGACAACCTCTATACACCGTACATGTGTAATCCCTCGGAGGCGCCGCTTGTGCGGTGCTAGTCTTCTTCGACTAGTACGACTACATGACCTTGAGGTCGGCTTCGGTTGTCTTCATCGACAATGTTTATGCAGGAGCGTTCCCATGCACTCGGTCTTCAAGGGTATGAATTCTGTCGCTATTACCATTACTGTTCAAGTACGTAGATAGATCATGGGCTATGGGTGTAGGAATTTTTTGTTTTGTTTTCTGCTTTGAATCCCAACAGTGGTATCAGAGCCGATCTATGCATAGTTGTACTGGTACGGTCAGAACACATCGTGGATGCGGGCATTGATTTTCTTATTGTTACCCTTTTATTTGCATCTGTTCATGCCTGCAGCATTGTTGGATTGCAAGCGGCCTCACAAACCAACCTTACGCTTCAGCGAGACTGGTTCCATGATTGACGTACGACTTGCATCATACAAGTGGCTTAGGCGAGGTGTCAGTTTCTCCTCTTTAGTGGACATGGTTTTTGCAATAGAGGGCCCTTAGCGGGGGTTAAAGAAACAATTAGCGAATCACCGTTTTGGTTGTATGTTCGTAGGTTAAGAAGCGTTTCTTCCTTGCATAGCCCTAGCAGCTGCGTAAAAATTGCAAAGGAAAGTAGAAGGGTCTAACTTAAAATTTGCTAAAGGGAAAAGTAATCTTAAAAATTTGCTTATATTAATCAATATAGCGATGGTAGCAATTTTAAGATGATCCCTCTAATAAAATTCCAACATAAGTGTTTCCCCTTAGTGGAGCAATCGCCACCAAAGTTCTTAGTTATGAAGTCGGCCGTGACGATTGGGGGCAAGCATATTAAAGTTCGCATAAGGCGTGGGTACAAGCCATGTATGTGTCGTGCATACACTAAGGTTGTGTTGGCGAGCACTAGCATGTGTAGACATGGCCTCGAAACACGGATGAACGAAAGGTTAAGCACGATTCACATGTTGATTGTGATTGAAACGACCCAGTCTACCTTTGGAGCTATACCATTCATGTGACGATCGGGATGTTATAGTGAATTGGGATCATGTAATCACTAAAACAACTTTGAGGGATGTTAGTTTAAGTGGGAGTTCACCTAGTTTACATTAGTTTGAATTAATAAGCAAAATGAACTCGTATTATGAACAACGTCTAAGTGTCTTTGCAAATCCATTATAGATGTCTCGCCCAGTTTTCAACCTAGGTGCATCCTTGAGAAAGAAAAACTGAAAACCGATGGTTCAAACTTCACTACTTGGTTTCGCACTTTGAGGATCATCCTCGCTCCCCATAGGATGGGGTATGTTCTTGATGCCGTCATGGGTGCTGCGCCCAAGCCGGACGCCTCCAAGGATGACTAGGCTGTCTATCAAACCGAGGTGGAAGACGCCTCGTTCGTCTAGAGTAGAATGTTGTTTGCCATGGAGTCTGATCTGCAAAAGCGCTTTGAAAAGATGAGCGCATTTGAGATAATCACTGATCTCAAAGCCGTTTTTGCACCTCAGGCATAGGTAGAGAGGTACGAAGCTTCTGAGTTGTTCTTCTCCTCCCGTATGGACGAACACAGCAGTGTGAGCGAGCACATGGTCAAAATGTCTGGCTACGTTCAATGCTTGAATGCCATGGAATGCCAAATTCTGAATGAGCTTGCGATTGATAGGGTCCTGCAGTTGCTGCCCCTAGCTACAAGGGATTTGTCCTAAACTACAACATGCAAGGGATGACTAAGTCCCTTCGGGAGTTGTTTGCTATGCTCAAGGCTACGGAGGTGGAAATCAAGAAGGAGCATAATGTGTTGCTGGTCAACAAGACTATGGACTTGAAGAAGTCCAGCAAGTCGACAAAGGGTCCAAAGGGCAAGAAACCTCAGAAGGACGACAAGCATGTTGCTGGTCCTCCTAGGGAGCCCAAGGTAAAGCCCGGAGTCAAGTGCTTCTACTGCAAGGGGGATGGTCACTGGAAGCGCAACTGCCCCAAGTACCTTGAAGACAAGAAGGCCGACATGGTTGTTGCCAGAGAGAAAGGTATATTTGATATACATGTAATTGATATCTATCTTACAAGTGCCCGTAGTAACACATGGGTATTAAATACCGGTCCTGTTGCTAACATCCATAATTCCCAGCAGGATCTGAGGAATAAGCGGCATTTGGAGAGGAACAAGGTGACGATGCGGGTCGACAATAATCAACGTGTGAACATCGTGGCTGAAGGCACTCTACATCTACGGCTTCCCTCCGGGATGATATTAGTTTTGAATAAATGTTATTACGTTCCAGCTTTGAGCATGAATATTGTGAGTGGGTCTCAGCTATCACGAGACGGATACCATTTTGAGTCTGTAACAAACGGTTGTTCCATTTCTAAAGATGGTGTTTTCTATGTTTATGCGCCTGTTCGTTATGGTTTATATATTTTGGATCTTGTTACACATATTAACAGTGTGGATGTTAAGAGATGCAAGCATAGTGATGATAATGCCACGTACATATGGCACTGCCATCTTGGTCATGTTAGCGTAAAACGCATGAAGAAGCTCCACAATGATGGCCTTCTTGGCTCATTGGATTTTGATTCCTTTGATACATGCGAGTTGTGCCTTTTAGGCGAAATGACTAGGACTCCATTCACCAGGACTGTTGAACGGGCGTCCGACCTGTTGGGAATCATACATATGGATGTGTGTGGACCAATGAGCGTTGCTACGCGCAATGGTTATCGTTACTTTTTGACCTGTACTGATGATTTGAGTAGATATGGGTATATGTAACGACCCGGAAAAATCCCCAATATTAGAATTGCTTGTTATTTTCTTTTTCTCATCATCGTGGCGTCATGCATCAATCACCTTGCATGTTTTTGTCAAAATAAAAACTATTTGGTATAAAATCTATTTTATTTTGCTTGTATGGTTTTATATGAAACCCTCCGCTCCTCTTCTTGTTTTGGGTTAAAACTAAAACTATAATATTTACAAACTTTTAAAATAGTTTTGAAAGAAAACTAAAGATTTAAATTTTAAATTGTTTTCAACCTGTTTTGAAACCCTTTTGAAAACCCCTATCCATCTCTCCTTGTTTTTTTCCTCTTGTTCTTTTCTCCACCGAAGTAACCTTCTTTCTGGCCTCTTTCCCAATCCGGCCCAGCCCATCTCCTTCCGAAGCGGTCACCTTCTTTTCTTGTCGTCTTCCTCACACAGAGCATGCAGGAGGCGTGACTCCCTTCCATGGACCACGCCAACCACTCCACCACGCTCCTGCTCTCTTCCTTTAAATTCCCAGACCAAGGCTCCTCAAACCCTAGCTGCTTCCTCCCTATGTGGCTGCCGTCGTTCCCCTTCTTCTTCCCCTCCTTTTCTTTTCTCCTCGAACCAGCAGACACCACCGAAGACCAACGCGCCATGGTCGATGATGCCCCGCTGTTGCAGTGCACCCGCCGCCAAGCCTTCGTGCCCAGGAGCTCCGCCCCACTGCCAGCAATGTCTGAGGTGAAGCAATCGAGCCGGCATCGAGTACAGCAACGACCGCAACCACTTCATCCTCTCTGGTCACCGGCGAAATTCGGCCACTCCGATCCTCCTTTGACTTCCCCGAGCACGCAAGCGTCCTCCTGGTGAGCTCCCGCTCCAATCCTGTGTACTTCCTTGTCTGTATCGTGCGTTGTAGCTGCTGATCCGCTCCATCTGAAGCTCACGTATCCATGGCAGCAGCTGGGCAAACTCGTCTGCTCCCTTTGCTACGTATTATGGCGGCACATCAACGCCATACCTTTGTTTCCGGCGCATCCAGACCTTCTCCATCCTCACAGACGTGTTCTCCGGCTTACTGGACCTTGTACCGCCTCGGCATCTGGGTGCCTCCGGGCTGTGGACCGCGCCGATGTCCTCGTCTCCGTCCGCCTATTTGTTTGTCTGCAGCCAACAATGTCGTTCTTCAGTTTCGTCAGCGCGAACTCCGTCTACTTACCAATTTAATCTTCGGCTTCCGATCTATGTCACATCTGTTCAGGTAGCTCACTGGCATGTTCCTTTGGCTGTATATATCCATTAGATCTCGGGATCAAATCCTAGCAACAGCTGACAGGTGGGTCCCCGCGTGTCTGTGACTTGGGCTAGAACTCCCTCCGGTGTAAAATGTTTGTACCATCCTGGCCTCGACAGCATCCATTCAGCATCACCCGGTCCCGCTTGTCAGCCAATGTGGCTTGCCGTCTCTCGGTGAGAAAAGGACTCAGCCAGTTCTCTGTTTTACTGAAAATTCTAGAATTTGTGCAAATCTTGCAAAAATCATATCTTTCAAACTGTAACTCAAAATAAAAAGTATTTTATATGAAAGTTTATCAGAAAAATGCATAGAATCTGAATATGACATCCATATCTCTGTTTGCATTTCGCATCATGTAGTGCCATGGTAATTTACATCTCACATAGTAATAACATATGGAGTATTTGGGAAATGCTTATAATGTTTCCCCGCTCCATTTAATTTTCTGTAGCTCACCCATGCTTTGTCTTGCCATGCTAATCAACATTTAAATTGTCATGTAGTAAAACAACTTCAACCATATATGTGTGTGATGGGATTCCGATTCCGCTTAATTTTGATAAGTTGCATTGCATCATAATTGCCATGTCACGCATGCATTCACATGAGCATGTCGTTTCTTTCTTCGTAGTAGTAAGTGTTGCATCCGATGTTTGTTGTAGAGATTTGCTTCTTCTCGGATAGGATGCTTCATGGTGATGTGAGCAACGACAAGTTCTTCGGGTGTTCTTCGACCTTCTTTTCAGGTGAGCCCTTTTCTCTCTACCCATTTAACATTTTTGCTCTCGCTAGCTCTATATTCTAGTCTTGTGTCGTGATGCTTTTGTTCAAGTCACGTGTCCTATCCACCTATTTATCCAAAGCAAAGCCATAGAACCTTCCATACATCCTATTGCCCGTGTGCTTGTTGTTCCAGTTGGCCTTGCGAGTCGTAGGCATCTTCAGGTTGTTGGAGTTGTTTTATCTTATCGGGTTGGGAAAGTTATCACATGCTCTAATTTTTGAATATATGTTGTTGGAGATAATTATTGCTTACTTTAATGTTAATACTTAAAATTGAATTAAGCAGAGGCATCAGTGAGTCATTTTGCCAGTTTTACGACGGCTCACTTGTGTCCCCTAGGACCCCGAGATCGCATGAACTGTTCTAAGACTGAGCGCTCTAACCAGACGTTGGTACGTTTACGGGCCTCCCCTCGATCACTGTCGGAATCTACACACTTTTCCAGTGGCCACAACTAGTTTGAGGTTTTCCATTTGGTTCTTGCGTGCATGCATCTCTTGTATCTCATGGTCCGATTTACTTTGGGGGAAGCCATGGGTGCCTTGTAACCCCTTGTTTTGCTTTCTGCATGCATGCATAGGTTTGTGGCGTGAGAGTTTACCTCATGCTGAAGCGGGTCGTCTACCGTGGGTGGAGTCGGGCCTCTGAAGCTGTGCACGCAACAACTAGGTTTGTCTCAGAGATTTGGCCAGACTCTCGAGCGGGTTAAACTTAGTTGGGTGGCTTCCTGGACTTGTTTGTAGTGAAGGAGAGTGCGAGTCGTGACCTCCTGCCGGCGCACCATCGGAAGTGTGCTTCATCATGTGGCATTAAGGGGCGATCGTGCGTTTGGGTACATTTGGGCACCCCTGCAGGGTTAAATCTTTTCGAAAAGCCGTGTCCACGTTTATGGACGACTTGGAGCTGTACTACTCGATCATAGAACAACTTGCACTTGCTATTTCAATACTAATAAATTTATGTAGTAAGTTAGCACAACTACAACAATAAACCTACCATAAAACTTGGTAACCGTGTGAGTGTGATACTTGCTTCTTCGTTTGGTCACGAGAAGGTGATTCATCGGCTGGGTTATGTTTGGTGTTAGTTTCTAGTTGGTTACTTTTATGCGCTCTCTTGTCTTATTCTATTTAGATGAAAGTTGTGGTGTGTCTCTGTAGTTTAGTGCTTTTGTTGCCGCTAAGTCCACCATATAGCCCGTAGGCGAGCACAGCTGAATTCTAGTCTCGCGAGTACGTGCCTCGGTACTCACCCTCGTTTTTCCCCCTTTTTCTCTTTCTCCCTCCTTGTTCGGCAACCATTGGCCCGACAATTTTTGACAGGTATGGGAGTGCCGACGTTAGAAAGGTTACCCTTCCGGCTTGGCCTGGGCAGGGTTTGGATGCCATCGTTTATCTTCAGGCCTCTTAGGCCCATTTGTACTCTTGTCCGTACTCAGATACTATTTGCTTTATGTATGATTTGGATCTTTGTATGTTTATTTGGATTCTTGACTCATGGAGTCTTTGCGGTTATATTACATATTCTTTTGTGGGTTCCTTCGTGAACTTGTGTAATGTTACTACCTCGATTCCACCCATATCACGTGCACGCTGCCACGTGCACGAGGCACTTGGTGGTGCGTTTCCAAAGCAACATCATGTAGATTGTGGCTTGATCGCTATAATCTGCAAGGTGCTGATTTTGGGGCGTCACAGTATATCTATTGGATGAAGCATAAGTCTGAAACCTTTGAAAAGTTCAAGGAATTTCAGAAAGAGGTCAAAAATCAACTCAATAGAAAGGTCAAGCACCTTCATTCTCACTAAGGGGGTGAGTATATGAGTTTTGAGTTTGAGGCACATCTCAAGGCATGTCGAATTGTGCCACAATGTACGCCAGCTGGAACTCCGCAACGTAACAGCGTGTCTGAGCAACGTAACCGCACCTTGCTCGATAGTGTAAGGTTCATGATGTCTCTCTCTCTCTGACTTGTCGATATTGTTTTGGGGTTATGCATTAGAAACTGCTGTGTTCATTCTTAATAGGGCGCCGTCCAAGTCTGTGGAGACAATACCATACGAGCTATGGCATGGCAAGAAGCCTAAGTTGTTGTTCCTTAGGGTTTGGGGTTGTGAGGCATATGTAAAGAAGTTACAACCTAACAAACTCAAAACTAAAGCAAAAAATGCATATTTGTAGGATATCCAAAGGATACCCTTGGGTATACCTTCTACCATCCGGCCGAAGGCAAGACATTTGTTGCCAAGACTAGACACTCATGAGAAAGAGTTTCTCACAAGAGATGTGGGTGGAAGGAAAATTGAGCTTGACAAGATCGACGACCCCTCACTCAAAATAGCGAGTAGCGCAATGGAAGCAGTTCCTGTTGTGCGCTCTATCGAAGAGGAAGAAGGGCTGCCTGATGAAAATTAGGGTGTTCTTGCTAAGCAGACTGAACGCAGGTCTGCACGAGTCCGCAAATTCCCGGAGTGTTTTGGGAATCATGTACTCTCGGTCATGTTGACTGACCAAGATGAACCTGCTACCTACACGGAAGCGATGGAAGGAACTGAGTCTGAGAAATGGCTAGAAGCCATGAAATCCAAAATAAGGTCTATGTATGACAACCAAGTATGGACCTTGGTAGACATTCTCAGCGAACGCAAGGCCGTTGAGAATAAATGGATCTTTAAGAAAAAGACTAACACGGACAGTAATGTAACAGTCTAGAAAGCTTGGCTTGTCGCGAAAGGTTTCTGACAAATTCAAGGAGTTGACTACGATGAGACATTCTCTCCCGTAGTGATGCTAAAGTCAATTCAGATTTTATTGGCTATTATTGCTTATTTTGATTATGAAATATGGCAGATGGACGTCAAAACTGCCTTTCTCAATGGAAACATTGAAGAGGAATTGTACATGGTACAACCGGAGGGTTTTGTCGATCCTAAGGATGCTAATAAGCTATGCAAGCTTCAAAGGTCCATCTATGGACTAAAGCAAGCATCTCGGAGCTAGAATCTTCATTTTGATGAAGTCATCAATGGTTTTGGATTTGTCCAAAACACCGAGAGTCTTGCATTTACAAGAAGATGAGTGGGAGCTCAGTTTCATTCCTGGTACTATATGTGGATGACATATTGCTAATAGGGAATGATGTGCAAATGCTTAACAGTGTGAAGGAATACTTGAACAACAACTTTTCAATGAAAGATATGGGTTAAGCTGCATACGTATTAGGCATCAAGATATATATAGATAGATCTAGGCACCTATTAGCGGTGAGTCAAAGTACTTACCTTGACAAGGTCTTGAAGAGGTTCAGGATGGAAAGTTCTAGGAAAGGAAGTTTACCAGTTGTCAAGGGTATATCGTTGAGTGGGACTCAAAGCCCAGCAACAAGAATGGAGAAGAGTGTGATGCCAAGCATCCCATATGCCTCAGCCATAGGCTCCATCATGTATGCTATGCTAAGTACTAGACCTGATGTAGCATTGGCTCTTAGCTTGATGATCAGTTATCAAAGTAACCCTGGAATGAGTCATTGTGTAACACCTCACTTTTTTTAGACCAAATTAAGGCCCTAGTTAACTGCTTTATTTGGGTTAATTAAAAACTTTTGCTAAGTATTTTGCTTGTGCGATTTCATGTGAGTGTATGTGCATGATTTTATGTGAATGTGTGTGTGGGTTATTTATGCCATGATTTTATTCCAACACTTGTGCATTAGGAACTAGAGTTAGTGCTATGATTTGATGCATGGATTTTTGAACCAAGGGTTAGCTTGTGTGAACCAAAAACCCTAGCATTGATTCTTAGCTTGATCACATCACCTACTCTTTTATTTCTCTTTTATTTTTGCTTCTTTATTTGAAATTAGAGACTTCTCCAAAACCCTAGCACATCTAACTCAAAAAATTTCAAACTTTGGCCATGAGCTCTTGATCATGTTTGACACCTCTGGAAACTATCCTAGGTAGATTTTCAAACCTAGTTTGAAGGCATTCAAATTTGAATTTGAATTCGGCCATGCACAACCTAGCCTTATCTATTCCTCCTTCTTTCTTTTCCTTGCTTGCAAACCGACCAGGGAAGCCTACCAGCAGTTCTCTAGTAGCCCAGCAAGAAAATCTTGACAGAGATCGACCCTTGTCATATCTGGTTGGAATCGAGGGGAAGAGGAGGAGCCCGAGGCCAACCCCTGCCAGACCACTCTTCTCTCTCCCTTCTCTTCGACCACCATCACTAGCGCCAACCCCCAATTGGCGCCACGCCATCGTTGCTGACCCCCTTGCTCAACCCCACCCCGCAGCGACGCAGCCCAGCTACCCCACGCTCGCCCAGGACGCCGCCGCAACCGCCATGGGCGCCCAGCACAGACAGCACGGCACCGACCATCCCCCGTGCTATCACCTCTCCGCCAGCCACGCGACGACCCCCTGGATCAATTCCCCGAGCCAGTTCTGCCCGAGCCCTACCGTGCAACACACCCCGACCGTGCCAGCCCAACGTCAGCGAGCCGTCCAGAGTGCGCAGAGCGTGCCACTCGTTCCCGTGCACCTGCACCCTGTCCAGCTCCACTCAGCACGCGCACACGCACGACATCGACCTTCCGACGCAACGCCACCCTCTCCCTGCACCGCCGTGCACCGACATGCTCCCGCCGCGCACCGTTTCGCCCGCACCCTCTCTCAAAATCGCCCGTGGTACCGCCGAACCAGCCAGCCACCGACGCAACCCACCTGTCCCCTGGACTTAGCGCACGACGCCGTCCCCATACACCGCCCACGACGCCTAATCACGTCCGACGCCGTCCACCCTAGACCGAGCTCACCTCGCTCGTATAAATCTCAAGACCCCCTCTGGAAGCCTCCCCTCTCTCCCATTTGCCCCCTGTCCGCTCTCACTCATCTGCAGGACCTCGCCGCCGTGAAGCCGAGATGAATCCGTCGCTGGAGAGCTCGAGAGCTTCGATTAGATCATCGACGGCGATGGTAAAGGTTGAAGTCGATCTAGCCGGAGTCTCTGCTCTCTCTTTGATTTCCGAAGCTCGCCGCCATCCTCTGGATCTCACCCTCTTTGTTTCTACTCCAGGGCAGGCCGTAGCCGTCGACCTCGCCGACCATCACCGGGGCTCATCGCGATGACTTCGACGCCACCGCGAGTACCCCAGCCTCTGCATGCACTCCCCCTGGCCGCACATCACCTCCTGAGCTGAACCGCCACCGATCTGACCACCACCGACCACCGGAGAACCTCGGTAAGCATCACCTTGCCCGAAACCCTAGCCAGCCTCGTCACCCTCGCCTACATGCACTGCCACGCGGAGAAGAAAGCCCGCGCGCTGTCCGATCTGAATCAGACGGTGGCATACCGATTCGGTCAGCCAGACCCGGGTAGGCCGCCGGACTTGGGCCGGCCTGGCTCAGCCCCGCAGCCTCGGCCTGTTTCTCTTTTTTTAGAAATTCATTTTGATGACTTTGAAGATCCCTGCAAGTTTGAAATTCCATAAAAATTATTTTGTGTTGTGATTCAAGTTTCTGTGAAGTTCTTATGTTGCATGCTAACCATTACTACTGCATGTGTGATTTTTAGGACCATAGATATTATCGGGTAATTAATTTGTGTAGATCTAGTGGTTTTCATTCAAAAATCAAAATCTGAAGTTTTATACTATGAAAATGTGTGTTTCCAATTTTCAGTGATGCTCTGTGACATTGTGAAGCATGAGAAACTAGTTGTGCTATTTTAGGAGCTTTGTACTTCCTGCAGTAATTATTTTGGTGATATTAGGAAATTGCATTGCTTTATTTATTGTACCTAGTAGGATTATTATTTTTAGGTGATTCCACCTCTGGTGTGTTCTGCATTGCACTAGCTTTCTAATGTGGTCTCTGGTAGAATTTTAGGATCTACAGAAAGGATTAGGGAAATAAATTGCTTTTCTAGTGCTAAGTGAGATTAGGAAATTCATTATAATTAAACCTTTTACTCTTTTGATTTGGTTCCAATTGTGTTGGTTCTGTAATTTTGTTAGCTATCTGGAAGTATGCTAGATGCCATATCTTGATTCACCTTGATACCTGCAAGTTGTTTGCTTGTGATTAGGCAAAATTGCTACTAGAAATTGCTTGCTATTATTAAAGTAGTTTATTCTTTTGTAAAATAGATATTGATTCAGATATCTGAACATGTTTGTTTCTGATACTCAATGATTGAGTTGTGTGATGCATGTCTTGGGTGTGAATCATGTATGCATGTATGCTCATTGTGTGTTGTTGCTTTTCCAGCGATAGATTCGAACGACGAGTGTGCGGAGGAGGGGGAGGTCTTTGAATATCAAGAAGAAGGAGATCAGGGACAAGCCACTCAAGGCAAGCCATCTACTTGTTGCATATCTGAATCCTAACAATACACTTTGCATTGTTTTATTACAGTTCTTCTTATGCATAATAGCAATATTTGGCGACTTAGCTCCACAAGTCGATTTGTTATCATCTATAAAGATGACACCCTTTTCACCTATTCAACACCCCTATATTAGTGACTTGATGGTTAGCATCAAAGTCATTGGAATACTCATAGTGGAGCCAAAAAAACTCTAGGATTGGGAACACTCTCCCGATAGATTTCTAAAATGTTTTCAAAAACCTTGGAGTAG
Source organism: Dactylis glomerata (assembly GCA_007115705.1). NCBI lineage: Eukaryota > Viridiplantae > Streptophyta > Magnoliopsida > Poales > Poaceae > Dactylis > Dactylis glomerata. The sequence continues at coordinate 1,289,167 of QXEO01000720.1, forward strand.
TCAATACTCCACTAAAAGGTTTCCAAATGGTTTTTTATAAACAAGGATCTGGATTTGGGAGTAAAGGAGTTGGTGGTTTTATAAAAGTGGCATTGCGTATAAGTGTTCGCCAAACCAATTAACTCATGCAACCACATTACCCCGGTATGGGACGGGGTTTAGTCCAAAGTTTATCTGCCTTAGTGCGGGGAGCCTCGTACTATATAAGGGTCTGTAGGACCCCGGAATTCGGGTTGTCACAAGTGGTGGGCAACAGTGTAACGGGCCCGCCAAAAGGCTACCCGTCCGGAAGACACTTGGGTTTCTCCCGTCGTGGCACTGGAACTATGCTCGACGGAGGTAGACGGCCAGGGTTTGCCGGGGAGGTTTACTCCACAGGGTAGGTACCCGTACTAAGATGGATTGGTGGAAGACTCTGATCGATTATCCGAACCCCGCATACTTGTGTATGACGGTCCATGGTGGTATCCCGGTGGATTTATCGGATGGTGTGGGTAAAGTGTACAACCTCTACAGAGTATAATCTATTCGAATAGCCGAGTCCTCGGTCATGGATGGTTGGAATGGCCATACTTAACCTGTGTCGGGTTTTGGTTTATAAAATGTTTTCAAAAAAATGGAGTTTGTGCCGGACGGAGTACTCGGAGGGTACTGCCGTGGTACGGTGGTGGTTCAGAGTACTGGGAGAGTACTGCCGACGACTTGAGGTGGTCATGTCTGATTGACCACCGACCTTATCTTACAAAAGAGTTCCCCCTTTGCTAGAGCTTTTCCTATAAATGTTTTATAAAAGTTTTCTTTAATAAGGATATAGAGATGTCATATGACATGCTATATCGACAAGAGAAACTATGGTATAGAGATGTCGTAAGACATGTTATATTGACACGAGAAACTTGCTAGTATAGAGTTACCTTAAACCAAGCCAACCCTTGCTACAACCAAATAGCATGTGAATACTTCCTCTTAGATGGTTTGCGAGTACAATTCCAAAATGTACTCACGGCTTTGTCCCTGGCTATTAACTTGGTCAGACTTTGGAGATGACTATGAGGAGGATGATGATGGTTATGATGACGCCGGTGCGAATTAGGATCGTTTCCTGGTCAGTCGCCTGTATGGTAGTAGGCCTGACTTGGGTCAGCTACGCTGCAATGTATCCCGCTGCTATCTACTAAGTAAGTGTGTCAGTTGAACTTGCCCTGCGTGGAAATCTATATTCGGCCAAGCGGCCTATGTAAGACTTTAAGAATCGTTATGTAATGGATGATGTAATCTGTAATGCCAACTTTGTTATGTGAATTCACGACGGTCTTCCTGGGATCGTGAATTGTATGCATAACGGGAATCCCGGGTGGTAAGCCGGGGTCCCCGCTACGAGAGTTGGTATCAGAGCCATCCTGACCTTAGGAGACCCTAGTTTAGCATGGGCGTTAGACAGGACCAAAAATTATTTTCTTAAAATAAAAGAGATGGCCATATATATCAAAGGTAAATATATATTGCTCTCATCTCTTCCCTTATTCTTTAAGCATCATTATTTACTTGCATTTTAATTCAAGTTTTTACTTATGTATAAAATCTTGCACACTTGGGTAAGTCATTAATAAACTCTACTCTAAAATTTGTGTAGATGGACGCTCCTACTGCACACCGATAGATCGGCACCCACGAGGATGTGCTGATCTTCAAGCGCGACTTGGTAGAGTTGGCCGCGCGTCTCGGACGCCCGCGTCCCGAGGTGCGTGGCTACCGCCTGTTCGAGGAGGGTACCCGGGAGCTGGCCTACCAGGTGGTTTGCTAGGTCCGTGGGAAGGAGGTCCCGCCGACTTCTCTGGAGTTCACCTTCGAGGTGATCGAGCGCAACTGGGGCGATGGCTTGATGCGTGTTCTGCGACACGCCATCTCGCGCCTCGTCCACCTCCACTACGACGAGCTACTTGGTACCCGCTACGAGCACTACGGGAGGGTCGACTCCGATGGCCTTCCCTACCAGGCCGCCGCACACACCCCCTTCAGTCGCCACTTCTACCACACGGAGGCCTTACTGCACCACACCCAGGAGCACCTGGACCACGTTCATATGGTCACCGACGAGAGAGGGCTGGAGCTAGCCGTCCTTCGTGAGGACCTTCAGGAGTCTATCTTCTCTCGTCACTGTCTCCTCGCAGCCAAGAGGAAGATCGTGAAGAAGAACATGGCTCTTAGGCAGCGCATCCGCGACTTGGAGGACCACTTGGCTTCTCTTGAGAGCCACGTGTCCGAGCTAGAGGAGGAGACCGCCGAGCTCTGCAAGGAGAACGAGGCGGTACTTGGCCGCGACAATGACCACCAGGAGGCCTTCGACGAGGAGCCTGCTAGCACTGACGTTGACAACCGTGGTAGCGAGAGCGGTGATGACCGCAACGCTATCATGGACTTCTACGCTCCTGAGACTCCTAGCGAGGAGGACCCCGAGGAGGTAGTCCCCCACGTTAGCGGCGACGAGTAGATTCCACCGCCCTACCCCTCTCACATAGGTTGCCGCATAGTTGTTAGTCCACTCCCTTTTGCGCATCTAGTTGTATGGTCTGTCTAGAACCATTTGGTATGTGTCATGTATGAGACTATGTGGTATGTGTGTGTGCCTAGACTTGTTTGGCACCTCTTTTGCTTGTATATATTATGTATGCATGTTTGGACTTGTATGTGTATGTATGTTGTTGAAGTATGGTATGCATGACTGCTATGTTGATATGCAATGCATGGACTGAGTTCTATTTTTCATTTAAGCATGCCTAAGTATTACTTGTTGTATTCTCACAAAACCACTTCTCTCCAGAATGGCTTCGGAAACGCGAGGCCAAGCTAGAGGCAATCCGCCCCCACCACCTGAGCCCAGCATGGAGCAACTACTGCAGCTCATGCTAGAAGACCACGAAGCCGCACGCGCCGAGCGCCAAGCCAACCTCGCCACTCTTCAGCACCTCGCGCAAATTGCCACCCACCACAACAACAATGGTGGCAATGACGATGAGGAGCCCCGAAACAAGCTTAGGGACTTCCAAAACTCCAACCCTCCGACCTTCACTAAGTCCACCGAACCCCTCGATGCCGATGACTAGCTCCGCACTATCGAGAACAAGCTCGAATATGCGGGAGTTGGAGAGAATGAAAAGGTGCTCTACGCCACTCACTTCCTAGCCGGAGCAGCGGGTGCATGGTGGGAGAATGTCCGTGCCATGCAGCCCGAAGGCCAAGTAATGACTTGGGAAGCTTTCAAGTCCAAGTTCCGCAAAGCTCACATTCCATCCGGACTCATCAAGATCATGCGCGACAAGTTCCTTAACCTCAAGCAAGGAGGGATGAGTGTCACTGAGTACCTCGACAAGTTCACTACCTGGAGAAGGTATGCCCCTAATGACATTGACACCGACGAGAAGAAGAGGGAACGTTTCCTGAATGGACTCCAGGAAGAGTTGCAAACCTATTTGGTAGCTGTGCCGTACAATGACCTGGAAGCCATGGTGGATGCTGCCATCATGGTGGAAGACAAGAACAAAGCTGCCCGCGAAAGCCGCAAGAGAAGAATGATGAGTCAGGGTGGGTCAAGCAACCAAAGGTCCCAAAGCATGCCCCCATCTAGGTCTGCGCCACCCCCTCAGAGGTTCGCCTCTCAAGCCCCCAGGCCCAACAACCCTAACCGCCAGTACCAAAGCAACTGCCCCGCAGGCGGAAATCCCTCTGGAGGCAACCGCAACATCTTCAATCCCACCAACCACAGCTAAGGAAGTGGTTGCTATACTTGTGGCCAGCTAGGACACTTCTCTAAGGAGTGTCCCCTAAAAAAGCCTACTGCACCGAGCCTCAGCGCGCCGCGACCCAATCAGGGTCAAGGCCATGGACCCGCTGGTAGGAACCAAAAGACTCAAGCCAACAATGCCAGAGGCCGTCTGAACCATGTTACCGCTGAAGAAGCTGCCGAGGCGCCTGATGTTGTTGTGGGTACATTTCTCATCAACTCAGTTCCCTCAAAGGTGTTATTTGATTCTGGAGCTTCGCATTCCTTTGTTACCGAGAGGTTCGTGGCCAAGAGTGGGTTGACCGTGTCCCAAATGACTCGTAATATGATAGTTCAAATTCCCGGTTCCCAAGTTAGAGCACACTTAACCTGCGAAGGGGTACCCATAGTTATCCATGGAGTATCCTTCCAAGCCAACCTGATTATCCTCGGTACAAAAGGATTGGATGTGGTACTTGGGATGGATTGGATGACCAAGTACCAGGGCACATAGATTGCGCACGAAAGGCGATATCCATGACCAATAGTGAAGGTGTTAAGATTGAGCACATCGCAACCATGCCATCCTGCAAAGCCTACTACAAGAATTCTGTCTCTGGGCCGACCCTTGATCAAGTTCTGGTGGTATGTGAATATCCCGATGTCTTCCCTGAGGAGTTGCTAGGTATCCCCCTGACCGGGATATCGAGTTCATTCATGATTGAGTTGATTCCCAGAACAGCCCCCATCGCTCAGAGACCCTGTCGTAGGAACCCCCAAGAACTTGAGGAGTTAAAGAAGAAACTTGCTGATATGCTCAGCAAAGGCCTTATCCGTCCCAGCGCTTCACCTTGGGCATCGCCTGTTCTCTTTGTGGACAAGCGAGACGGTACCATACGATTGTGTGTGGACTACCGTAAACTGAATGAGGTGACCATCAATAATAAATACCCACTCCCGAAGATTGAAGACCTATTTGATCAGCTGAATGGAGCCAGAGTGTTCTCCAAGATTGATCTCCGCACTGGATATCATCAGCTAAAAGTCCGAGAGTCCGATATTCCCAAGACCGCCTTCACCACTCGTTATGGCCTGTTCGAGTACACCGTCATGTCCTTTGGCCTAACCAATGCCCCTGCCTACTTCATGAACCTCATGAATAAGGTATTAATGAAGTTCCTTGATAAGTTTGTGGTGGTCTTCATCAACGACATCTTGGTCTATTCCAAGACCGAGGAAGAGCACGCAGAACATCTGCGGCTAGTATTGGGAACCCTGCGCGAACACCAGCTTTACGCCAAGTTCAGCAAATGTGAGTTTTGGCTAAAAGAAGTTGGGTTCCTAGGCCATGTACTCTCAGCCGGTGGAGTATCCGTTGACCCCTCGAAAATCACCTCCATCATAGAAAGAAAAGCCCCAACTAACCCCACCGAAGTCCTAGCATTTCTTGGACTAGCCGGATATTCTCAGAAGTTTGTAGAAGGGTTTTCCAGCATCGCTCGCCCGTTGACTCAGCTGCTCAAGAAAGATAAGAAGTTTGAGTGGACCAAGAAGTGCGAGCAGAGTTTCCAGGAACTCAAGAAGAGACTTGTGTCAGCTCCTATCCTAACCATGCCCGATATTACCAAGAGCTTCGATGTCTATTGCGATGCATCCAAGCTTGGTCTTGGAAGTGTCTTGATGCAAGACGAAAAAGTTATCGCCTACCTATCCCGTCAACTGCGCCCTCACGAGCTGAACTATCCTACCCATGACCTAGATCTTGCCGCTGTTGTCCATGCCCTCAAAACATGGCGACATTACCTTATGGGGAATCATTGTGAGATCTACACCGACCACAAAAGCCTGAAGTACAGCTTCTCCCAGAAAGAGTTGAACATGAGACAAAGGAGATGGATTGAACTTATCAAAGACTATGACCTAGGCATTCATTACCATCCCGGTAAAGCGTATGTGGTCGCCGATGCCCTCAGCCGAGAGCCTTGCTCCCTAAATGCCTTACTGAAGACCAGCCAACCAACCTTATGCGAGGAGTTCGAGAAGTTCGGACTTGAGCTTGTAAGCCATGGTTTCTTAGCGAACCTTGAAGTCCGACCCACACTCTCTGACATCATTAAGGAAGCTCAGAAGGGTCATGAGAGTATCGAAGGTATTAAGCGTAGGATGGGACGAGAGGAAGTACCTAGGTTTTCCATTGACCAGGAAGGTGTGCTATGGTATAATGGCCGCCTATGCGTTCCTAACATCAAGGAGTTGAAGCAATTCATTCTGAAGGAGGCCCATGATACTCCTTATTCTATTCATCCCGAAGGCACCAAGATGTACCAAGACTTGAAGGAACAGTTTTGGTGGCACGGTATGAAGAGAGAAATAGCCTTCTATATTGCCCGGTGCGACGTCTGTCAGTGCGTCAAGGCCGAGCATCAAAGGCCCACAGGTTTATTGCAACCCCTGAAAGTGCCTCTATGGAAGTGGGAGGAAGTGAGAATGGATTTTATTACTAGGCTACCAACATCCAATCGGGGACATGATTCTATATGGGTAATTGTGGACCGCCTCACCAAGGTTGCCCACTTTATTCCCGTCAAGACCACTAACCATGGGAACCGTCTAGCAGAGTTGTACATCTCGCGCATAGTCAGCCTTCATGGTGTTCCCAAGACCATAGTTTCAGACCGAGGCCCTTAGTTCACCTCACGATTTTGGGAAAAACTCCAGGAAGCCTTAGGCACCAAGCTATCCTTCAGCATAGCCTATCACCCGCAAACCGGAGGTCAAACGGAATGAGTAAACCAGATCCTTGAAGATATGACGCGCGCCTATGTCCTATCATATGGAACCAAGTGGGAAGACTGCTTGCCGTTCGCGGAGTTTTCCTACAATAATAGTTACCAAGCTAGTTTGCAAATGGCCCCCTTTGAAGCTCTCTATGGACGCAAGTGCCGTACCCCTCTCAACTGGTCCGAAACTGGGGAAAGCCAAATCTTTGGTCCTGACATCATTAAGGAAGCCGAGGAGCAAGTCCAGCTCATTCAGAATCGCTTGAAGACAGCCCAATCTAGGCAGAAAAGTTATGCCGACTCCAAGAGAAGACCTGTTACCTTCAATGTGGGAGATTTTGCCTACCTTCGAGTAACACCACTCAAGGGTATGCAGCGCTTCCATGTTAAGGGTAAGCTTGCGCCCCGCTATATTGGCTCATTCAAGATCCGAGAGCGCCGCGGAGAGATGTCCTACAAACTGGAACTGTCCGCAGAATTGTCCAAGTTCCATGATGTCTTCCACGTTTCGCAACTCCGCAAATGCCTTCAAGTCCCCAACAAGCCCGAGACCTTCACGGAGATCGACCACAGCTCCATCGACCTAAACCACGACCTCACCTATCGGGAGAGACCAATTCGCATTCTTGGAGAAGACGTCCGTCTTACCCGCAGACGCAAGATCAAAATGTATAAGGTGCAATGGAGTAACCACACCGAAGATGAGGCCACTTGGGAACGTGAAGATTATCTCCGACGAGAGTTTCCCGAACTACTTCACGCCTAGCTACCGAATCTCGGGACAAGATTCTTTTTAAGGGGGGAAGGTCTGTAACACCTCACTTTTTGTAGACCAAATTAAGGCCCTGGTTAACTGCTTTATTTGGGTTAATTAAAAACTTTTGCTAAGTTCTGTGCTTGTGTGATTTCATGTGAGTATATGTGCATGATTTTATGTGAATGTGTGTGTGTTATTTATGCCATGATTTTATTCCAACACTTGTGCATTAGGAACTAGAGTTAGTGCTATGATTTGATGCATGAATTTTTGAACCAAGGGTTAGCTTGTGTGAACCAAAAACCCTAGCATAGATTCTTAGCTTGATCACATCACCTACTCTTTTATTTCTCTTTTAGTTTTGCTTCTTTATTTGAAATTAGAGACTTCTCCAAAACCCTAGCACATCTAACTCAAAAATTTTCAAACTTTGGCCATGAGCTCTTGATCATGTTTGACACCTCTGGAAACTATCCTAGGTAGATTTTCAAACCTAGTTTGAAGGAATTCAAATTTGAAATTGAATTCGGCCATGCACAACCTAGCATTATCTATTCCTCCTTCTTTCTTTTCCTTGCTTGCAAACCAACCAGGGAAGCCTACCAGCAGTTCTCTAGCAGCCCAGCAAGAAAATCTTGACAAAGATCGACCCTTGTCGTATCTGGTTGGAATCGAGGGGAAGAGGAGGAGCCCGAGGCCAACCCCTGCCAGACCACTCTTCTCTCTCCCTTCTCTTCGACCACCGTCACCAGCGCCAACCCCCAATGGGCGCATGCCGTCACTGCTGACCAGGCACCCCACGCTCGCCCAAGACGCCGCCGCGACCGCCATGGGTGCCCAGCACAGATAGCATGGCACCGACCATCCCCCGTGCTATCACCTCGCCGCCAGCCCCACGACGACCCCCTGGATCAATTCCCCAAGCCAGTTCTGCCCGAGCCCTACCGTGCAACGCACCCCGACCGTGCCAGCCCGACGTCAGCGAGCCACCCAGAGCACGCAGAGCGTGCCGCTCGTTCCCGTGCACCTGCACCCCGTCGAGCTCCGCTCAGCACGCGCACACGCACCACATCGACCTGCCGACGCAACGCCACCCTCTCCCTGCACCGCCGTGCACCGACACACTCCCGCCGCGCACCGTTTCGCTCGCACCCTCTCTGAAATCGCCCGTGTTACGGCCGAACCAGCTAGCCACCGACGCAGCCCACCTGTCCCCTAGACTTAGCGCACAACGCCATCCCCGTACACCGCCCACGACGCCCAATCGCGTCCGACGCCATCCACCCTAGACCAAGCTCACCTCGCCCGTATAAATCTCGAGACCCCCTCTGGAAGCCTCCCCTCTCTCCCATTTGCCCCCTCTCCGCTCTTTTTTTTTGAAGCACATGACCGTAGGGGAAGCCCCTACGGTAAATTTTCTATTAATAATATGGAGGATGTATATTTACAATGGTAAAGAAAAAACAGAGAGGGAGAAGAAAATCTAAGGGGGGTAGAAGTGGGCAGAGGAAATAAGATACATGATTAAATGAAAGAGGTGGAGATCCAATCTAGCAGTTGCTCAACTAATGAAGGCTTGACTCTATACTGGTGAAGTAGTAGATCACTTTGAAAACGAACCCTCCAGCGAGCCAAGGAAGGAGCTTGTTGCTTGAAGATGAAGTCATTTCTTTCCTTCCAAATATTCCAAGCCGAGCAGACAAAAATTTCCATGAAACAGGGGTTGGAGAAAAATCTTTTTGCTTGGAAGTAGCGGTCAGAGATACCCCTGGAGCAATCCCAATGGATGCCAATCTTGTTCCAACAATCAGCAGCGAAAGAGCATTTGAAAAAAAGATGGTCCCTTGTCTCCAATGTTTGAGCATTACATAATACACATGAAGGTCCATCATTGATCTCCCAATGTTTCCTGAGCATGAGCTCCTTTGTATTTAGGCGATTCATAAATAGTAACCATGCAAAGACACGTAGCTTTGGGAGACATTTAGATTTCCAGATTTCTTTGAGGGCGCCATCACAAGGAATTGAAGAAAATAAGAAATTATAGAATTTAGATGCTGTATATGTATTTCCCCAAATAAACGATCTGGTGTCATTACCCTCCTGGATGAGATCAATATTCTGAATAATTTCTTGAAGTTGGATCAGTTCGTCATGCGCTTCGACGGAGATTGGGAGAGCAAATAGATCAAAAATATCGGCCGAATTTTTTATAGCCACAAAAGAGACATCTTCATTCAAAGAATACGAAAATAGCCGAGGGAAAGTGTCACATAAAAGCTCATCATTGTGCCAGAAATCTTTCCAGAAAAGAATTGTCTCGCCGGAGACCACTTTGGGCATAGAAACGCTTCTGTAAATATGTATCAGGCTGAATACGTCTTTCCACCAAAAGGAACCCCTCTTGGATTGAGCATGTGGTGGGGAGTCTGGTGAATATAAGGACCATACCAATTTTACCCATGGGATATCAGCCTTACAATAAAATTTATGGAGTTGTTTCAAGAGTAGAGCATTGTTCTGTAGCTCGAAATTAATTATTCCAAGACCTCCATATTTCTTAGGGCGACACACCAGGTTCCAAGCCGCTAGCGAGTGAACTGCATCATTTCTCTCTTCTTTAGCCCAAAGACAATGCCTACGTGAGCGATCGGCAATTTTAATGATTGTTTTGTGAACTTTGAGAGAGCAAAGATAATGATTTGGAAGGGTGGAGAGAACAGAATTGATGAGCTGGAGGCGTCCTCCATAATCTAGGAAACGAGCACTTGCATTAAGACGACGCTCTAGATGATCCACAATCGGAGATAGGTCCTGAATCGTTGGCCTGGTAGTGCCAAGGGGTAAACCCAGATAGGTAAATGGCATAGAGCCAATTGCACATCCAAAGGTGTTTGCAAGATTTGCTAAAGTCTCATCATCCACATTAATCGGCATTAAGCAGGATTTTGCATAATTAACCCTTAGACCTGTTGCCGCAGCAAAAATCTCTAGAAGAGTTTTAAGAACCTGTAATTGTCTTGGGCAAGCCTGAAGAATTAAGAGTGTGTCATCGGCGTACTGAACAATTGGAAATTTTTCATTCGGAATTTGAAGGGGTGGAGATAAGGTCCCTTCCTCCACAAGCTTATTCACCATCGATTGAAGTAAATCTGCTCCCGCCACAAAAAGAATAGGGGAGAATGGATCTCCTTGTCGAACTCCACGTCTGCAAGGGAATTTTTTTCCCGGAACACCATTCAGTAGAATCGAAGAAAAACCAGTTGAAAAGATCATTTCTACCCAACTCAACCATCTGTCATCAAAGCCCCAACACTTTAAAAATTTTATAATCGCTGCATGCTCAATTGTATCAAACGCTTTTGCAAAATCCAGTTTCAAAATCACAGTCTGCTGTCTAGATTGTTTGCACTGGTGGATATACTCATAGGCCCATGCGACACAGTCTTGGATGGTGCGTGATTTTAAAAACCCATACTGGTTCACATGAACTAGCTCAAGGATTTTCAGTTGCAATCTGTTCGCCAACAATTTTGTAAGAAGCTTCAGACAAATATTGAGCAAAGATATTGGCCGGTAGTCCGAAGGGGTTTCTGGAGAGTGAACTTTAGGGATCAAAGTGATAAAAGCATCATTTATGCTCTGAAGATTAACATTACCCTCCCAAAAATCATGACATAGTCTGTAGAAATCATTCTTTATAATGGGCCAGCAAACTTTAACGAAAAGCCCCGAAAAACCATCGGGTCCTGGAGCTCTGTCCGAGGGAAGCTCAGAAACTAACTTATCAATTTCTTCTTGAAGGAAAGGAGTAGAGAGAGCTTCTAAATTAGGCACAGGCTGAATGTAATCAGAGAACCTAAAATTCTGATCAATTGGAGTAGAGAAACCGAGCCTATCCCTGTAAGATTGCCATAGTATTCCTGCTTTTTCATTATGCTCATAAGCAACTGAACCATCTGGTCTTGAAAGAGAAGAGATTGCATTTTTTCTGAATCTTATCGTGGCCATAGAGTGAAAATAAGAAGTGTTCTCATTTGCCAATTTTGCCCAACGGGCAGTGCACCGTTTTTTCCAATATTCCATTTTGCAGTTCACGAGATGTTGCATTCTAGCTTTTACAATATTCCTAAAATTCCACTCTGAAATATGCAATGTCCTTTGTTCTTCCAAACCATCTAAGAGCAAGATAATCTCATTACAATTGTTGATAATTTTGTTTATAACAGAGATGCTGGTGCTCCAATTCCTCAGAGCCTTACGGAGCAGTTTAAACTTCGTTGAGATGACTTTTGCACTATCACCAGTACACTCAATATTCCAAACTGTACTCACCACATCCATGAAGCCTGGCATTTTCACCCAGTGATTCTCAAAGCGAAAAATTTGTGCTTTAGGAATGTGAGATCCAATTGAGATGACACAAGGAACATGATCCGAGATGGGTCTAGCCAAGGGGTTTACCAAGGTGTTTGGGTATTTTATCGTCCAAGCCGAAGAGGTGAAGAACCAGTCAATTTGCTCAAGGAGGGGGTCTGATTGCATATTACTCCATGTGAACGCTCTTCCTTTAATTGGGAGTTCAACTAACCCAAGATAGCTAATGACTTCATTGAAAGTATTCATATCATTTAGATTAGCGCCCGGTCTATTACGATTATCAGAATATCTGTAGAAATTAAAATCACCAACAAGAAGCCATAGAGCATCATCATGGATATCGAGGTGGAACAACCATGCAATAAAATTTTCTCGTGGAATTCCATCACAAGGGCCATAAATATTAACCAGGGTGAAATTTTCATCAGACATAGCAGATTGAAAGTGAACCACTAGGCCAAACATTTCTTGATTTAGGACCGTGCCAGTGAATAAGTTACTGGCCCATAGCACCAGCAGCCCTCCAGATGATCCCTCGGAAGGGACAAAAGCAAATTTGTCAAGACGACGAGGAGCAAAACCTTTGATGAATTGAGAGTCAAAAACCTCTTTTTTTGTTTCCTGCAGACACACAATTGAGGCAGAGCATTCCTCTATTTTATTGTGTACCAGGGGCCACTTATCAGGAGAATTAACACCTCTGATATTCCAATTTAGAACACACCAAGTTCTATTAATATAAGAGGTTCTGAAAGCAGGATTCATGGTTTAACACTAGGACAGCATAGTTTCCATAAAGAGGAGCTGCATAATTACCAGCGATAAAACCCAGTGAAGACATTAAGCTTGGCGATCTTGAAGGAGGCGCTCTTCAGTGAGCTCAGCAGGGTCAATAAGACACTGCTCAATACCCATACGTTGCATCTCAGAGATCTGAAGAGTAGCCGGTGTAGTGGCGCGTGGCACTGAAGAAGCACGACGACGCGAGGGAAGGTTTGGCAGCTCGTAGTGAACTCCATCATTGTGTTGCCTGGTAGACCTGCGAACAGAGCTCTCCACCTTTGGAGTTTTAGTCTTGCGAGGGCGCCCACGAGTACGAACAGGAGCAGCAGCTTCAGGAGCAGCGACTTCAGGAACAGCAATTGCGTCACGCAGCACAAAAGGATCTTCAAGAGCATCTTCAGAGGGAATAATCAGAGCACCATCAGAAATAGCAGGCAAGGAAATGTCATTGGAAGCCTCCTCTGAGACAGAAATCCAAGCAGTAGAGCTAGCACTAGCGGTCACAGAAACCACATTTTCAGAGTCATCAAGAAAGCCAAGATTAGTAAGATCAATATCCATTTGCTGAATCGTAGCCATACTGTCTACCACGTCAGACTGCATTGCAGGAATTTCCACAACAGCTTCAGGTTCAGTATTCATCAGAACCTCTTCAAAGAGTGCAGTGTTGACCTCTGAAGATTCAGTGACAGCAAATTCTGTGGTATTGACAGTCTGCCCAATATCTTCTACAGCGGCAGTAACAGTTTCAGACGGCTGCATCATACTCTCATTAGCAATTTCAGTAATGACCACAGCACACTCAGTATTGACTAAATCACGGTTTGCAGCAGCAGGCTGGACGACCTCTGTCATCTTGCATTGTTTCGGCGATGCAGGTAACTCTGTATTTCCTTGAAGCAACATCGGACTGGACACATTTTTGCCAAAGATAAAATTGCTATCCACTTCTTCCGTAGCAAATCTTTTCCCTGCAATGGACTTAAGGAAATCCCTATTTAATGAGAAGCTGACAAAGAACGTATTGTCCTGTTTCACATTTGGAAGCATCAGATTTTTCATAACCAAGCCTGCCATTACAACTTGCACCTCACTGAATAATTTTCTATGCATTATGTCCGGGTCCAGCCCAACAGCAAGTAGCATATCGTTGATTGTCAGGTGGTTCATTACAAATGAATTAGAACTGGCATCAGAATGGCTTCTAGAGTTGGAGGGGCAATGCAGAGCGTTCAAAGGACTTGTAACACAGTTCGCCAGAGGCGAAACCTAAATCTCCGTGGGAGAATGATTTGATTCCAATATTTTCTGTTTGAGCCTCCAAACTTTCCTTGACTGACAGTTCTTGGCGGAATGGCCCTTGACCTTACAAATTGAGCATGTTACCGGAATCCAACAAATCCTTTTCTTATATCCTGGCCTAGGTTTCGCAGAATACTTTTTACCTGAAGTGAACTGATTAGAAACTGCATAATAGTGACAAGCTTTGGCTTTGTGTCCCAATTGTTTACAGCTAAAACAACGTATGCCCACTTTGCAGTCCACTATGGAGTGACCACAGCCAAGACAGGAGAAGCAATCTGGCGGGCCACTAGGTCTCAATGCTTCGCAAGCGTGACAAGAATGGCCTAGCTGTTGGCAAACGTGACAAATTCCATGGCAGTCTTTCCTTAGGTGATCAAACAGACTGCAACGAGAGCAACGCCCCAGAAAATTGAAAACCAAATCTTTGGGCGGTATTAATGGCAGGTTTAAAGCCTGCATGATTTCCGCCTCCGCGTAGTGCGCTTGTCGCAAGTCTTCCAAATATTCCAACTTTTCAATGGGGAGGTTACGGCAGAGATTAACGGCGAAATCTTTGCCAACAAATTGGCATTTTTTAAAAGTTGATTGATCCGCACATACCGGCTCAGAAAAACTGCCAAAAATTAACTTCGGCGGTATATACGCCGGCGAAGAGCACGCCGGCGGGATGACCTTCATCGGAGAAAAAGATCCGAAGTTAACTGAACCTCCAGTATCATTAACATGTAAAGCTTTCGACAGATCAAAGCCAAACTTTGCCAATTCCTGCCTCGAGGTACAAGGATCCGCTGTAGCACTAGCGATCAGAACATCGAGCTTTGGATTTATTCTAGTCGGACTTCTTTGGGCCACTTCAATATTTTCAGAAGAAGAAAACCAACCAGTCTGAAGATCATAAGAAAAACCCAAAGCTGCCGGAAGATCAGGACGACCACGATACAAAGAGAAATGGCAAATGAAATCCGGCCAAACCCTGTCTCGGAGACCATAGATGAAATGACCCACTTTACTAGATGCCACTGAGAACCGAAAGCGTCGATCACTCAATTTGAAGACCTTGAAGCCCATATGGTCACCGCCAATACAACATTGGAGAGCCAAGCCCACTGAATCTTCGGAGAGATGAAATGAAGCAGAGGAAAACGCGACCACTAGGAAGAACTCCTTCGAGGCCGAGGAGGGAGAAAAGTGCACGGAGGAACCAAAACGATGACGCACCTGAGCCGCGACCGCGAGGCCGGGCGAAAAATCCCAGTGACACTCATCTGCAGGACCTCGTCGCCGTGAAGCCGAGACGAATCCGTCGCTGGAGAACTCGAGAGCTTCGGTTAGATCATCGACGGCGACGGTAAAGGTTGCAGTCGATCTAGCCGGAGTCTCTGCTCTCTCTTTGCTTTCCGAACCTCGCCGCCATCCTCTAGATCTCACCCTCTCTATTTCTACTCTAGGGCAGGCCGTAGCCATCGACCTCGCCGACCATCACCGGGGCTCACCGCGATGACTTCGACGCCACCGTGAGTACCCCAGCCTCTGCATGCACTCCCCCTGGCCGCACATCACCTACTGAGCTGAACCACCACCGATCTGACCACCGCCGACCACCGAAGAACCTCGGTAAGCATCACCTCACCCGAAACCCTAGACAGCCTCGTCGCCCTCACCTGCATGCGCTGCCCCGCGGAGAAGAAAGCCCGCACGCCGTCCGATCTGAATCCGACGGTGGCGTACTGATTCGGTCAGCCAGACCCGGGCAGGCCGCCGAACATGGGCCGACCTGGCTTAGCCCCGCAGCCTCGGCCCGTTTCTCTTTTTTTTAGAAATTCATTTTGATGATTTTGAAGATCCCTACAAGTTTGAAATTCCATAAAAATTATTCTGTGCATCCAAAAATTGTGATTCAAGTTTTTGTGAAGTTCTTATGTTGCATGCTAACCATTACAACTGCATGTGTGATTTTTAGGATCATAGATATTATCTGGTAATTAATTTGTGTAGATCTAGTGGTTTTCAGTCAAAAATCAAAATCTGAAGTTTTATACCATGAAAATGTGTGTTTCCAATTTTCAGTGATGCTCTGTGACATTGTGAAGCATGAGAAACTAGTTGTGCTATTTTAGGAGCTTTGTACTTCCTGCAGTAATTATTTTGGTGATATTAGGAAATTGCATTGCTTTATTTATTGTACCTAGTAGGATTATTATTTTTAGGTGATTCCACCTCTGGTGTGTTCTACATTGCACTAGCTTTCTAATGTGGTCTCTGGTAGAATTTTAGGATCTACAGAAAGTTTTAGGGAAATAAATTGCTTTTCTATTGCTAAGTGAGATTAGGAAATTCATTATAATTCAACCTTTTACTCTTTTGATTTGGTTCCAACTGTGTTGGTTCTGTAATGTTGTTAGCTATCTAGAAGTATGCTGGATGCCATATCTTGATTCACCTTGATGCCTGCAAGTTGTTTGCTTGTTATTAGGCTAAATTGCTACTTGAAATTGCTTGCTATTATTAAAGTAGTTTATTCTTTTGTAAAATAGATATCGATTCAGATATCTGAACATGTTTGTTTCTGATACTCAATGATTGAGTTGTGTGATGCATGTCTTGGGTGTGAATCATGTATGCATGTATGCTCATTGTGTGTTGTTGCTTTTCCGGCGATAGATTCAAACGACGAGTGTGCGGAGGAGGGGGAGGTCTTTGAATATTAAGAATAAGGAGATTAGGGACAAGCCACTCAAGGCAAGCCATCTACTTGTTGCATATCTGAATCCTAACAATACACTTTGCATTGTTTTATTACAGTTCTTCTTATGCATTGGTTTTCTATATTGCTATTATCCTTATATAGCAATATTTGGTGACTTAGCTCCACAAGTCGATTTGTTATCATCTATAAAGATGACACCCTTTTCACCTATTCAACACCCCTATATTAGTGACTTGATGGTTAGCATCAAAGTCATTGGAAAACTCGTAGTGGAGCCAAAAAAACTCTAGGATTGGGAACACTCTCCGGATAGATTTTGAAAATGTTTTCGAAAACCTTGGACTAGTCAATACTCCACTGAAAGGTTCCAAATGGTTTTTTTATAAACAAGGATCTGGATTTGGGAGTAAAGGAGTTGGTGGTTTTATAAAAGTGGCATTGCGTATAAGTGTTCGCCAAACCAATTAACTCGTGCCACCACATTACCCCGGTATGGGACGGGGCTTAGTCCGAAGTTTATCTGCCTTAGTGTGGGGAGCCTCGTACTATATAAGGGTCTGTAGGACCCCAGAATCCGGGTTGTCGCAAGTGGTGGGCAATAGTGTAACGGGCCCGCCAAAAGGCTACCCATCCGGAAGACACTTGGGTTTCTCCCGCCATGGCACTGGAACTACGCTCGACGGAGGTAGACGGCCAGGGTTTGCTGGGGAGGTTTACTCCACAGGGTAGGCACCCATACTAAGGTGGATTGGTGGAAGACTCTGATCGATTATCCGAACCCCGCATACTTGTGTATGACGGTTCGTGGTGGTATCTCGACAGATTTATCAGATGGTGTGGGTAAAGTGTACAACCTCTGCAGAGTGTAATCTATTCGAATAGCCGAGTCCTCGGTCATGGACGGTTGGAATGGCCATACTTAACCTGTGTCGGGTTTTGGTTTATAAAATGTTTTCAGAAAAATGGAGTTTGTGCCGGACAGAGTAATCGGAGGGTACTGCCGTGGTACGGTGGTGGTTCGGAGTACTGGGAGAGTACTACCGACGACTTGAGGTGGTCATGTCTGATTGACCACCGACCTTATCTTACAAAAGAGTTCCCCCTTTCCTAGAGCTTTTCCTATAAATGTTTTATAAAAGTTTTCTTTAATAAGGATATAGAGATCTCGTATGACATGCTATATCGACAAGAGAAGCTATGGTATAGAGATGTCGTAAGACATGTTATATTGACACGAGAAACTTGCTAGTATAGAGTTACCTTAAACCAAGCCAACCCTTGCTATAGCCAAATAGCATGTGAATACTTACTCTTAGATGGTTTGCGAGTACAATTCCAAAATGTACTCACGGCTTTGTCCCTGGCTATTAACTTGGTCAGACTTTGGAGACGACTATGAGGAGGATGATGATGGTTATGATGACGCCGGTGCGAATTAGGATCGTTTCCCGGTTAGTCGCCTGAGGGTAGTAGGCCTGACTTGGGTCAGCTACGCTGCAATGTATCCCGCTGCTATCTACTAAGTATGTTTGTCAGTTGAACTTGCCCTGCGTGGCAATCTATATTCGGCCAAGTGGCCTATGTAAGACTTTAAGACTCGTTATGTAATGGATGATGTAATCTGTAATGCCAACTCTGTTATGTGGATTCACGACGGTCTTCCTGGGATCGTGAATTGTATGCATAACGGGAATCCCGGGTGATAATCCGGGGTCCCCACACATTGGACTGCGGTTAAGAATATCCTGAAGTTCCTTAGAAGAAGATATTGTCTTAGTCTAAGGAGGAAGCAATGTAGAGCTTGATGTAAAAGGTTATGTCAGCACAAACTACAAAGCTGACTCAGATGATAAGAAATCTGAGACGGGATATGTGTTCTTGGCGAATGGAGGTGCAGTGAGTTGGAGAAGCTGCAAGCAGTCACTGAAAGCTAAGTCTACAATGGAGTCCGAGTATATTGCCACTACTGATGTGGAAAATGAAGCTGTTTGGCTACAGAAGTTTCTCCTCGGGCTTGGAGTGCTCCCTAGAATGCGCGACCCTGTGCACATTTATTGTGACAACAAGGCTGCCATTACGGAAGTTAAGGAGTTGGGGACTCACTATGTAGACAAACCTATACTATGACGATACCATGTCATAAGAGATTATGTAAATGTAACGCCCCACCTTTGGATTAAGGTGGAACACCTATGTTAAGTGCTATTCCCTGGATCACTGATAGCACCATAGAACAAAATGAAGTATTCATTGCATAGTATCAAAGATTACAACACAGATCCAGATATATAAGACTTTAAACTTACAAACTAGCTTAGTCTCATTGACTAGCTCAAATGTCAGAGTTCAGCACAACATAAACACAATGGAAACTAGGGTAGCAGTGAGCCTCCATCTTCACCATGCGCCACAGGCAGTCATGTTGGTATGTAGACTCGAGATCCTATCAACTTACTCCTCATCAGAAGAATCTGCACATTTGAATATGCAACCCCATAAATGGGGGTCAGTACAATGATGTACTGGCTTGGTGGCTTTTGTGAAAGAACTAGCTACATGATACTTGGCTAGTGGATCTCATAAGCTGCTTTGCATAAAGCCAATTTTATCCTAAAATCCTTTTCCAAAACTTTCTATCAAAATTTTTAGTTTGTAAGGGTCAAGACAACCCCCAGACACTACATACTGGCCGGTATGTAGTTCTGGGCGAAACTCAACAAAGTTGGAACATCAGAAACCACCACCCCTCGGAGTGTATGGCCATGAGCTCCTGCCTAAGGGTTTCTAGTCAAGTTTTTAAAGCATTCAGAAATGGTGATGAGATTCTTCCGTACATTCCATATCTAGAGACTCAAATTGTCCATAACCGGGGACACGGCTAATCGATTAGTTTGACACCCTGTAGGGGTTGTGCACTTTCACATTAAGACTCATTTTACGCCCATACATAAAATGAGACAAGACCTTTCAGAAGGAGAGAGCAACCATATTGGCAAGATCCGTTCCCATCCTATAATTCTGCTACCAGCCCATATCTTGCACACATGTTGAACCCTCACATCTTAATCAGTCAAGACAGAGCCCATATTATCATAAGGCTGCACTGGAAGTACTCTAAAGCATGGAAGACATGGTAACCTCTTTATTCCTGAGTGGCATTCCACAAGTGTACTCCTGAGGTTCACCCCACCCTCTACGAGGCATGAGGCCCCAGGAGACACTCAACTTTGCCTCCATCAACAAACCAATCCACCCAGATGTTTCATTTTAGTTGAAGTTCTTAATTTGTTCACAAAACACTTTTAATAAGTGATCGTAGCATGGCATCAATATTTTTCAAAGTATTTAGCATCCTAACAGGTGGGGTTTAAAAGATAGCTACACACTACTACGATCTAAGCATTTTATAAATTAGTTGAACATTCCACCTATCATGCATACTACTGAAAATCACTAATGCAGTAGTAAAAGTGGGTAGAAGTATGTGTGTCACTTGCCTTTTGAAGCTTAAACCCTTTCTCTTCTCTCAACAAAAGTATGGCTCTCCAAACCAATCTATAATATAGAGATACACAATGTAAACACACCATACCAAAAGCAATAAATCAAGCAAGACAAGAAATTGAAAAGGATTGGTTTAACATTTTCATTTTCTTATGATTTCTGTGATGAGAGAGATATGGCTTGAAGCTTGGCTTACAAGATATGGATTGAAGGTTTTGATGGCAAGTTCAATGATTGGAAAGAATGATCCTCCAAGGTACAATGTAGTGATAAAAACAAATCTTGTGCTTGGCTTGAGCATGAATAGAGTTTAGAGATGACTCATGTGGATAAATTCACATGAGTATAGAATAGTGCAACTAGAACACTACTGAATAGAGTGTGAGAACATTTACTCAACTAGTGTAACACATAGGCTTGAGTAGGGGTATATTGATTTACTCAATTAACTCATTTGTAGATTGAATAGTTCAACATGGGCTACTTGGATTAAGTTGGCTTGGGGTTGAATATGATTAGATGTTATTTAGAATGATGGTGGCTTCTTGGCCACAAGATTTGCTTGGACAAAAGGATTAACTTGAACTAGGGTTAACTCCCAAGATTTAGCCATGTCAATACTTAAATCCTTCTTTGAAGAATTCAACTAGTTTGGTTATGATTCAAAGATGGCATTGGATATGAATGGTTTAGGATAGGTGTGATATGGGGTAGGGTGTATCAACACAATTAGCATAGGAAAACCTATTTGAGATATATCATAATTTTACTCAAATTACTCTAGTGTAATTTGAATATTATGAACTAGGTCCACAAGAATAAGATGGCATGATATTGGGTGATGTTCAAGAAGAATCTTGATAGGGATAGATAGGTATGATCATATGATTCATTTTTGCAAAAGGAATCATATTGAAAAGAAATATAGAATTAATTCTATAATGAAAATACTCAAATTCTCATAATTGAATTTGAATATTTGCAAGGTGTTTCAAATATTTTGGATAGTGATGCTACTGGATAGAGGTCAGTAACACAAAGTTACTGCAAGTGGTTTCACTCCAAAATCATTTTCAGAATTCAAATGATGATCAAAATAGGGATTTGGTTAAATTTAATAGTAGCAAGTGTGCACATTTGAAGTTTGAATATTTTTGGTTCCAGAGTGTTCTACATGTTCTGAGGAATCCTTAGACTACAAATTTGTAGCAATTGGATTTACGGAACAAAAGTTATGAATTAAATGGTGTTTATAAGTCATTTATGCCATTTAATTTTCATTTCAAAATTTTGTACAGTACCACTATGATATTATTACATAGATGGATTCTAATATTTCCAAGGATTCCAGGGATATCAAGTTTGCAAAATTTGGCCAAGTAAATCTTTTTCTATGAATTTTAAAAGTTCAGTGCTGAAACAGGGATTTGAATTTCAAAAATTTGAATTCAATTGACCGGGGTTTGACTGGGGCTGACTGGGCAGGCTAAGTGGCAACCACCCATTGGACGATACCGTTTCAGTATTAAGATTCTAATCTGCACTGTAGGATTCTGATCAGACGGACAGAGAGGGGAGGGAGAAGATGGGCTCACCGGCGGGAAACAGTTTTCGGCGAGGCGGTCCTGATGGTCGTCGACGGTGAACCTCTGGTGGTCGGCGATGGCGATAATGTTGCGGACGAGATGCAGAATGGCTCAGGGATGATGCGCGTTTGAATGGCTGCCTCTGGGGTGGTATCCTGCGACGGCTTGGGGCGGACGGAGAGCTTCCAGGCGCCGGCGGCTCGGACGGGGTCGCTGTCGTCGATTCGCTGCAAGGAAATGACCAGGGATGGTATGAGAGGATGCACACCAGAGAGGGAAGTTGATTGGGACCTAAAAGGGGTGGTGGGGTGGTCTGGTTACGTCGGAATCAAGAAGGACTGCGGCGGATATGCAGAACTCCAGCGAGCAATATCACCGCATCCTGGCATCGGTTTTCTGCGAAAATGAAGGGGAAAGAGGGAGGAGTCTGGGGGGAAGAAGAGGGCGTCGTCTCGGGAGCAGTTGGCACTCTGGGAGAAGAGGGAAAAGATGGGGTCGGGGACGTGCGTCTCTGTGCGGGAAGGGAGGGGGCGGTGAGGGGAAGATGATGAATCTGACGGCTTGGGCCCACCGGTAAGTGAGAGGAAGGAAGGAAAAAGAATAAGTAGAGGGTACCGGTTCAGTTTCTGTTAGCAGGCCGTGAACTTGTTTTGGAATTGGGCCGGAACGGCTGCCTCGGTCCACCACTCCTTTTTCTTTTTTTTCTTCTTTCCTTTTATTCTTTTCTGAATTTTTAATTCTTTTGTAACTTTTGCATAAAAGCTTCAAATCCAGTCAAACCAATTTCTAAAATTTTGTAATATTCAACACTACAAAATAAAACAGTGAAGAGACAAGTTTTCATGATGAAACAAGTATTCCTCAAAACTTTGTAAATTTGGCCAAAATACTTTATTGCAATAATGCAAGGTTGAGTTAGGGTTTTTAAAATAATTTCTTTTAATTTCAGATAATAAACTCTAATGAAATAACCTTTGAACCTTATTTTAAAACACACTTTTGGAAATGCAAACTTTAGTGGTATTAAACCTTTTGTAAAAAAATAATTCCCTTGCATAAAAGCTTGCATAGAACTTGAATAAAAGCAAAATAGTATTTTGGGACTTCTATTTACTCAAAGATTTCTTCAAGGAGTAATAGAAAGTTTGAAATAGTTTTGTAATAGAGTCTTTAATTAAACTCAAAAAGTTTTAAATCCTTGTGATTTTTCAATCAACACAAATAAAATAATTTTTTTAATTCTAAAATTTGATAAAAACTTGGGATGTTACAGTAAAGGATGGTAGAATTAGTATTTGTAGAGTACACATAGATCTGAATGTTCCAGAGCCGTTGACGAAGCCTCTTCCACTGGCTAAATTTGATCCACACCAGCATTCGATGGGTGGATCATTACCTAATGTAAACAAGATTATTTATACTCTAGTGCAAGTGGGAGACTGAAGGAGATGCCTTAGGGGCAAATAATAAAGTGTATTTTTGTGCCATATCTCATTTGTTCATAATATTATATGCCGTGCTATAACTGTATTAAGCGGAAACATTAGTACACATGTGGCATATAAACAAATAGGTCCCTGGTTACCTCTAGCTAACCAGCTCATATGTCATCTGATGATCAAGGTTTCCTGATCATGGGCAAATACGTCAATGAACATTGAGGTCATGTTTGACGTGATGGAAACACACCCAAAGCACTGTTAATGCAATTAGATCAGTCACAAGTTCAACATTGCATCTAACTAAGAAATAAAGTAACCTATTCCTTAGACTGTGAGGTCACATCTAATCACTACATCTGGAGGCTGCTTTGATTGCATAAACCATCTTTACCATAAAAGGATTGACTGAAAAAGATGTCTCTTGGGTATGCCAAAGGAGTATGTTGAGGCGTGTGCACTGATGACCCACAAGTATAGGGGGTATATCGTAGTACTTTCGATAAATAAGAGTGTCGAACCCAACGAGGAGCAGAAGGTGTTGACAAGCAGTTTTGATCAAGGATTCACTATAAATACTAGCAAACGGGTTTTCAGGGGTATTTGATAATGCAAGTAAATAAAGTACGAGTAAATAAAAGACAATAGTAATAATTGCTGCGAGCGGCCCAATCCTTTCTAGAGCAAAGGACAAGCCGGTTGTGCTACTTATGATTAACAAACGTTCTTGAGGACACACGGGAGTTTCTATCAAGTGCTTTCGCTTCATACAGCTAAGTAATCTTCATTGGTTTGATAGGTGTTATGGGGGTGAACCTATGCTAATGCACTACCCCAACTTGGACTAATACACACTTGTGATTATACCCCTTGCAAGCATCCGCAACTACAAGAAAGTAATTAAGATAAATCTAACCACAGCCTTAAACTATGAGATCCTACACTCCCTGGTGCACTGGTTTCCTAACGGAGGTTTAGGTTTCTGTCGGTCCGGCAACTCCACAATTAGTAGCCAAATACACAATGCATTCCACTAGGCCCATAAAGGTGAAGTATCATGTAGTCGACATTCACATGACACCACTAGTAGAATAGCACCACAACATAAATATCAAACCATTAAATATTACTCAACATAGTTTCACTACTAACATCTTGACTTCTCCCATGTCCTCAAGAACTAAACGAGCTACTCACAAGACCTCATATGGATCATGCTCAGAGGTGAAATAATGATAAATAAAAATCTGGACATAAACCTTAATTCAATGGTTTCACTCAATAGCATCAACTACAAGTGACGAGGGTTAACTCGATAAATGTCCTAGATGAAGGACTTAGGATCGGGGGAAGAGCAACGACTAGAGATTCCGGGATCGAGATTGGCACACGACGTACCCAGGTTCACGTCCCCGCGGTGGAGGATCGCTACATCCTGCTAGAAATCTAGTATATGATCACAATGGTGTTTACATGGAGCCGCCGTATCTAGTCTATGTCTAATCTATCTTGTATCTCGATATCTAAGTTGTAAGTTGTGTCTCTAGGGGCGCCCCTGCCTGGCTTTATATATGCAACCGGGCAAGAGTTTACAAGTATCCTAGTCGAATATGGATTAGAACCTTCCTTCTTTGTCTCCAAGTCATCTTCGAGTCCTTGTGCCAGTCCACCTCCTTAATGGGCCGGACCCGGTATACTAATCCATGGGTACCTGAAGGGCATACCCACGTCAGTAGCCCTCGAGACTCAATTCGAGTTGCAGACTCGGGTTGAGTCTCAAAACTTCAATCTTTGACTTCTTTTATTTCCTGACTTCTTCAATCTTCGATATCTTCAATTCTTCGATTTCTTCAAACTTCGACTTCTTCAAAATTTGACTTCTTCAAACTTCGATTTTTTCAATCTTCGACTTCTTTAATCTTCGTCTTCTTGAAAACTTTGATTTCTTCAATCTTCGACTTCATATAACTTCGGCTTCTTGAAATATGCTCTCCCGATGGGAGTAAATGTCGAGTTTATTTTCTGGTGCTTGCCACCGATGATGGACTCGAAATTTTCTTCCTTGTTCTTCATTCATTGTCTTCTCAAAGCAATTCTTCATCGGGTGCGCGACCAGCGCTCCCGATGGGAGTAGCCCCCGAGGCTATGGTCGGATACTTTTAGTCGATCATAGGCTCCAATTGTACTACTCAAAGAGGTTCGGCTCCTGCAGAAAATATGAATTGTTGTGAAATATTTTGTAACTCGAAGAAATATTGCGTTTGCATATTGCAGTGATGATGTAGTATGTCAAATAAAAACTCGATCTTTTTGTGCAATTTTGTTGCTCGTACGTAAGAACCTTTCGTTAGCCTGATGCACTTACGGCTCGATCAGCTACTCAGGTCAGACGTAATGTGATGCGTTTGCCGCATTTGAATTTCAAGATACTTGCTAAGCCTTTTCGTTAGCCTGACACCCAAGATTTTGTGCCTTGCCAACCGTTAGTCGAGCTTCATGCGACTGTAAACTAAATTGACAAGTATTCGACAAGGAACGCCGGCTACTAGGGCTTTCGCAATTTTTCGAAGTCAATGATATGCAAGATGATTTTTCATGGCAGAGCCCCCGAGTGTCGGGTGCGGCGAAAGTAAATAATAATCGATTCTTGGAAGAGAAAAACTTAGCTTTTATCGGGTGCGGCGCAGTCGGCGCGGCATAGTTGACGATGACGTAGTCGAGTTGTTGTCGTAGAATCATATCCACGATCGGAGGCGAAGTTGTTGTCGAGCCCCCGAGCGCTGTTGGAATCGTCGCGTTGCTGATGTCGACGAAATTGTAGGTCTTGAGCGTGAGCTTCTGCACTGAGGGCGAGTTGATGTCGAGCCCCCGAGCATTGCTGAGAGTTTGCGTGAGTACGCGACGACGAGCCCCCGAGCGTTGCAAGGCACAGCCGACGCACGTAGCGGCGCGATGTAGTCGACGATGTTGAAGACGAAGTAGTCGAAATTTTTCTTCGAGCTGGTCATGCGGTCCGGCGAGTAGTCGAAATATTTTTCTCTAAGCTGTCTGAACTGCTCTGGTAATTTCGCGGCGCAGACTGCTGCCGATTTATTTGATGTCTTCATTAATCTTCTCGTATGGCCGTACACGCTAGCTTCTTGATGTATTTTTTCTTCTTCTTCAAGTGATGCACGTGAAGTAGCTTCCCACAAGTAAAACTGCTGGCAATGATTGATCTTCACGCACTTGACATGTGCTGGTACTTCCTCGATCTCGTTTGTATTTGACTTGAATACAACTAGCAGCTATGCGGTGTTGACGTCAACCCCCGGACGCTGTATTTGAGAATCTTTGTTTTTTTTAGCTCCTTCTAGCCGTGTCTTTGTCATGAGGGAGAGGAACTATGGAAAGTGGAGACCGATCCGGTCTGTCTTCAGTATTCTACTAGAAACAGCTACGGCCTCCTGCCTGATTTCGACGAATTTTTTTGCTGTCGAGTAGGCGGCAGCATCCGCTCTGATCTGAATTTTCACATCGAGACCTGATCCTTGTATCGGTTGATTCCACTGGTCGTCTAGAGGCTGATGACGCTGATAATTTTCTTGACTGCGTGGAGTCGAAAATTTGAACATGTTGATCTGAATGATTCGGCCAAAAAGCGATCTGACTCTTCTTCTCTCTTTTTTTTTGCTTGCACGTGGGTCTTGCCTCCACGTGAATACTAGCGTATTCTGACAGGTAACTCCTTTTTTCCTTTTATGCTGCTGTATGCACGGACAGAGATCATAGATTGATCCGGCCTGGCTTTGCTGCTGTCCGCCACCCAAAATTTTCATCTGTTTGCGTTGATTCTGTCGGTTCAGAGGCTAATGCCGAGAACTTTTATCGACTCCGTAGTCACGAAGCTTGATGCGCCCTTCTTTGTTGATGATGAAGTCGCCTTGAAGCGGATGAATTTGTTGAAGCGATCTGGCTGCTGCTATCGGCAGCCGTGAAATTTGCTGATCTTCTCGATGAAAAAGTTGAAGGATCCCGCCCGGATGACAAAATCCAGTCGCCGCGATCCCCACGGTCGGCGCCAATTGACGAGGGGTTAACTCGACAAATGTCCTAGATGAAGGACTTAGGATCGGGGGAAGAGCAACGACTAGAGATTCCGGGATCGAGATTGACACACGATGTACCCAGGTTCACGTCCCCGCGGTGGAGGATCGCTACATCCTGCTAGCAATCTAGTATATGATCACAATGGTGTTTACATGGAGCCACCGTAGGCGGAGTATCGTATCTAGTCTATGTCTAATCTATCTTGTATCTCGATATCTAAGTTGTAAATTGTGTCTCTAGGGGCGTCCCTGCCTGGCTTTATATATGCAACCGGGCAAGAGTTTATAAGTATCCTAGTCGAATACGGATTAGAACCTTCCTTCTTCGTCTCCAAGTCATCTTCGAGTCCTTGTGCCAGTCCACCTCCTTAATGGGCCGGACCCGGTATACTAATCCATGGGTACCTGAAGGACATACCCACGTCAACAAGAGTAATCAACACCGGGAAAGTTTCTCCTATGAACTGGACAAGATTCACCACAAGATGTTACAATGGGACGGCGTGGTGATGATGGTGATGAAGATGATGATCCCGATGAAGCCCAGCTCGATGACGGTGACGATGGCGACGATTTCCCCCCTCCGAGAAGAAATTTCCCTGGCAGATTTCTGCCTACCGGAGAGCTTTCTCTCTCTATGTGTTTCCCGCCCCGTAGAGGCGGCGGAGTCTATCTGCGACCCCCCTTGGGTCTTAGGTTTTTGGGGAGATGATATACAAAAAGTGGTAATGGCAGAGGTGGGTCAGGGCGGCCACACCACCAGGTGGCATGGCCTAGGGCTGGCCCGCGCCACCAGGTGGTGTGGGCCCCTGGTGGCTCACCTCGCCCTCTCCTTCTGGCTACTTCCGTCTTCCGGCGAAATATGAATTTCTGGGTATTTTCCTGGAATTGCTGGTCTTCATAAATATGGTGTCTCGATAGTCCTTTTTCCAGCAGAATCCTGACTCCGGCAGTGAATTCTCCAATAAACATCAAACATGCAAAATAGAGGAAAATGACATAAGTATCATCTCTAAATATGAAATATATCAATGAATAACAGTAAATTATGATATAAAATAGTGATGCAAAATGGACGTATCAACCCCCCATGCTTAGACCTCGCTTGTCCCCAAGCGAAAACTGAACTCGGTAAACATGACCACTGGTTTATGGAGTGAAGTGTCGATAAATAAAATGCGGACAAGAAGCATCACACCTACCAAGGCACAAGTCATAATAGACAGTAAGTTCCCTTCATATAATTAACTTGCAATGAGCAAAGGGAATCACAATAAAGGTGCACTAGGTAAATCATGATTGGTGATGGCAAACCTTTGTTCTTGGTCAGAGAACAATAAATAGATTGTACTTATATTTCGATCGGAGCCTTTTATATCAGAGCTTATATAGCAAAAATCACATGCTCAATCATAACAATCTATTTATAGTCATAGATAGCTTCCAAAGATATATTCATTCAGATAAAAGCATCATACTAAACAAAGGAAGATAGTAAACATGATTGAATAAATCAACATAAGGATGGTTGGATCACAACAACTCAAATTCTAGCTTGAGATAGAGGGGAATAGGTTGACTCAACATAAAAGTAAAAAGATAGGCCCTTCGCAGAGGGAAGCAAGGATTAATCATGTGCTAAAGCTTTTCATTTGTAAAACAGAGATAAAAATTATTTTGAGAGGTGGTTGTTCCTGTCAATGACTAGCAACGGAGTTCTTGCTATCTTCCATACTAAACAAGTGAGAGCGGTTCCAAATTGTTGTAAGAGGCATTTATATGCTCTTTTATAGTTTGACACTCCTCCCCACTTTTCTTTTCATAAACCATGGCTAACCGATTCCATCGGGTGCCCACCAACTTTCACAAACCATGGAGGAGTGCCTTTTCTTTTTTTCTCTTTTTTTGTTATAATGGTCTGACCAGCTCCCTTGCAAAATTAGTGACGAGCAGATGAAGCATGCAAGTCAAGGGGTACTTAATTTAGTATGGAAGATAACAAACCCAACAACTAAGACCTCATGAGCTAAAAACAGTGTCACAAAATGAGAAGTATTTGAAGGTTTTCAAAAGGTAGCACATGAAAATTTACTTGGAATGGCTTGAAAATACCATGCGTAGGAATTTATAGTGGACTCTTTGGAAGTAACTTGGTTTTTGGGAATTGGATGCACGAGAAGTATTCCCTCTCAGTACAGGTTTTTGGCTAGCAAGGCTGGGTAGCAAGCATAAGAGTTGAATGAACCAAACAAACATACATGTGATAGAAAACAATCATGCAAATTTCCTTGAAAGTACAAACGATCTTAACTTGAGAATATAATGCTTATGAGCCAATCATGAAGGAAAGACGATGAAATAATGTATCTACATGTGTTTCCCTCTTTTCTACTCAAGCTTCAAAGTATTGTTGC
The DNA here is from genome assembly GCA_007115705.1 of Dactylis glomerata. Lineage (NCBI taxonomy): Eukaryota > Viridiplantae > Streptophyta > Magnoliopsida > Poales > Poaceae > Dactylis > Dactylis glomerata. The sequence goes on from QXEO01000720.1 coordinate 1,318,670, forward strand.
TACTGACCATTGCTAAGTTTGCCAAAATCAACTAGATTTACTCATGCTCCCAAAGTGATACCAATACTAATCTTATAAGAAAAATTGCAAACTAAAATAAAGTGTACAGAAAGTAAATGATAAGACTTCTCATTAATATTTCATAACTGCAACTCACACCAAGGGATACATAGATAACCAACTAAAGGAGAGATACTTCTACACTGCAAACCATCCTAAACGATAACTTCTCTATTCATGATATGACTCTACTTGAAAAGTAAATGGGTAAAAGGTAATGATGTGATACCGCGACACTCCCCCAAGCTTGGAACAAGCCAAGGGGATGCCAATACCAATGACGAATTACTCCTTCGGTGGTGGTGGTGCTATCATGATTGGGGCGAGAAAAATCTCAAGCATCCTGCAAAGCCTGCTGTTCTCCTCTTGAAGTATCTCCACCTCCCTCTTTAGAACTCGATATTTATTGCAAAACTCATCGGTGACCCGAAGGGCTTCCTCTGCTGCAGGGAAGGAGCTTAGGTCTGGAATTAGTGGTATTGGTCCCTGCATATTATGAGAAAAAGCACGTCCAGTGCTAATTGATCCTACAAAAGTAGGTTCTCTTGCTCTTGATCCAGCAGCCATCTGTCCTTCCCTCAGCTTGGGGTCGTGGTGATCAACCTCCAAAGGCTTCTTGCCCTTGTCGTTGTTGGCGGAGGCCATGGTGCCTCTAAAACTGAGAACAGCTCCTGACAGAAACAGATCAAAACAAAAACATGATGAGAAAACGATACACAGACCTCAAGCAATCTGGGGGGTTATATAGGTGAAAGTTTAACAACAAAACAAAGGCACAGGAGGAAACCGGGATGGAAACGAGCTCCGAGGCGACCACACCACAGGGTGGCATGACCAGCAAGTGGCCCGCGCCACGGTGTGGTGTGGAGCCTCCGGGCTCCATTTCCAACTCGTTTTCGTCTCGTGATTTTTCATATTTAATAAAAACAACAAAAGTATAAGCAGAAAAGTTTAACACAAACTTTTTCTGACTAGAACTGTTACCTATTCGAAAATGGACTCTGCAGTTTCCTGTATTTGATCTTTGATGAATTCTTCCGGTGTCACCACTTGAATAATATCGATATCTTCATTATAAGAATCTCCAGAAATATAATGCTTGAGTCTTTGCCCATTCACCACTTGCATAGTGTTATCTTTAAGCGAAGCAATCTTTATCGCACCTGAATGATACACCTCTTCAATAATAAAGGGTCCTTCCAGTTCGAGAGTAATTTTCCTGCAAAAAATCTGAGACGAGACCTATACATTAGAACTTTCTCACCAACATGAAATTCTCCCTTAAGAATTCTCCTATCATGCCATTGCTTGACTTTCTCTTTAAAAAGTCTGGCATTTTCATAAGCTTCACTTCTCCACTCATCTATGGAACTCAAATCAAGCAACCTTTTCTTACCGGCAAGTTTAAAATCTCTATTAAGCTCTTTCACTGCCCAAAAAATTTTGTGTTCTAATTCTAAAGGCAAGTGACACGCTTTTCCGTAAACCATTTTGTAAGGAGACATACCCATGGGGTTCTTATAAGCAGTTCTATAAGCCCATAAAGCATCGTTTAACTTGCTAGCCCAATTTTTCCTAGACCTATTAACCATCTTCTGCAGGATAGACTTAATATCCCTATTCGATAACTCTACTTGCCCACTAGTTTGGGGATGCTAAGCAAAAGCAATTCTATGACTAACGTCATATGTAGCAAGAGTCTTCCTAAAACCGCCATGAATAAAATGAGAACCTCCATCAGTCATAAGATATCTAGGCACACCAAACCTAGGAAAATAACATCCTTAAGCATTTTTAACGAGGTCTCACCATCGACACTCTTCGTAGGTATAGCTTCTACCCACTTAGTAACATAATCAACAGCAACAAGTATATGAGTATACCCTTCTGAAGGAGGAAAAGGACCCATAAAGTCAAATCCCCAACAGTCAAATGGTTCAATAACAAGAGAATAATTCATAGGCATTTCATTGCGTCTAGAAATATTACCAACTCTTTGACATTCATCACATGATAAAATAAACTTGCATCTTTAAAAAGTGTAGGCCAATAAAAACCTGATTGTAGAACCTTTTGTGTAGTTCTATCTCCAGCATGATGTCCTCCATAAGCACTACCATGACATTTCCTCAATATCTCTTGTTGTTCATATTCTGGAACACATCTTCGCATAATACCATCCACTCCTTCTTTATATAAGTGGGGGTCATCCCAAAAATAATGCCTCAAGTCATAAAAGAATTTCCTTCTTTGGTGGGCTGTAAAGGTTGGAGGCAAATACTTGGAAACAATAAAATTAGCATAATCAACATACCAAGGACTCTCTCACGAGGTTACCTTTATTGCAGCCAACTGTTCATTTGGAAAACTATCATTAACAGGAATAGGATCAAAAGAAATGTTTTCCAATCCAGACAAATTATCAGCAACAGGATTTTCAGCACCTTTCCTATCTACAATATGCAAATCAAACTCTTGCAAAAGCAACACCCATCTAATAAGCCTGGGCTTAGCATATTTCTTTTCCATAAGATACCTAATAGCAGTGTGATCAGTATGAATATTAACTTTCGAATCAAAAATAAAGTCTAAACTTATCACAAGCAAAGACAACAGCAAGGACTCTTTCTCAGTAGTAGCATAATTCTTTTGAGCAGCATCAAGAGTCTTACTAGCATAATGAATAACATTCAACTTCTTATCTACACGTTGTCCAAGAATAGCACCTACAACAAAATCACTAGCATCACACATAATTTCAAAGTGTAAATTCCAATCAGGTGGTTGAACAATAGGAGCAGTAGTTAAAGCCTTCTTAAGAGTTTTGAAAGCTTCCTTACAATCATTATCAAAAACAAAAGGTACATCTTTTTGAAGAAGATTCATAAGAGGCTTTGAAATTTTAGAGAAATCTTTAATAAACCTCCTATAGAAACCAGCATGACCAAGAATACTACGAATACCTTTTACATCCCTAGGACAGGGCATCTTCTCAATTACTTCAACTTTTGCTCTGTCAACTTCAATTGCTCTTTCAGAAATTCCAAGAACAATTCCTTCATTCACCATAAAGTGGCATTTCTCCCAATTAAGAACAAGATTAGTTTCCTTACATCTCTGCAAAACTTTATCAAGATTGTGCAAATAATTATCAAAAGAAGTTCCATAGACTGAGAAATCGTCCATGAATACCTCCACAATTTCTTCACAAAATCCATGAAAAATAGAAGACATGCATCTTTGAAATGTAGCAGGAGCATTACACAAACCGAAAGGCATACGTCTATAAGCATAAGTTCCATAAGGACAAGTAAAAGTGGTTTTCTCTTGATCTTGCTTTTTAACAGCAATTTGAGAGAAACCAGAATAACCATCAAGAAAACAAAAATGAGTTTTCTTAGATAACCTCTCTAGATTTGGATCTATAAATGGTAAAGGATAATGATCTTTCTTAGTAACTTTGTTGACATTTCTAAAATCGATGCACATCCTATAACCAACTACTACTCTTTGAGGAATAAGCTCGTTATTCTCATTAGGCACAACAGTAATTCCTCCTTTCTTAGGAACACAATGCACACGACTAACCCATCTACTATCAGCAATAGGATAAATAATACCAGCATCAAGGAGTTTCAATACCTCATTTATTACCACTTCCTTCATCTTAGGGGAAATCCCTATCAGCAATGCACACGACTAACCCATCTACTATCAGCAATACTATCAGCAATAGGATAAATAATACCAGCATCAAGGAGTTCAACAACTAGCTTTGCATCTGGCTCCATATTAATAGCATGCTGACATATAGTAGGGGAAATCCCTTTTAAATCATCAAGAGTATATCCCATAGCTCCTCGGTGTTTCCTCAATATTTCCAATAAACTTTCTTCTTCCTTCCTTGAAAGTTTAGAACTAATAATAAAAGGATATATTTTCTTATCATCAATATAAGCATATTTATGTAGTGACCTCACCTTTTAAAGATGACGATCCCTGTGCTTTTTAGTGCTAGTCCCTGGATCAAATGCTAGCACACACAGTTTAAGATGTAATATCAAGAAACAAGGTCATTTTATTACATCGCATGATCCAACAATTACATAAAGAACTTTACAATGCTCATAGCATAGAGCTTTCAGAGTTTACAACGAAAACATAAATAGCATGGAGTCCTTCTTCTTCATGTGCCACATGCGAACATGCTGCGGATAGACTCGTAACCCTGTCGTACCTTTCTTATCGTCAAAACCTGCAACATGAAACATTGCAGCCACAAAGGGTCAATACACTTGAATTATATTGGCAAGATGTCACTTCTGGTGGACACAAATGCAGCCTAACACTTACATGAATATTTGGCTAAGTGGAGCTTTAGGATAAGCTTGCAGAAAAACAATTGTTTATCCTACTTTTCAAAAGATCTTTTCTTTTTAAAGTACTATTGGACACACTAGAATCCACCAGGTGCTCCTAGTTAATTATGCACACACAGGAATCCACCAGGTGCACATAATTATGATCACACAACAAATCACTTGTTGTCCCTCCAAGTTTTAATTTAAAGAAGTTGGGATGAGGAGATCCTTTAACAGCTTCAATATCATGTCGCTCAAAATTGTCCGTAACCGGGGACACGGCTAAGTACTTAGTTTTAACACTCTGCAGAGGTGGTGCACTTTTCCCACAAGACTCAGTCAACCTCTTTTGCCATTATGCTCATTTTACTCAAATGGCCAAGTGAAGACTGAGATGAGACATTTCAGAAGCAATCCCTCAGACCAACCCGGACGCGGTCCATCCTACAAATCACTACCACCCTCTGTCCGTCTGGCTGAGTTCTCGCAACTTAGTTAGTCAAGACTGAGCCCATATGACTCGTGGTTGCACTGGAAGCTTCACAACTTGAACGTCTCCAATCTCTTTGTTCCTGGGTGGCCGTCCACAAGTGAGATACACACGACCGCCATAGAGATGGCTCCGGTGTAACCACTCAACATAAATCCATCTTACCAATTTCCACCCAGGTGTTTCATTAACTTAGTTGTTTTCTTAGTTTTTGCAAAACATAGTTTTCAAACTTAATAAAAGAATCATATGGAATCCGAACCACGAATTCTATAGGACAACTAAGCAATCTACACTTACGGTGTTTCTTCTAACAGGGTAATCAAGGGTATCCTAAGTAGGAGATAGCAAGCATAACAATCTACACATGCATATTATTAAAAGAAGAGAAACACTACATGCATAGTAAAACATTGGGAATTTTATGAACAAGAGTGAAACTTGCCTTAGAATTTTCTGTAGATTGTACTTCTCTTAATCAACACACGTAGCTCTCTGTACAACTATAAGATAGAAAGTAACACAACATAAACACACCATTCAAGGCAACTTAATCAAACAAGACAATAAAAGTGTTTATTTGTTTTAGCTTAGTCTTCATTTGTCTTAGTGATAATTTGACAAAAGATTGTGCCATAAATTGGATGGAGAGAATGACTAAGTCAAAGACTCCAAAAAGATTGATGGGGTTTTTTCTAAATTGCTAAGAAGTGTCATACACTTAGTAGAAATAGCTTCAAGGAGATTCTTAGGCTTGGTTTGAGAAGTTGGATGAATAAACTCTAAGTTATGAGGTTTATCACTTTCATCTTCTGGACTTGGGCTCTATTCTCTTGATCTTCTTCTTTTGACTTCAACTCCTTGTCTTCTCTTCAACTTCTTCTCCAAGGTCTTGGTATGGAAAACTTCTTTACCACATTGTTGGATGGGTAGTCAAACACTTAGAAGAATTTTAGATGTGATGGGATTGTTGGTTTTGCACTTGGGCAAGGATTTCAGAATATATTTCCACTAAGTCATGGTAGAGTTGAATGGCCATTAGGACTTAGGATAATCCACACCATTTGCTTAGTGGGACAAAATCAAATAGCACAAGGTGCATGATAGGAAATTAGAGATTTGATATTTGCAAGGTGTTTCAAATAATAGAACTATAGCTTGCAAATAGGATGTGCTAATGGAGTTTGACTTGAATACCTAAGATATGTGTGTGAAGTGTTCTGGTGGTTTTATATTATTAAGATATTCAATTTTGCAAAAGGAATTATGCCTAAAATAATTATAGAATTAAATCTAGGAAGAAGATACTCAAATCTCCATTTGAATTTGAATATTGATGAAATTGATCCAAAACAATTTATGCAGTAGTTCTACTGGATAGAGGACAACAAGATGATCCTACTGCAAAAAGAATCAATTAAAAAGGGTTTATATAATTTGAATTATATCAAAATTACTCAAATTCACATGTTTGAATTTGAATGTTTTTTACTATTTCAAAAGTCAAATTTTATTTACAGAATAGTGTTCTACACATTTTTAGGAATCCATAGACATATTATTTGTATTTTTTTGGATAAACAGATCAAAATATATTGAATTTCAAAGGTTAAATCATTTTCTGGCTATTTTTTAAAATAACAGAGACAAATTTTGGCGTGTTTGACAAGTGGCAGGCTCTGATTGGCTGGAGGAGCTGACTAGGCTAATGACGGGGCACGACACGTAGGCATACCGATTCAGTTTTAAAAATTAGAATAGAGCCATCAGATCTAGATCTGACGGTCAGGTTTTACTGCCTCACCTCGGGTTAGGGTTTGGCACTGGAGACGTTTGACCTCGCCGACGACGACTCTGGAATGGATGGCGATGGTCCTGCAGGTGGTCCGGGTACTCGGGAAGAGGTGGACGAGTTGCAGCTCGACGCGGGGATCTCGGGGGTGCGGTCTATGTGCTCGATTGCATCGAGGAGCGACGGGGCGGCGTGGCCAGAGCGGCTTTAGGCGTGGGCGAGGTTTGGGTGCAGATGGATGTGTCGATTTCCTATGACATAGGACAAGCGGAGGCCATCAGGGGATGCGCTTGAGCATGGGAAGAAGAACAAGCCAGAAGAGGGAGTGCGGGATCACCTTACCTTGCCGGAATCGATGAAGTTTGTCGTCGGGGACTGCGGACTCTTGCGGAAAAATTCTCTGGCCTGGCGGCGAATTTGCAAGAGGAGAAAGAGGGGAATCAGAGAGGAGGGGAGGGGGCTTAAATAGGCGTAGAGGGGAGTCGAAATAGGTAGGCATTTTCTCGAATTGAAGGGGGGAAATCATGGTGTCTCAGGAGAGAAATCCAGCCACAGGAAGAAGAAGCCTGACCTATGGGTCCTGTTGTCAGCGAGGGAGAGAGAGAGAAGTGAGGATACCGGTTCGGGATAGAATTGTTGGGCCGTGGGCTGAAACTCGGCCGGGCCAAAATGGTTCCCCGGGGCCCTTTTTCATATTTTGCCTCCTCTTTTTCTGTTTTTCTATTTCTTCCATAACTTTTGCATTTGATATTCAAATTGATTCAAACCAGTTTTGTAAAGTTTCTAAAATTCAAAACAACATTCCAAAATAGTAACAAACATGTTTTTCAAAATTAAAACAATCCTTCTATAAAACTTTATGAATTGGCCTAATGGCTTACTTATCCTAAAATAGAAATAGAATTTTAAATTAATATTTTCAAATCAGGGAATAAACTTTATAGAAATAGTACTTGAATTTTATTTTCAAACATGCTTTTGGCATAGCAAGGTTTATTTGATATAAATCATTTTGTAAAATATTTCTTTTGCAAATATGCTTCTATAGGATTTGAATAAAATCAAAATAGTATTTTGAATTCTTATTTTCTAAATTGAGTTCTTCAAGTAATAATAGAAAGTTTAAAATGGTTTTTCTAATAAAGCTTTTGAATAAAGCAAAAAGTTTTAATTCCTTGTGAATTTTAAATCAATTCAAACATACATGGATCCTATTTTATTTATTTTCACAATCCAAAGTTTTGGGATGTGACAGACTACCACCCTTAAAAGAAATCTCGTCCCGAGATTTGGAGAGGCTAGAAAGAAAGATGGGTTTGGGATACTAGGTGGGCTACCACCCTTAAAAGAAACTTTTGTGGGTAGTCTAGGTTTTGGGTTCATGGGATGCACATCTTGGATATGACTTGGCACTGGGTCATCTTTTGTGCCATATGTAGCTTCTACCCTCATTTTTAATAGGTGGATGTCTATTCTCACACTATAGCATCAAATCTTCCTCAAGATGGCATTGAGTATGGCTTCCTCCGTTGAATTGCTTCAATCCAGCAATGACATTTGTTGAACTACTTTGGACATTGAAGAGTCACTCTTTGGGTCAATCAGAAGACCAAGTTGAGATGTTCTCATAGCTTCATTTCATCTCCCCTCTTTGATCTTTGTAGACTCCCATCTTAGGATTGAAGCTTCTTATACACCACTATCTTCCTTTGCAAGTCATCTTCAACGGTAAGCTTATGGTTCATCCTCACCGTATTCCTACGTTTTGGCAACACTTGCCTATTATAAGGGTACAATATCTTATCCTCCTAAGGTTCAGGTTTAACAACGTCGTCTCTCTTGTAGGTATGTCTCTCTAGATTTACCATTCCTCATATCAAGAGCGAACAATTTGAGTAGTCGTCATGGGGGCCAATCCATAACACACCCAATCGTTACCTTGTATTTCAGTCTGGTACATCTCGTACACTAACTCTTGGTCAACCTCACTAGTTTGACAAAAGATTTTGTGGATATTGGATCCATGTTTCAATTTCTATTGAGAATTTTAGAAAACAAATCTATCGACCCTTAGCTAGCGGTTTGCGTAGAATCCTTATATGGAATTATCTCACAAGTAGTAGAACCCTTCATTGATCTTTTCCTTTGCGAAATTTGCTTTCCATACAACTTCATCTTATGGGCAGTAACAACATTACTAGAGTGAGATTTGCATAAAAGATTGATTTGAAAGATACATTGAGATTTTCATTCCACCTATTACATCATGAGAGTACTACCCACACCACATAGTCTTTTATTTCACTACGTTCATGACATTTATTCCAAGACAGCAGTTGCATACAACATCTTCTATGTTGATTGCTCATCAATGTGTCACCATATCCCACTATGGTGTGTCATCCTTCAATTGTCCTTATTTACTAGCGCTCTGAGTACTTCTCAGGACACTTATTTGCATAATGTCCTTTGTCGCCACATTTGTAACAAGTGACAAGGCTGAAATCTTTTCCACTATACCTTTCTGGACAATTTATAGCATAATGTCCAGACTCGCGATAGTTGAAACAATTATGTTGAGCACGATCCTTCTTTTGCCCTCCATTGATTACATAACCCCTTTTCTCACTCTCTTTGTGTTTCTCCTTATCCGGGCAGTCCCATGAATAGTGTCCTAACCTTTTACATTCATGGCACTCTACTTGGCTGATATCTTTCTTCTTCTTTGGCTTTTCCAGGGCTAGAAGATCTTCTAATTCTTGCTTCTCATACTCCATTTTGATTGAGGGAAACCTTTCTCTCTTCTTATGGTTATTTTTGGTTACTTGTAGTCTTCCGCTCGGGTTGTTTCTCTTGGTGGTGACAAAATGTTTCTCCTTCTTAGGCTCGAATTCAGCACCTGCTTTCCCGAGCGAGTGATGTATCTTCTACTTGACTTGTTGATTCACTTTATCCACCATAGCATTGAGATGACATTTTGCGAGGACGTGATTTGTTCCTTCACACAAAAGGCACGTAACCCTCGACAAGCGGCATTCTTCATTACAATGATCTCTTCCACAATTATGGCACTGCTCCTCACACTCCTTAGATATATGTCCTATATCTCCACAGAGTTTGCAAGCTTGGTTTCTCGTCACAACATGTTCTTCGGGCTTGTCATTGCTTGGATCACTTGGCGATGCGTTGTTGTTGTTAGTCATGATCCGAGACGCCATTTGCACAATGTGAGTATGTGCATCTAGCAGTTGCTGCACTCCTGGGGGTAACTCATTGGTCTTGCCGCTGATCATATTTTGGGTTACCACTTGAGTCAACTGGGTATGTGTCTCTATCGTCCTCCGCATCACTAAGTCAATCTGAGAGTTGTTGAGGCTACTCTGGCTTTGACGATGCATCTGTTAAAGTTTTTCGGTAGGGTTTAGGTTTTCAACATAGGGAATAATAGAGTGGAAAGCTTTAACAAAAGTTCCTACCAGTTAGAATTGATTCAAGGCAAAACACCTTACAATCTATAAACATTCAACAAGCATTCATCACATCAAGCAACATGGTTCAACCACAAACAAAATAGTATGGTCATACCACAAACTGATATGATCATAACGTATTACGATGTCGTTCTTACATAGGTTTTAAATGGAGGTCCGACTAAAACTTCTTGGTTTCCTTCAGTGCAGTAGTATCCTCTCTCCCTTTTTTTTCTTCTTTGAGTTCCTTCTCTCTGAGTGGGGCAAGTAGTTCATCTTTGCTAAATAATTCGTTGGTCCTATTGCTATCAAGATCCTTCATAAGAATTTCTAAGTTCTAGAACTATTGATGCTTAGACTTTCTTCTTCTAGACTTCTTCAATTTGCTTCCCTTGAGGTGGGTGGATCTTGGAGTCCTTTGAGGTGTTGAAGTTGAAGCTCTTCATCTTTCAGTTGAAATGAAGAGAAGTAGAGAAAAAAATGACTAAGAAAAGAGTTTACGAGGTAATGAGTGTGTAAATTTTTAACTTAGAAATAAAAGCAATTCCTATTTTTCTAAGGGGTCTTTGTCCAATCCTAGGGTTACGAACCTAAGGGCAACACTTTGCTCTGATACCATCTGTAGTGACCTCACCTTTTAAAGATGACGATCCCTGTGCTTTTTAGTGCTAGTCCCTGGATCAAACGCTAGCACACATAGTTTAAGATGTAATATCAAGAAACAAGGTCATTTTATTACATCGCATGATCCAACAATTACATAAAGGACTTTACAATGCTCATAGCATAGAGGTTTCAGAGTTTGCAATGAAAACATAAATAGCATGGAGTCCTTCTTCATGTGCCACAGGTGAACATGATGCGGATAGACTCGTAACCCTGTCGTACCTTTCTTATCGTCAAAACCTGCAACATGAAACGTTGCAGCCACAAAGGGTCAATACACTTGAATTGTATTGGCAAGATGTCACTTCTGGTGGACACAAATGGAGCCTAACACTTACATGAATATTTGGCTAAGTGGAGCTTCAGGCTAAGCTTGCAGAAAAGAAATTGTTTATCCTACTTTTCAAAAGATCTTTTCTTTTTAAAGTACTATTGGACACACTAGAATCCACCAGGTGCTCCTAGTTAATTATGCACACATAGGAATCTACCAGGTGCACATAATTATGATCACACAACAAATCCCTTGTTGTCCCTCCAAGTTTTAAATTAAAGAAGTTGGGATGAGGAGATCCTTGAATAGCTTCAATATCATGTCGCTCAAAATTGTCCGTAACCGGGGACACGGCTAAGTACTTAGTTTTAAAACTCTGCAGAGGTGGTGCACTTTTCCCACAAGACTCAGTCAACCTCTTTTGCCATGATGCTCATTTTGCTCAAATGGCCAAGTGAAGACTGAGACGAGACCTTTCAGAAGCAATCCCTCAGACCAACCCGGACGTGTTCCATCCTACAAATCACTACCACCCTCTGTCCGTCTGGCTGAGTTCTCGCAACTTAGTTAGTCAAGACAGAGCCCATATGACTCGTGGTTGCACTAGAAGCTTCACGACTTGAACATCTCCAATCTCTTTGTTCCTGGGTGGCCGTCCACAAGTGAGATACACACGACCGCCATAGAGATGGCTCCGGTGTAACCACTCAACATAAATCCATCTTACCAATTTCCACCCAAGTGTTTCATTAACTTAGTTGTTTTCTTAGATGTTGCAAAACATAGTTTTCAAACTTAATAAAAGAATCATATGGAATCCCAACCACGAATTCTATAGCACAACTAAGCAATCTACACTTACCGTGTTTCTTCTAACAGGGTAATGAAGGGTATCCTAAGTAGGAGATATCAAGCATAACAATCTACACATGCATATTATTAAAAGAAGAGAAACACTACATGCACAGTAAAACATTGGGAATTTTATGAACAAGAGTGACACTTGCCTTAGAATTTTCTAAAGATTGTACTTCTCTTAATCAACACACAAAGCTCTCCGTACAACTATAAGATAGACAGTAGCACAACATAAACACACCATTCAAGGAAACTTAATCAAAGAAGACAACAAAAGTGTTTATTTGTTTTAGCTTAGTCTTCATTAGTCTTAGTGATAATTTGACAAAAGATTGTGCCATGAAGTGGATGGAGAGAATGACTAAGTCAAAGACTCCAAAAAGATTGATGGGGGTTTTCTGAATTGCTAAGAAGTGTCATACACTTAGTAGAAATAGCTTCAAGGAGATTCTTAGGCTTGGTTTGAGAAGTTGGATGAATAAACTCTAAGTTATGAGGTTTATCACTTTCATCTTCTGGACTTGGGCTCTCTTCTTTGATCTTCTTCTTTTGACTTCAACTCCTTGTCTTCTCTTCAACTTCTTCTCCAAGGTCTTGGTATGGAAAACTTCTTTACCACATTGTTGGATGGGTAGTCAAACACTTAGAAGAATTTTAAATGTGATGGGATTGTTGGTTTTGCACTTGAGCAAGGATTTGAGAATAGATTTCCACTAAGTCATGGTAGAGTTGAATGGCCATTAGGACTTAGGATAATCCACACCATTTGCTTAGTGGGACAAAATCAAATAGCACAAGGTGCATGATAGGAAATTAGAGATTTGATATTTGCAAGGTGTTTCAAATAACACAACTATAGCTTGCAAATAGGATGTGCTAATGGAGTTTGACTTGAATACCTAAGATATGTGTGTGAAGTGTTCTGGTGGTTTAATATTATCAAGATATTCAATTTTGCAAAAGGAATTATGCCTAAAATAATTATAGAATTAAATCTAGGAAGAAGATACTCAAATCTCCATTTGAATTTGAATATTGATGAAATTGATCCAAAACAATTTGTGCAGTAGTTCTACTGGATAGAGGACAACAAGATGATCCTACTGCAAAAAGAATCAATTAAAAAGGGTTTATAGAATTTGAATTATATCAAAATTACTCAAATTCACATGTTTGAATTTGAATGTTTTTAACTATTTCAAAAGTCAAATTTTATTACAGAATAGTGTTCTACACATTTTTAGGAATCCATAGACATATTATTTGTATTTTTTTGGATAAACATATCAAAAGATATTGAATTTCAAAGGTTAAATCATTTTCTAGCTATTTTTAAAAATAACAGAGACAAATTCTGGCGTGTTTGACAAGTGGCAGGCTCTGATTGGCTGGAGGAGCTGACTGGGCTGATGATGGGGCACGACACGTAGGCATACCGATTCGGTTTTAAAAATTAGAACAGAGCCGTCAGATCTAGATCTGACGGTCAGGTTTTACTCCCTCACCTCGAGTTAGGGTTTGGCGCCGGAGACGTTTGACCTCGCCAGCGGCGACTCTGGAATGGACGGCGATGGTCCTGCAGGTGCTCCGGGTACTCGGGAAGAGGTGGACGAGGTGCGGCTCGATGCGGGGATCTCGGGGGTGCGGTCTATGTGCTCGATTGCATCGAGGAGCGATGGGGTGGTGTCGTGGGAATTTAGAGACAGTAGCCATGGGGTGGCTTATCGGAGGGGCTCGACGTTGGTGACGATGGGTCCGGCTCGGGATTGTGCCGACAGAGACACCTCGATTTACCCAGGTTCAGGGCCCTCCCGGTTGGAGGTAAACCCCTACTTCCTGCCTGCTTCGTATTGATTGAGTAGTAACGATTACAGTGCCCTTCGAGCTGTTCGGCTAGAGGAGGAAGAAGAAGATCGGATCTCTCCTATGCTAAGGGTCCAGGCCCCCTTATATAGACGGGGGCCTGGTTACAGGTTTAGGTGGTGATTCGGCCGGCTGCCGGCTCCTCGGCGGCGACGTCCTTGACGTGATCCTCTGACCCTGCTCTGGCAAAGACACTTTATAAAGTGTCTTTCCCCTGGACCGGCATCTGGGGGGCATATCCCCTCTCCTCTGCCTCGGATCCCATCGTGGGGAAGGTTCTTCGGTCTCTCATTGGTTGGACGTGGTTGTGGCGTTCGTCACTCCTGTCCTGCGCCCCTGCCGACCTTGTCGGGGCCGTTCCGCTTTTGGCTAGACAGCCGTTGGGGAGTTTTGTCTCCATCGCCCGGCTCCAGCTCTCCTTGGTGGAGTCGCCAGCCGGCTACTGGCGCAGCCGGCCCTTCGGACAGAGCCGGTCTTCTCGTGCTGAAGCCGTGGGGACTCCTGGGACGCCAGCCGGCATATTGCCCGGCCCGTGGTGCGCCCCCTAAGTCATCCCCACGACACTAGCCCCCGAAACTGGCGAAGTCTCATGGGCTAGCATGGGGCTTCGGCGGGTTCTTCTTTTCGCCGAAGTCTTGCTCGTCCTCGTCGAAGTCCCAGGATTTCTAGTCCGTCTTGGTCGCTCCAACTACCAAGGTCAGGTCTTGCGGAGTTCCTCCGACTGCCTCGGGGCGAGCCGGCTCCGGTGGTGGCCCGGCTGGCGACCGCAAGCCAGCGAGCCGCTTCCTGGGAACTTGTTCCCTCGGGGGCCGGACCGAGGCACCACTTGTCCGTACGTCATCGCGTCACGTCCAATCGGCCCCGGCCCACGATCTTTTGCGGGAACCACGGCGGTTGCCCGATCTTTACGCGATCGTGGTTCGTGACGAAAGGGGTCAGTTGCCGACCCGTTGTGGCTGAAATAAGCAACTGACCCGCCCCTTCACTTTTAAACCAGGGACCGTTTCGGAAGCAGAGCATCGGTTGCCCGCTTCCCTTCTTCCTTCTGCATTCGCTCCACTTAGAATCCCCTGCTCCCGAGCTTCACCTTCAAGGGATTTAGGGTTCCTCGCTCGCTCCGCCGCCATTCCACTCATCCAGATCCGCACCCGGAGGGCTCCCAAAGCGTCCCGGCCCAAAGGGAAGGGAATGGCGGCGGGTAAGGACGCCGCTCCGCCCGCTT
The DNA here is from genome assembly GCA_007115705.1 of Dactylis glomerata. NCBI lineage: Eukaryota > Viridiplantae > Streptophyta > Magnoliopsida > Poales > Poaceae > Dactylis > Dactylis glomerata. The sequence continues at coordinate 1,333,726 of QXEO01000720.1, forward strand.
TGCCGAAGGGATCCTGGGAAGGCTCCTGGGTGAAGGAGAAACAGATCGAGCTGCTGCGCCGGGGTCGAGTGCTTCCGTCCGCGGACCTTGTGAGCTACCGTCCTGCCGGCGGCGAACTGGTCCCCGCTCCCGCGCCTGGGAGATGGTGGTCTTCTATGACCATTTCCCCCGGGGCTTCGCGCTGCCCGCCAGCAGCTTCATGCGCCAATTCCTGGACCATTTTCACTTGCAACCGCATCACATTGGGGCGAACGCGATGATGGTTTTGTCCGCGTTCGCCACCCTTTGCGAGGCGTATTTGGGCATCTGGCCCAACGTCGAGCTGTTCCGCCGGCTGATCTTCTTCAAGACCCAGACGGCGGACACCGTTCCGGTGATATGCGGCACCGCCTCTTTCTACGCCCGCAAGTCTGCTGGCTTCCCCGGCATAAAAGGGAAGGAGTCTTGCAAGAAGTGGCAGCGCTCCTTCTTCTACGTGAAGAACCTAAGGGCGGACGAAGACCATATCAACCTGCCGCCCTTTGAGGCGGGCGGGCCCGAGCGGGAGAACTGGAGTACCGCCCCTCCTCGTCCGTCGCCGGACATGGAGAAGATTGTTCAGCGGGTCACCACACTGCAGATGGAGGGTTGCCTGGGGCCGACCGACCTTCTCCTCGCCTTCCTGGTTGCCCGCGTGTCTCCGCTCCAGCGCCACTCACACAAGATGTGCTTCCTGGGATCTGCCAAGGATCCCACTCGTCATTCCTCCAAGGCGCTGTCAGCATTGGAGGTGGCTCGGAAGGCGAACCGCATCGCCGATGTCAAGCTTCAGGCCTCGTGGACGTGGGGACTGGAACCTCACGACCGGGATAACCCAATTGCTGAGGTGAGCTCGACGGTCCTGGCTTCAAGCCTTTTCCTCCCTTGCTACTCTGGTCTACTAACCTTTGTTCACTTGGTGCGGGCAGAACTTGTTCGCTCTGCAGGCGGCGGAGAATTCGACTCAGCGTCGAGCTGGCTTTGCCGCTGACAGAGCCGAATCGGATGATAAAGTCGTCTGGGATGAAGCCGAGGAGGTGGAGGACGCCAGTTCTCAGGCCGCCGCCGAGAGCTCAAGCGCCACTCAAGGCGATGAGGGAAACGATGAGCTCGAAGACTCAGGCGAACCCCTTGACCACTCTAGTAAGTTCCCCAGTCCTTCTCTCCTAAGAGATCGGTCCAAAGATGACGATGGCGGCGCAGGATCAGCTGCCACCCTCGGGGGCGTAGCTCTCCACGTAGCCGCTGCTGCCGCTGCTGGAACTCAGGCTCCTCCGACCGTGGATCTGCCAGAGTCCCCCGGGCGATGTTCTGCCGCCCCGGAGCCGGCAGACCCAGAAGAGGCTGGAGGCGATCTGGCCGGCACCAAGGGAAAGGCCCAGCCAGCCTCCTCCGAGCCGGCTGACAAGCGCAAGAAACCGGAGCCGGCAGCGCGGGACCTGCGCCGTCCCAAGGTGAAGAAGGTGGCCAAACGGCGGGCTATCGCCGTAGCCGGGTGAGCTTCTCGCTTCCTTGCTTCTCGTCCTCATTTTACCGATGCGGCCCCGATTGACTCGGTCGAGGGACGCCCACTTTGCAGGTCACCTCTTTCTGCCGATCCGGCTGCCCAGCCTCCTCCCACCGTCGCTTCCGAGGAACTCGTGACCCCGGCTCCCGAGCCCTCCTGCCACAAGAGGGCGCGCGGGGAAGTCGTGGGCGGCGACTTGGGTCGCGTTGAGGACGTTCGCCGCTCCCCACGGTTGAAACTTGCAGCGGGTGACACTGGGGCAGTGGACCCTGCGCGTCCGGAGGTGCCCGCGGACGCTGTTCCCCACCCAGTCACCTTACCTGAGGCTGGCTCCATGCCCGTCGAGGAAACTGCGCCAGTCGGGGCTGACCTGTCCCCATCTCCTGCTACCGACGATGCCACGGCGGGGAACGACGCTGCCACCTGCGCCTCCCCCGACTCGCCCAGTCAAGAAGGCACGCGCGAGACCGCGGCGGGGGAAACGGGAAAGGTCCCGGTGCCGGCTGTCGAGGCTCTTTCCAATCTTGAGCTCGTGCCGAGCGTGCAAGCTACGGTGCCAGCGGCCGGGTCGAGGGCTGGCGTGATTGCTGATTCCCTGCTCCTTGGGTTGGTCTCCAGTTCTGGCGGAGCTTCGCAAGGGCTCCTCGCCACTCGAGTGGCGTGGAGCGAACGTGGTGATGGCTCGCCTGCCCCTGAGGTAGTGGCCAAAGGCGCCTCTAGTGGGAAGGCTCTTGTCGCCGCGGCTGAGTCCAACATTGGAAGTTTGAGCTCCGCCAGCCAGCTTCAGCAGGAATGGGCAGACACCGCCTCGAGTGCTGATGTCGGAGAGAAGCTCAAGGTGCAGGGCAGTAAGCCAACTCTGGCGGAATTGGACAAGCAGTTTACTGCTGCCAAGGGGTCGCTTCAGAACGCCGGCTTCCAGCTCCTTGACGCTATACAGACGACCAATGTGAGTACTGCGCCTTTAGCCTCTGATTTCTTCTGCTAACTGGGAGACATGATCTGCGGTTTCGCGGCCCATTTTGCCATACATCCTAGCCCCCGAGTTTCGGGGTAGCTATAGAGACAGCTGGCTCGAAAATGAATTTCGCTAAGAATCGTTGCCTTTCCGTTTTTCGCAGGAACTGAACGCGCTTCGAGCCAATGTCTTCCAGAAGCTGCTGGCGAAGTACCGTGCCGGCAAGATTCAGTACCAGGAGTTGAAGAAGAAGCTGGAGAAGCTGTCAGGTAAGCTTGAGGCCCCTTGTTTCGCAGACTTTGCTGTCGTCCTTTCTGCTCTTACACCTCCGCTTTCAGACTCTGCCTCGCTCATAGCTTCGCTTGAGTCCCAGTTGGCCAACTCGGTGTCGGCCGACGCTGTTGAATCGCTCAAGCGAAAGCACGCAGAGGAGCTTCAGGGCCTGCGAGCCCAGGCCATCCGGTCTCAAGAGTTGGAGACTGAGCTGGCGAAGGCTCGAGAGGCGGGGTCGTCGCTGCGGCTGGAGTTTGATCGTCGGCTGGCTGAAGAGAGGAAACTCCTCTCTGTGGAGTACGACGGCAAAGTGAGCGAGCTTCGCACGACCTTGGGGAGCGAGGTCGAGAGCCGCGGCGCCCAAATTGACGAGCTGCAGACTCTCCGGGGGCTCGACAGCGAGCGTTATGACAAAGAGATCGGCGTTTGGCGCGCCCGCGACCGCAAGGTTCAATCCGGCCTGCTGGGGCTGGAGGAAGCTCTTCGCGGTACACTTCTTTGCCTATTTCTCGGCTCTTGCCCTTTCATGCCGTCCCCTCACTCTCGGACTGCCCTTGCAGGAGCCTTCCCTGACTCTAACCAGACTGCCGCGGCGGCGCTGAAGGAATACCGGGCGGAGCAGAAGATCGTCCCCAGCAGTGATCCCAAGGCCGAGCTTTCCTCAGGGGAGTTAGTAGCGTTGGCCAAAGGCCGACTCCATCCAGTTGCCAAGTTGGGCAAGGATCTCCATGAAGCCCTTGTTTCCGTCTTTGAAACCTTGTGGCCGGGAAGGGCGGTGCCTGGCGAGATCCAGGCGCTCCTCCAGTGGGTCCTTCTCGCGCCCAACCGGCTCGACATCTGGAAGGAGTCCGCGGCTCGGGCCGGTGCTCAACAGGCTCTGGAGTTCGTGCTCTCCTGGTATCCAGGCGTCAACCTGGACCAGCTGGAGAATCTTCGCAAAGGCGGATTAGCAGGCCTCGACAAAGCCAAGCTTCGCCAGTGCGCCTGTGCCATTGCTGAGTGTGCCGAGACCGATGCGCTCTTCGACGCTGGGGATAGTGGCGAATCTTTGGATGGCATGGACTTCGAAGAGCCCGACTCTGCGGAAGGACCTCAGAAAGCCCCCGAGGACCTCGCTGGTCACTCCATTCCACAATCCCCCAGCGGTGATGACTTCGTCTTGGCGTCTCGAGCTGGCGACACTACTTCACTAGAGCCGGCTGGCTCGCCAAGCGCCCCCTGAGTGTGTCAGGGTTTTCTTATTCGTTTTCATGTCGTGCCCAACAACATTTCGTTAGTTTGTACTAATGACGCTTCACCCCGAATTCCCTTTGTATTGATTTCTAGCTGTTTATGGATCGGATTTGACCTGACCCCTTTCGGCTTTTTCCTTTATCTCCCCATCCTTCGGCCCTTCTACCCCAGCCGGCAGCCTGGTGCCAGTGCTGCGTTTGATGGCGCCCAGTTGACGAGGGAGATTATTCTTCTTCGTTCCCCGGCAACGGCGCCAGAAAAATAGCTGATGCTCCAAGTGAATGTGGCAACAGACTGTCCTTGTGCGTGGTGAATAACCAGCCCGTTGGGAACCCCAAGAGGAAAGTATGGTGAGTGCAGCAGCAAGTTTTCCCTCAGTTTAAGAAACCAAGGTTTATCGAACAGGAGAGGAGAGACAATGACGACTGAAGGTGTTGTGGAACCTGCACACACACAAACAAATACTTTGTTCCCAACTTGCGATGAGGTTGTCAATCTCACCGGTTTGCTTGAAACAAAGGTTATGAGTGTATCGAGTGGAAAACAGTAGAGTATGCGAGTAAAGTAAACAGTGCGGGAAAAGTAAACAGGTGATTGCAATATGATTAAAATAGGACCGGGGTCCACAGTTCACTAGTGGTGTCTCTCCATAGATAAAATAACATGCTGGGTAAACAAATTACAGTTGGGCAATTGATAGAATAAAGATAACGTGATATGTCAAGAAGATCACTATGAGATTTACTCTGGGCATTACAACAAAATACATAGACCGCCATCCAACTGCATCTATGACTAATAATCCACTCCCGGGGATATCATCCGAACACCCTAGAAGTATTAAGTTGCGAACAACAGATAATTGCATTAAGCAAAGTGTGTAATGTAAACAAAGCATATGCCCTTAAGCATATGAATGTTGTTTTCTCCCTAGTAGCAACAGCACATCTACCACCTTAGAGGTTTCTGTCACTCCCCCAGGTGAAATAGAGACATGAACCCACTATCGAGCATAAATACCCCCTCTTGGAGTCACTAGCAACTACTCGGCCAAGATAGCTACTAACAACGGAGAGCATGCAAGATCATAAACAACATAGAGATAACAAAAGATATAATTCGGTACAACAACTTAATCATAAACACCAATATTCATCGGATCCCAACAAACCAACATCATAGAATTACATAACGGTGATCTCAATCATGTATGGCAGCTCATGAGATCTAAACATGAAGCACATGGTGGAGAAGACAACCATCTAGCTACTGCTATGGACCCATAGTCCAAGGTAGACTACTCACTCATCGCTCCGGAGGCAAGCATGGCGATGAAGAAGACCTCCGGTGGCGCTTCCCCTCTCCGGCAGGGTGCCGGGAAGAGCTTCTGGACCCTCCCGATCTTCGGGTCGACGGCGGCGGCGTATCGCGATGTGTTCTGGAAAACTGATCGGGTCCTTAGGTTTTTCTCGTCGGGGGGTACTTATAGGCGAAGGGGCGATGTCAGAGGTGGAGCCAGGCTCCCTCACACAGGGGTGGCGCGGCCAGGGGCCAGGCCGCGCCGCCCCCTTGTGTGGGGCCCTGGTGGCCCCTCTCCGTCTCTCCTTCGGATGTCTGGAAGCTTCCGGGTAAAATATGACTTCAGGAACTTGTTTCGTCCAATTTCGAGAATATTTCCTGTGTATCACTTCTGAAACACAAAAACAGCAGAAAACAGGAAACTGGCACTGTGGCACTTCGTTAATAGGTTAGTTCCGGAAAATGCATAAAAGTGCCACTAAGTGTAACGAAACAATAGGCAAATGGTGTAAAAACAAGCATGGAGCATCAAAAATTATAGATACGTTTGAGACGTATCAGCCGGCTGGTCTCCCTTGGACCGACAGCCGAATGTCGGTCTAGGGCGGGAGCGTGCCGCGGGATGAGGAGTAGTACTTCGGCGTATAAGAGATCTGGCTTGGTCCGGCCCACGCTCAACTATTAACCAATGCGCACGGTTTTTGGGTGAGCGTTCGTTAACGGCTCCGCGTTCTGTCCCCTTAGCGATTTTCCAGTGTGAGTGACCTGCCGGCTCCATTGCCCTTGACTTGGGCTGGAGGTTTGTCTCGGGGTCCGGTTCGCACACGGTACTTATTCGTCTGACAAGGGATTCGATTCGTCGGGTTGCGGGCGTTTCCTCTCAGCGACTTTCCTAGGTGGGTGACCTGCCGGCTCCATCCCACGCGGTGTAGGGTAGAGGTTGGGCTCGGGGTCCGGTCCGCACATAGTACTCGTTCGGCTGACAAGAGGATCGTTTCGTCGGGTTGGGGCTGCCGGCTCCCGTTCGGAGCCGGTTTCCTGCCCCCGTGAATAACGCTTAGAAAGGTAAAAGGTACTTCAGAGCACTTTTCCAGGGATCAGCCATATGCCGCCCAACTTTCTTTTATTCAACGACACTTGTTCGAGATACAAGGTTTTTGCCTTGGCTTAGCCAAAAGTCTTAAGCGATCTTGGACTTGTCTCAGGCGAAGCTGCGGAATGCCTCCCCCTACCTCGAGGAGGAGCCAGCCCCCGAGACAAGAGCTTTTGACTCCTTGCCCGCTTCGGGCGGGACTTCCTTAGACAGGCTCGCCGGCTTGAGGTGTGGAGCCGGCAGTCCCGACGCCAGGCGGCCCGGCTGGACTGCCGCCACCCTCCGCAGCAGTTGATGCTTCTCTTCAGCAATGACCAAGGCCTCCGCTAGTTTGGAGCTGGCTCTTGCGCACTCTATTGACTTCTTGTAGCATCCCGTGACAGTAATCACCCCGCGAGGGCCTGGGAGCTTCATCTTCAAGTAGGCATAGTGTGGGACCGCCATGAACTTGGCCAAGGCTGGTCGACCAAGCAGCGCGTGGTAGGGGCTGTTGAGGTCTACCACCTCGAACCAGATCGGCTCGCGACGATGATTGTCCTTCTCGCCAAACAGCACCTCCAACTCAATCCTTCCCATTGGCGTACAGGAGTGCCTAGGCACAATCCCATGGAAGGTGAGCTTAGTTGGCTTCAGTTGGATCTCTGGGATCCTGAGCTTCTCCATCGAAGTGCGGTAGAGAAGGTTGATGCTGCTGCCTCCGTCAATGAGTACTCGTGAGAACCGGCAAGTATGCGTCTCAGAGAACACGATTGGGTTCAAGACCAGTGCGTAGCCCCCGGGCCTCGGCATGAGCTGCGGGTGATCTTCGCGTCCCCAGGTAATCGACGCGTCAGACCAATGCATGTACTGAGGTCCAACTTGCACGATTGCATTCACCTCGACACCGAACCACGGTTCATCCTTTGGCTCCTCCTCTTGGGAAGTGAACACATGGTATTGCTCCACGTTCGCTTCCTCGGGGTAGTCCCCTGCTGCCTTGGCCGGTTGTCGATTCTTGTTTCCATGCGCTTCAGCCGGCTGGCCCGGTGGCGGTCCAGGCAGTTGGTGGTTTCCTTGCTCTAGATCTCTGGTGAAGCTGCACTGGCGAGTGGTATGCGCTGCCGGCTTGCCTGAAATGCTATGGAACTTGCAGGGTTGGTCTAGCATCACCTCGATGGTGTACTTGTCCTTGCTGAATTTGTCCCCTTTACGCTTCTGGCTTCCACCCGTAGCCCCCGGGCTTCCTTGAACGGCAGCCACTTGCTGAGAGCCGTACTTGTTGTCGCGGCGCTCATCTTTCCTCTTGCCATGTCGATCACAGTGGTGATGTCCTCCTTGGCCGGCTACCGGCTGAGATTGGCCTCCGGCTGGCGCTGGCTCGACGCACTGCACCCTCGCTGTGGAGTCGGTAGAAGCATACTTGTCCGCTATCGCCATGAAGTCCGCCATTGACTTCGGCTCGGCTCTGTGGAGCTTGTGCTTCAGTAGGGTTCCTTCCCTGCATCCGTCCGTGAAGTAGCCGATGGCTTGCTCCTCGCCTACTCCTTCGCATGAGTTGCGCAGCTCGGACCATCTCGTGAGGTAGTCACGATCTGGCTCATCAGGGCCTTGCTTGCAGAGGGCCAGCTGTCGTGGGCGGGGCGGTCGCTTGTAGGTTCCCGTGAAGTTCTTGATGAATGCCTCTTGGAAATCATGCCAGGAATTGATCTGCAGAGCCAGCAGGCTGTTAAGCCACGTCCGGGAAGATCCCGTCAGCATGAGTGGTGCGTAGCGCACCGCTGTCCTCTTGTTGCCGCCCGCGATGTCGACGGCTGTGACGTAGTCCGACAGCCAGTCTTCCGGCTTCACCGCCCCAGTATATTTGGGCATGTCTCATGGGAGCGCAAACTTGGCCGGGAAAGGCTCGTTGCGGATGCGAGGGCCGAAACAGACCGGCCCTGCCGAGGATTCCTCCTCGTCGAACTTGGAGTCCGCCAGCAGGTTGAGCCGATGGCGTGCGTCGTCCTTCGGCGGATCGACGCGTTCCCCGATCCTCTGGCTCACGTGCGAGCGAGCCGGATGGTGACCTTGAGCGCCCTGGCCAGCTCCCTGAGCCGGCTGGGCTGGCGCCACAGACTTGCCATGCGCCGGTTCCGCCACGTCCACCCGAGGAGGGTGGCGCGGCCTGCTGGTAACTGCGGCGGGATCTCGAGGCTGCCGGTTGTGGTGGCCGGAGTGCTGGGTACGGTGGTTTCCACCGCTTTTGCCTGGAGCTCGATTGCTCCGGCTGTGCTCCGCGGGCCATGGTTTGGCGACGAGGCTTCTCCATGCGACTTGTTCTGGCCGGCCACGACGATACGGTTCTCGCCTCGAGTGCCGCTCGCCTCTCCGCGTGGTTCCATCGCCTGCTGCTGTAGATCGGCAGCGTCTAGGAGTTCCTGGATCCGGGCTTGCTTTTCGCGTAGGTCCTCGCCTTGCAGTCCGTCCAGCTCGGAGGTGATGTAGCGCGCGGTGCGGAGATTCTTCGTAGGCGTGCTGTAAGTCGGCTTGTTGATGATCGGAGGTAGCTTCGCCGAGGGCGCCGCCTGGTTCAGCTCCGCTCCCAGCTCGTGGCCTCGCTGACGAACTTGCCCCGCCCAGCTTGGGCCGTCTCCAGCTGGGGTGAAGCCATGGGCGACGTTGTATTCGTTGATCGTGGAGAGGACGTGCCGGCGGGTGTCGTCGACGTCGACCGCTTCCTTGAGGAGGTTGAGGCGCGTCCGCTCCAGATCCTCGGAGGCCTTGACCGGATCTGCAGAGATGTCGAGCGGAGCGCGCAGGTCCGTGATGGCCGCGTCCAGCACGTCCCGCTCTGGAGGTGGAAGATCTTGTTCCGGTGGAGGTGGGCGTTCGAGCGGCGGGCGCGCGGAGCGCGGTAGGCCGCCGCCACCATCCTCCTCCAGGGCCCGCACCTCGACCATGTTGCAAAAGTCGCTGCTTTCGCCGTCGTCGGGGTCTGCGTCACAAAGTGGCTTAGGCACATCGGTTACCTCTTCCGGGAAGGGCTTGGCGACTTAGAAGCGGTGGCTGCCGACGTCGAGGAAGGAGCCGCTATTGCCGAAGCCGTTCTCGAAGTGGGCCAAGTTGTCGTCGACGCAGTCGAAGGTGCCGAACCTCCAGACGAGGCCGGAGGCGACCTTCTCGCCGGAGGGTCCCGGCCGGAACTTGACTCCGCTCGCCACCGCGCTTTGCCCCACGGTGGGCGCCAACTATCGTGGGAATTTAGAGACAGTATCCATGGGGTGGCTTATCGGAGGGGCTCGACGTTGGTGACGATGGGTCCAGCTCGGGATTGTGCCAACAGAGACACCTCGATTTACCCAGGTTCAGGGCCCTCCCGGTTGGAGGTAAACCCCTACTTCCTGCCTGCTTCGTATTGATTGAGTAGTAACGATTACAGTGCCCTTCGAGCTGTTCGGCTAGAGGAGGAAGAAGAAGATCGGATCTCTCCTATGCTAAGGGTCCAGGCCCCCTTATATAGACGGGGGCCTGGTTACAGGTTTAGGTGGCGATTCGGCCGGCTGCCGGCTCCTCGGAGGCGGCGTCCTTGACGTGATCCTCTGACCCTGCTCTGGCAAAGACACTTTATAAAGTGTATTTCCCCTGGACCGGCATCTGGGGGGCATATCCCCTCTCCTCTGCCTCGGATCCCGTCGTGGGGAAGGGTCTTCGGTCTCTCATTGGTTGGACGTGGTCGTGGCGTTCGTCACTCCTGTCCTGCGCCCCTGCCGACCTTGTCGGGGCCGTTCCGCTTTTGGCTAGACAGCCGTTGGGGAGTTTTGTCTCCATCGCTCGGCTCCAGCTCTCCTCGGTGGAGTCGCCAGCCGGCTGCTGGCGCAGCCGGCCCTTCGGACAGAGCCGGTCTTCTCGTGCTGAAGCCGTGGGGACTCCTGGGACGCCAGCCGGCATATTGCCCGGCCCGTGGTGCGCCCCCTAAGTCATCCCCACGACAGGCGGCGTGGCCGGAGCGGCTTCAGGCGATGGCGAGGTTCGGGTGGAGATGGATGTGTCGATTTCCTATGACATAGGACAAGCGGAGGCCATCAGGGGATGCGCTTGAGCATGGGAACAAGAACAAGCCAGAAGAGGGAGTGCGGATCACCTTACCTTGCCGGAATCGATGAAGTTTGTCGTCGGGGACTGCGGACTCCGGCGGAAAAATTCTCTGGCCTAGCGACGAATTTGCAAGAGGAGAAAGAGGGGAATCAGAGAGGAGGGGAGGGGGCTTAAATAGGCGCAGAGGGGAGTCGAAATAGGCAGGAATTTTCTCGAATTGAAGGGGGGAAATCGTGGTGTCTCAGGAGAGAAATCCAGCCACAGGAAGAAGAAGCCTGACCTATGGGTCCTGTTGTCAGCGAGGGAGAGAGAGAAGTGAGGATACCAGTTCGGGATAGAATTGTTGGGCCGTGGGCTGAAACTCGGCCGGGCCAAAATGGTTCCCCGGGGCCCTTTTTCATATTTTTCCTCCTCTTTTTCTGTTTTGCTATTTCTTCCATAACTTTTGCATTTGATATTCAAATTGATTCAAACCAGTTTTGCAAAGTTTCTAAAATTCAAAACAACATTCCAAAATAGTAACAAACATGTTTTTCACAATTAAAACAATCCTTCTATAAAACTTTATGAATTGGGCTAATGGCTTACTTATCCTAAAACAGAAATAGAATTTTAAATTAATATTTTAAAATCAGGGAATAAACTTTATAGAAATAGTACTTGAATTTTATTTTCAAACATGCTTTTGGCATAGCAAGGTTTATTTGATATAAATCATTTTGTAAAATATTTCTTTTGCAAATATGCTTCTATAGGATTAGAATAAAATCAAAATAGTATTTTGAATTCTTTGAGGAAAAGTTAGGAAAAATTGATGTTCTTGCTTCTAAAGTTGATAGCCTTGCTCATGATGTTGAACTTCTGAAATTAAAAGTGTTGCCTAATGATGTGAAATAGAACAATCCTTTTGCTACTGCTAATGCTATCCAAGTTAGAATTGATGAAAAATGTTAGGATGCTAGCAGAATTGCATGCCAGGTGGGAAAGAGAAGATGAGATGGCTAGAAAGATGAAGGTATGTACCATTACTACCTCTAATGATGTTATTCCTAATGCTAGCAATCCTCTTACTTTGATTGGTGTAGAGAAAACTCCTACTCCTAGTGTTAAAAAGCCTAAAACTGCAAAAACTTTTTCTCAAAAGAGTGCTAAATTTTTTCGAAGTGTAGGAGATGATAGCTCTATTTCCTTTAATGATTTTGATGTTGATGGCTGCAATATATCTGAAGTTATTTTGTTCTTGCAAAATCTTGCTTTGACTCCTAATGCTAGTTCTTTAAACTAGTCATTAACCCGTGCACCTGCACAGGCTAGCTTTAAAAAGACATGTACATTACTAAAGTAATCAAGAAACATTTTTCATCTGATAATTATGTTACCCATATCCAAATAGAGTAGATAATCTACAATAAGTACAATTGAATATAAAAACATCTCATAAACACATCGCAGTTTGTTGGACCATATGTATATGCTTTTCAATTTGTTCTTGAGTAGAGTATTTGTATTACTAAGCAACTTGGACTTTCTAGGACACAGTCTAAATATTAGGTTTTGAAGATATAATTACTGAATATGATGGCTCTACTACTTTATGAGAATATTTAATACATCAAAATTGGAGAAAGGATCTTGTATGAATGAGCACCTTAGATCTGTGCTCCTGGTGTGCATTTTATGATAATTGGCAGGAGTATGTTGGAGTGAGGTGATTGAAAAAAATGTTTGAACTTTCATGCAAAGACCAGCTTGGCTATTCAATGAGAGAAATATCAGAAGTTCTCTGGAGCATTTATTTGAGAAATAATTATGTCGTATAAACTCACAAATAAGAAGCACCCATTCACCGTGTATGATTTTCTAATAAAGATTCATCTGTTCGTTGGGAATAGCTTTCCACTTGTGATAGAGTTTTAGGTTATTAGCTAGAGTAAATTATGAAGAAAACATTTTGAGGCTATGGAGTAAGGATAAATGACCAGAAACAAAACCTCATGCGGCTATCAAATTTGAGATGACATAAACGCAGAACCGATGTAATTTTTTAGCATACTCCTAGTAGGGGAGTGAAGGGCAGAAGTCTGCAGCACTGAGTAACCTGCAACGAAAAAAAAAATCTTTTTCAAAAGATTAATTTTTTTTAGAAAGTAGGAGCATACAATATTTCCCATACCAAATAAGGAATTTAAGGACATTGAGGTGTCGAACTGTTGATGTAAACTCCGGTGTTTGATCTTATAGTACAAAATTGGTGAAAGATTACTAAGATATTTTAACAAAGTAAATACGAATGTTTTTACTTGAGTCGAATAGAGGGAAAATCTGAACTTATATAAGTTGTTAAGCGTACATCTCAGCATCAGATAAAGCACATAATAAGTTGTTATGCTTTGCCTGACGAAAACAACCACAATATCTCTTCAGACTGTGATCGTGTGCTTCTCCACACGAATCAGACTAAAGAAGAATATAGATTGCAAGGTGTAAATATTAGTAGTTCAGGAATTTAAAAGTTGCAAAGGGCGAGACACTGGATTTCTCAACTTCTGGCTAAACACTTAAGAAATTTATCGACAGAAAATAAAAATAAACATGGTTTATTCAACCAAATTAATTCTTAGGATTCGTAACACGAAAGGAAATAATTTATACTCTCTAATCATGGAATTTAGCATAGTAATTTTACGTGATTTTTAGCGCACTACCAGCAGCTCTTCAAATCTGCACATCAAGAAAAACAAAAATATTGTATCCCAATTTCCCTTACAACGACACTAATTTCAATGATACGTTCTTATTTGTCAAAGCTTAGTTACAAAACGACTGAGCTGAACTTAAATACCTGAAGGCTGAAGAGCGTGACGCGGCTAAAAAATCATTAACAGACCTAGGTGCCGACGGAGCCGTCGGAGGTGTTCATGCCCGCAGGTATCCCTGCACCCGCAGGCTGACTGGTGACACCATGGCGCATCTCGGCTGCGTCGGACTGCTGCAGAACCCGAGAACCGTGGCGGCACCTAGGGTTAGGGAGCAAACAGTAGACACTACAGGTCTATGTACCTCAGCTTGATGCCTTGATATCCATCCAAAACATGGTTCTGCACACTGATGCCGTGCACATGTTGTAGACGCAAAAGATGAAGACCGTCTGCATGGGTTGGGTGCATGGAGATTCAACCCTGTATTGATGTAGGGTGGGGCGGCGGTTGAAGATGATGTGGCGTAGCGTCGATGGAGGAATAGCTTGTCAAGAGTTTGACCGTGCTACAACTCAGAGAATATGATGTTAATCTTTTCGGTTGATGTATCTATCACAGCCGTATATCTAATATATCAATGGCTCAAACTGTTAGATCTAAGGATTAACGTGGTAGCTCGTATGGTGCCTCCAATTAGTAAATATAAGATTGAGTTCTTCAAGTAATAATAGAAAGTTTAAAATGGTTTTTCTAATAAAGCTTTTGAATAAAGCAAAAAGTTTTAATTCCTTGTGAATTTTAAATCAATTCAAACATACATGGATCCTATTTTATTTATTTTCACAATCCAAAGTTTTGGGATGTGACAATTTAAGATCATCAGGTAAAGGTTTTAAATCAAAATCAGGATCTTCCTTTGGTGGCAAAGTGGTACCCAAATCCTCCACAGGTAAATTGTGTTTTAGCATCTCTGGCTGACGAAGAAGAAACTCGTCTATCTCATTTCTTTCTTCCCTGAAGATCTCACTTTCGTGGTCCTCCATATATTGCTGCAAAGCATCATTAGGAGCAAGAGCAATAGAGGCAAGCTGTTCAACTCTAAAATCTTCATTAGGCAAATCAGTTTCATAAGGAGCTCTAGTAAACTTAGAAAAATTAAACTCATAAGATTCTCCATCAAACTTAGTCAAAATTTCTCCTTATTACAATCTATAACAGCGCCACAAGTATCAAGAAAGGTCTACCAAAAATAATAGGCCAAGTTTTACTAGCAGCTGAACCAAGTACTAGAAAATCAGCAGGATATTTAGTCTTACCGCATGAAATTTCGACATCTCTAACAATACCAATTGGAGAGATAGTTTCTCTGTTAGTGAACTAAATAACCACATCAATATCTTCAAGTTCACAAGAACCAATTTCATGCATGATTTCTCTGTAAAGCTCATAAGGAATAGCACTTGAACTTGCACCAATGTCGCATAAACCATAATAGCAATGATCACCAATCCTGACAGAAAGCACAGGAACACTTGTTTTCCTAGATCTACTAGGATGTGAAACAATATTAGAAGCATCTTCACAAAAGATAATGTGTCCATCTTCTACTTTTTTAGTAACAAGGTCCTTTACTATTGCTACTGCAAGTTTAACAGTTATTTGCTCATCAGGTTCTAAAGCTTTCTTTGCACTTTTATTAAGCACACTGGTTAACATAGAATGCTCCTTTACCTTAGCAGGGAAAGGTGTTTTCTCAAATAGGGCTTAGGAAAAATACGATCAACAGTACAAACTTCAACATTTCGAGCAGGAACACAACTAATATTATCTTTATAAGGCGCATGGTAATTGTTCCAATCCTTCTTTGGAGCAACAAGATAAGAGGCAAAAGCCTTAAAACCGTTGGCAAGTATTTAAGAATCAAGACCATAAACAACACTAAAATTATGAAAGTCATCAGTTCCCATAAAAGATTTAATGCATTCATAATGACAATTTATACCTGACTTTCTACCTTTGTTGTTCTCCCATCCTTCAGTATTTTCCTGAGTACTATCAAGAAGATGCCATTTAGCTTCTTCTTTCACACGTGTAAATGATTCAGAACAAGAAGCATCCAATAAATCCTTATCGTGAAGCGAAAGCCTTGCATAGAAGTTATTAATAACAATATTACTGGGGAGCTCATGAATGGAACATTTGAGCATTAGTGACTTCAATCTCCCCCATGCTTGGGCAATACTCTCTCCATCATGAGGCCAAAAATTATATATTTGGTTCTAATCTTTATGAATCTCACTTGGAGGATATAATTTAGAATAAAAGAGAGGTACAATTTCCTCCCAGCCAATAGATCGGCCATTCTTCAACAGCTTATACCATTCCACAGCTCTGCCCTTCAGTGATAAAGAGAATAGCTTTCTCTTAACCTGGCTTGATGAAATACCTGCACACTTGAACAACTCGCATAATTCATGTATAAAGAGCAAATGATCACCCGGATGGACAGTTCCATCTCCTGAATAGCAGTTATTCATAACACGTTCAACAATTTTCATAGGTATTTTAAAAGGATCCAATTGAGCAGGCAGTGGTTCATCTACTACCATAACGGTGGCAGTAGTATTCCCAAATAGGGAACCAAATGGAGACTTCTCTATAATAAAATAAAATAAAAGACAGAAATAAAAATAATACTCACAGTAAAAATTTCCCTTGCCATAGTGCTTCATTCCCTGGCAACGCCGCCAGAAAATAGTCTTGATGACCCACAAGTATAGGGGGTGTATTGTAGTACTTTCGATAAATAAGAGTGTCGAACCCAACGAGGAGCAGAAGGTGTTGACAAGCAGTATTAGTCAAGGATTCAATGTACATACTAGCAAACAGGTTTTCAGGGGTATTTGATAATGCAAGTAAATAAAGTACGAGTAAATAAAAGACAATAGTAATAATTGTTGCGAGTGGCCCAATCCTTTTTAGAGCAAAGGACTAGCCGGTTGTGCTACTTATGATTAACAAACGTTCCCGAGGACACACAGGAGTTTCTGTCAAGTGCTTTCGCTTAATACAGCTAAGTAATCTTCATTGGTTTGATAGGTGTTATGGGGGTGAACCTATGCTAATGCATGATGTCTACGCACGCGTCCGTTCTTGTAGACAATGTTGGGCCTCCAAGTGCAGAGGTTTGTAGAACAGCATCAAGTTTCCCTTAAGTGGATCACCCAAGGTTTATGGAACTCAGGGAGGAGGAGGTCAAAGCTATCCCTCTCAAGCAACCCTACAATTACGATACAGAAAGTCTCTTGTGTCCCCAACACACCCAATACACTTGTCAGATGTATAGGTGCACTAGTTCGGCGAAGAGATAGTGAAATATAAGTAGTAGTGATGATTATAAGTAGTAAATGCAATCTAAAATAAATATCGCTGCGAGCAAACATGTCACAAAACTGAAACTAAACGGTGTTCAATGCTTGCAAACAAGGCCTAGGGATCATACTATCACTAGTGTACACTCTCAACAAAATAACATAATTGAACCAATAGATACTAACTTCAATATGCCACTCTAAACTATTCTTCAATGGATAACGAACACTAATCATGCATAGTGCTACGAAGCACTCCTCAAAGTCCGCATTTCCCCAAACTAGATTGTCCCACACTATCACCATGAACGCACTAGATGATTCCAACAAACACCAACAATTCATAGAGACACTAGCCAAAAGAGACACACATGATGCACACACTGTCACCTTCACATCATGATACAAGGTATCTCCGGAGATTATAATAATAAAGCACGGGAGTAGCATAATATCTGAATAATAGAATCTACCAATTCAACTAGATACAAAGCTCATGATCACATAAAGATCACATCATGGGAGAGAGAGGTGAACCACATAGATACCGGTAGAGCCCTCAGCCCTGGGGGAGTACTACTCCCTCCTCATCATGGGAGACAACAACGTTGGTGGAGATGGCGGTGAAGTCGATGGAGATGGCGGAGGAGGAGACGGTGTCGATGGAGATGGCTCTAGGGGCACTTCCCCATCCCGGCAGGGTGCCGGAATAGACTTCTGTCCACCGAAATTTGTCTTTGACGGTGGCGGCGCTGCAGAACTGTTCTGGGAAAAACGCTGATTTTTTAGGGTTTTCCTTCGGAAGGCTTTTTATAGGCGGAGGGGCGGCGTCAGAGGGCCACCAGGGGGGCCTCACCACCCCTGGGCGCGGCCAGGAGGGGGGCGTGCCATCCCATGGTGAGGGTGCCATCTAGCCCCCCTCCGGCTCCCGTTCGGTCCTCGTCCTTCCCCCGGGCAAAATAGGAGTTTCGGCTTTTGTTTCGTCCAATTCCGGGAATATTTCCTGTGTAAGTTTTCTGAAATACAAAAAACAGCAGAAAACAGGGAACTGCATTGTGGCATCTTGTTAATAGGTTAGTTCCAGAAAATGCATAAAAACGCCATGAAGTGTAATAAAACTCAAAGCAAATGGTGTATAAACAAGCATGGAGCATAAAAAATTATAGATATGTTTGAGACGTATCAAGCATCCCCAAGCTTAACTCCTACTCGTCCTCGAGTAGGTAAGTGATAACAAAAGAATAATTTTAGAGGTGACATGCACCATCACAATTTTAATCATCTATGTAAGCATTGAGTGTTGGGATCAAAGAACTTAAAACATGGGCATAAAAGATATCATCTTGACAATAAAAACTTAGCAACCATGTTATAACATGAAAAGAAACACAAATGAAAGATCATGAATAATGAAACAATGAAAGTCAAACGTGTGTTCAAATCATATGGAAAAACATAGCAAATGGTTTTTAGCTTGTCCTTCATGGAATAGCAAAACATAAATGCATAGGACACCTTCAAGTTTAAGAGGGCGACTAGATACAAATAATTTAAGAACAAGTGAACCCATAATCATGAATCAATCAATGATAAACTTTGGGACTATGCACATAAAACTCAGAATGGCAACTATGCTCTCTTAGACGGTGCATAAAGGTAGAAGGTGGAGACTCAACATAAAAGTAAAAGAAAGACCCTTCGCAGAGGCAAGCAGTGATTGCATGTTTTATAAACCTTCAAAAATTATGGTACTTACTAGCTTTTAGCTCTCATTGCCCCCATCATAGGCATCTTGAATGGTTAAAGTAAATGCGAGAACAATTATGAGCATATGCTTGACAAATCATAAGTTGAAAACCTCGTGTCCCATGAAGTACGAATACCCAAACCTCATGCTACTCGACTTAGGGTCCCAAGCAAGCTCTTATCATTGTAAGTATATACATATCATTGAGAACCGCCAACGGGGTACCTCCTTGCCCGATGACATGGAACAAGCCCACATCAAAATGACAGGAAAAATAGACAATGAACACCTCGGCATCTCTTTTATTTACCATTGGTATAGCTTTTTATTTTGAGATACGTCGTCGAATATCCACTATGGGCATGCTGTAATTTTCCACCATGAATGATGCATGGCTTAGATTAGCGGCCCAGGCGTTTCTCTAACACATATACAAACTCCATGATCCCGCAAGATTCCCAACTTATTTCACATCGCGAGTATCCATAAACAAAAGATCAAGATATCAACTCAAATAAGAGAAAGTGCAATGTTGAAAGCTTACCGCATGACGGCATGGTTTGGCTAATTTCCAACTTACAACTTGCAAGCATAACGTCAACATAAAAGAGCCACAATGTCAAAATTTTAAAAGCAAGAATAGTAAAGTGTGCCATCATGTTCGTGAGAGCTTTACTGACTAATTTTCACATAACACCAAAAGAGTTTAATTCGAAGGATAGATAAAAGCAAGTCAAATGTACTTGGAATAGCAAATTTCTAATAGGTATGTATGGTGGATACATTGGAATAACTTGGATTTTGGGAGTTGGATGCACGAGTAGAGCTCATACTCAGTACAAAATGAGGGCTAGCAAAAGACTGGGAGCGACCAACTAAGAGAGCAATAACGGCCATAATCATGCATAGCGAGAAAACATCATTAAGAGAAGCATAAAATGGAATCACAAGTCAAAAACCAAATGATCATAGAGGCTTATGGCGACTTTGTAAGAGTCAAACATGTTGTAAACATGTGCCAAGTCAACCCAAATAAAGTATCAAGGAGAAAACCAAATAAATGCTTCTATATAATAAAAAACAATGCATGATTTTTTTCAAAGGCTCATTAAGCAATCTCAGTCATTTGAGACAAGTCATGCTACATCAAAAACTACTAAGCAAACTATCAAAAAGACATCAAGCATGGCATGAAAAAGTCTAAGCCGCAGTCTAAACAAGCTCCTTTTTGTACCACTTTTTGCATGCAACTTTTTCTCTTTTCCAACACCATTCAAATCTTTTTGAGACAACCCTTTTGATGAAAACCATCATAGACCAGTGGTCTAAATACACCTTGATGCAAAGATAAAACAAGATCTGAACAAAAATCAAGGCGAAAAACGAAAGCTATAAGCAGTTCGAGAAAAGGAGAACACTCGTTGAATGATAAGAGTGAAAACTAGACTGTTCTTGGCAATGAAAAACGGAGCATAGCTCTCACCAAAACAAACATGATGTGATCCAACAATTTATTGCAGCAGCCAAAACAAAAGAAAACTGAAAGCAAGAACAACTGACGCTCCAAGAAAAACGCATAGAATATGAAGCAATAAAAATATAGTGTCTTGAAAGGTGACCTGATTTTTGCCGATGAAGAAGGGGTGCCTCGGGGGCACCCCCAAGCTTTGACGCTTGTACTTCTTGGATATTTATTGGGGTGACATGGTCATCCCCAATCTTGAGCTTTTGTCCATTCTTCATCTCATCTCATCATTCTCCATTCCCTACACTTGAAAACTTCCTTCATACAAAACTTCACACAATTCTATTAGCAACGTTAGCATAAACATAATAGTAAATCAACCCTTTTGGTTCAGTTTGAAACTCAAATCTACCATCCATTAAAGCATAAGCTACTGTAGCAACTTCCTTAAAAGTTCCATGATCAAAAGAACTCAAAACCAAAGCGATCGAGAGGCAAACACAAATAGTGGCAGAAATCTGTCAAAATAGAACAGCTGACAAAGATTGATTTTTTCGAGGACCTTCAGTTGCTCAAATCGAAAAGTGCAAAACTAATGAAAGTTTGGATATAACCTGGGGCACGCACACAAGAAATTTAAGATCAAAAAGATATTCTGGGAATTTTCAGGAATTTTTACGATGCAGCGCAGAAATCTGTTCCAGGACAGCAACTGCCCCAAATCTTACCTCCCTCAAATTAGAGGTTCTTCTTGGCACAACAACGAAATAAAAAAGATAAGGAGCGGTCATTACAGTAGTAATAACTTCCAAGACTCAAATAAAAGAAAAAGTACTGAAAAGAAAACAATGGGTTATCTCCCAAGAGTGCTTTTTTTTAACGCCTTTGAGCTAGGCGCAGTAATTTGAAAAGATGCTCATGTAGGCGCCATAAAAGAGCTTAAGGCAAAGGCGCCATATAAGAACTTGAAGCAAGAGAGAGCATCAAAAAGAAAATTTGAAACACATTTAAATCTAAACCACTTCCTATGCATAGGAATCTTGTAAGAAAATAAATCAACTAAACACATAGTAACAAACAGGGATAGATAAAACAAGTGCAACTTCAAGATTTGCAACATAAAGAGAGGAACTTAATATTGTTGAGATCCATCAAACCATGTTTCCCTCTTTCATAGTAACTTTCAGTAGCATCATGAATATAATTAACAATATAACTATCACATAAAACATCTCTATCATGAGCCACATGCACAAAAGGATTAATACTCCCCACATGAACAATCGTAGTAGGAGCAAGTTCAACAAAATTATTCTCATCACCATAATCATCAAAAATAGGAGGTATATTTTAATCATACCTTGTTTCCTCCTCAATAGTAGGTGAACTGAAAATATTATACTCATCATTGTAATCATCATAAGCAATAGAATAACTATCTTCCAAAGCGTGTTCATTTGTAAACATATCATCATTGAAAGGAACATGGATAGCGCTAATGGTACAATAATTATTAACATCATAATTTTCAGAATCGGTACCAAAAGATTTTCAATATCAAAAGTAGAGTGCTTTTCCCAATCATGATCACTAACATAAGTAACAGGCATAAGAACATCATCAAGTTCACACTCATACAAAATTATAATAGGAGAAACATGCTTAGGGGAAGATACCGTTTCCTCTCTCCTTTTACTCCTCTTCTTCTTCTTCTTACTCTCTTCTTGAGGAGGGAGAGGCTTGAAAGGAAGCTTCTCCACATAATCTTCTTTACTGACAGAAACGATAGAAGAAACTTTGGAGGATTCCTCCTCTTTGTTAATAAAATAGAAACAAAAATCATCCCTATCAAATTTGGGTAAAGCATCCTCTTTTATAACATTTTGTATGTAAGTATTTGTGAGGCAATCCTTAACACAATAAAGATGACAACCACGAAGGATGCTATTAATATCAAGAGCACTCATATCTACCAAAGATGTCTTTCTAGATATCTCTTCACACCCAAAAATAAAGTAAACTCATCATGCTGATTGGGAGTGATCTTGTCATCACAAGACAAAATTGCGGTCCTCATTGGATGAGAAAGGTCATTATTATGGCCTGAGCATTGAAAATTAAAATGACCCATTTCATGGCAAAGTTCACAAATAAAAGGATAAAGCTCACAAACCTTTTCACCAAGCTCATCTAGAGCCTTGTGCCACATTCGGGTTTCTTCATTCCTGTGGTAGATACAATAATCTTCCTTGTTGTGACTCTGTTCACAAGGTCTAAGTACTCCACAAAAATTAACATGCTTATAAGAAATAGTACTTTTAGAAGTTTGAGCATTTTATTGCAATCATCAATAACAATATCACTTTCTATGCAAGTGTCTTTAAAAGGTTCATGATACACGTCCCCATTTCCTTTGGGAACATTAATATGGGAAGCAAAGGCTCTAAAGCAATCAACCATAACTTGAGGATCAAGACCATACTTAGCACAAAGCTCTTGAAAATTAGCAGTTTCAGCGAAAGACTTAATGCAATCATACTCATAATTTATACCGGATCCTTTAACTTTGTCGCTATCCCAATCTTCAATATTGTTTTGAATTGTTTCAAGCAGATCCCACTTGACGTCAACATCCTTGCTTGTGAAAGACCCATCAAAGCATGCATCTAGATAGTCCTTATAATATCCTGAAAGACTTGCATAAAAATTATTAATAACAATATGACAGGGAAGCTCATGAATAGGACATTTGAGCATTAGTGACTTCAATCTTCCCCACGCTTGGGCAATGCTTTCTCCATCATAAGGATGAAAATTATAAATATAATTCCTATCTTTATGAACCTCATTAGAAGGATAGAATTTAGAATAAAAGAGAGGTACAATTTCCTCCCAGCCAATAGGTCGGCCATCATTCAGCGTCTTATACCATTCCGCCGCTCTGCCCTTCAGTGATAAAGAAAATAGCTTCCTCTTAACTTCACCTGTAGAAATACCTGCACACTTGAACAACTCGCATAATTCATGTATAAAGTCAAATGATCGCCGGGATGGACAGTTCCATCCCCTAGATAGCAGTTATTCAAAGCACGTTCAACAATTTTAATAGGTATTTTAAAAGAATGAGGATCACAAACATCATTAGAAACATCACATATGGGAGATAAAATGTCATCAGAGCAAACTTTCTTCACTAATGCTGTGGAACTAAAAATATCATGCTTAGCAAAATAGCTTCCCCAAGCTTAGACCTTTCTATAGCATTAGCAATAACGGTGTTCAAAGAATTCATACAAATAACATTGCTATGCGAAATAAGCTCCAAAGGTTTTTCAAACACTTCAAATCTAAACTCAGGAAAGACACTATAAAACTCTTTATTTTCCATTAAGCCTAACTAGTGAAAATAAAAACAAGAAACAAAAATATATAATTACAGAATCTAAAGGAAATAACTTCGAGCACTCACCAGCAACTAAAAGACTTAGTAACCAAAGGACGCGAGTACCTTTTACCTTACCTCCCCGGCAACGGCGCCAGAAAAGAGCTTGATGTCTACACACGCGTCTGTTCTTGTAGACAGTGTTGGGCCTCCAAGTGCAGAGGTTTGTAGGCCGACTTCTTTTGGGCTTCTAAACCGGCTTCGAGGTCGTGGACCGCTGAAGCCAAAAGAAGTGTCCAGCTTCTCCTCGGCTTAATTCCACCGTTAAGCCCAATTCCTGTGTATTGCTAGAAACTGGTCAAGGGCGGATTCTTGCCAGTTTCCCGAGCTTCTCCGCAAGGGATCGAACCGGTTCCCACATGTGCCCCTGCCGTTGCTTCGAATTACAGCATATTGCCACTCGGGGATGGACGTAGTGAGAAATAGAGAAAAAAGAAAAGAAAACGTGAAACGGTATCCCGCTCCCATCGCGTTCCTCTCCTGGCGATAGGGTTTGCCCGCCGCCGCTGTAGTCCGCCGGTGCGCCTCCGCCGCCGCAGTCCCCCACTGCCGGCGAGGCTTTTCTGCATATCCCCACAGCTCTGCTGCTTGTCCTCCGTGCGCCGTGCTCTCCAGCTGTTCCGTTGCCTGGAGGTCGCCTCCGCCTCGGCCGCTGCTGGCCTGCCGCTCCCCACGCCTAGAGCTGGCCTCCGCCTTGGACGCAGCTGGCCCGATGCTCCCCACGCCTGGAGAATGCTCTACCTCGGCCGCCGCTGGCCTGCCGCTCGCCACACCTCATCTCTTTCCAGTTTGAGTTTTTGTTGTGATTGTAATTATTCTCTGGATCTGAAAGCGAATTGAGATGCCGTAGCTCACATTGTTATGCATCTACCTCAGTTTACTCATTCTGGCATGTACTGAAATATACAACCGCATCTTTTGTTCTACTATTATTATCAAACTTTTGATATTTTTCTTGATTTATTTCTAGCTAATTTTACACTTAAAACTACTATAAATATGGTATCATCACTCATTTAGCTTACATATTTAATTTAGGGGTGTTACAGACATTTCACAATATAACACATCGAATAAGCCAAATTTTTAGAAGCCCAAAAGAAGTGTACCATAGGGTTTCTAGGAGCTTCTCCCCACTACTGTTTCTCCCTACCGTTTTCTAGAAGCCGGCTTATGCATAAGCACAAGCCCAAAAGAAGTCGGCCGTAGAACAGCACCAAGTTTCCCTTAAGTGGATCACCCAAGGTTTATTGAACTCAGGGAGGAGGAGGTCAAAGCTATCCCTCTCAAGCAACCCTGCAATTACGATACAAAAAGTCTCTTGTGTCCCCAACACACCCAATACACTTGTCAGATGTATAGATGCACTAGTTTGGCGAAGAGATAGTGAAATACAAGTAGTAGTGATGATTATAAGTAGTAAATGCAATGTGAAATAAATATCGCTGTGAGCAAACATGTCACAAAACTGAAAGTAAACAGTGTTCAATGCTTGGAAACAAGGCCTAGGGATCATACTTTCACTTGTGGACACTCTCAACAAAATAACATAATTGAACCAATAGATACTAACTTCAATATGCCACTCTAAACTATTCTCCAATGGATAACGAACACTAATCATGCGTAGGGCTACGAAGCACTCCTCAAAGTCCACATTTCCCCAAACTAGATTGTCCCACACTATCACCATGAACGCACTAGATGGTTCCAACAAACACCAACAATTCATAGAGACACTAGCCAAAAGAGACACACATGATGCACACACTATCACCTTCGTATCATGATACAAGGTATCTCCGGAGATTACAATAATAAAGCACGGGAGTAGCATAATATCTAAATAATAGCATCTACCAATTCAACTACATACAAAGCTCACGATCACATAAAGATCACATCATGGGAGAGAGAGGTGAACCACATAGCTACCGGTAGAGCCCTCAGTCCCGGGGGAGAACTACTCCCTCCTCATCATGGGAGATAGCAACGTTGGTGGAGATGGCGGTGAAGTCGATGGAAACGGCAGAGGAGGCGACGACGTCGATGGAGATGGCTTCGGGGGCACTTCCCCATCCCGGCAGGGTGCCAGAACAGAGACTTCTATCCCCCGAAATTTGTCTTCGACGGTGGCAGCGCTGCGGAACTGTTCTGAAAAAAACGCCGATTTTTTTAGGGTTTTCCTTCGGAAGGATTTTTATAGGTGGAGGGGCGACGTCAGAGGGCCACCAGGGGGGCCTCACCACCCCTGGGCGCGGTCAAGAGGGGGGGGGCGTGCCAGCCCATGGTGAGGGTTCCCTCTGGCCCCCCTCCGGCTCCCGTTCGGTCCTCGTCCTTCCCCCGGGCAAAATAGGAGTTTCGGCTTTTGTTTCGTCCAATTCTGAGAATATTTCCTGTGTAACTTTTTTGAAACACAAAAACAGTAGAAAATAGGGAACTGGCACTGTGGCATCTTGTTAATAGGTTAGTTCCGGAAAATGCATAAAAATGCCATGAAGTGTAACAAAACTCAAAGCAAGTGGTGTATAAACAAGCATGGAGCATCAAAAATTATAGATACCTTTGAGACGTATCCATGCACTACCCCAACTTGGACTAATACACACTTGTGATTATACCCCTTGCAAGCATCCGCAACTACAAGAAAGTAATTAAGATAAATCTAACCACAGCCTTAAACTCTGAGATCCTTTACTCCATGGTGCACTGGTTTCCTAATGGAGGTTTAGGTTTATGTTACTCCGGCAACCCCACAATTAGTAGCCAAATACACAATGCATTCCACTAGGCCCATAAAGTTGAAGTATCATGTAGTCGACTTTCACATGAATATCACCACAACATAAATATCAAACCATTAAATATTACTCAACATAGTTTCACTACTAACATCTTGACTTCTCCCATGTCCTCAAGAACTAAAAGAACTACTCACAAGACATCATATGGATCATGATCAGAGGTGAAATAATGATAAATAACAATCTGGACATAAACCTTAATTCAATGGTTTCACTCAATAGCATCAACTACAAGAGTAATCAACACCGGGAAAGTTTCCCATATGAACTGGACAAGATTCACCCCAAGATGTTACAGCGGGACGGCGTGGTGATGATGGTGATTGATACGTCTCAAACGTATCTATATTATTTGATGCTCCATGCTTGTTTATACACCATTTGCTTTGTGTTTTCTTACACTTTGTGGCATTTTTATGCATTTTCCAGAACTAACCTATTAACGAGATGCCACAGTGCCAGTTCCCTGTTTTCTACTATTTTGTGTTTCAGAAAAGCTACACAGGAAATATTCTCAGAATTGGACGAAACAAAAGCCAAAGTTCCTATTTTTCTCGAAGCATGATGGAGTCCAAAGCTGAGACGGAGGGGTGCCAGGGGCTGCCGCACCATCCCACGGTACGGGCCACCCCCTGGTCGTGCCGGGGTATGGTGTGCGCCCCTGGTCCAGCTCCTGACGCCACCCTTCCGCCTATATATTCCCCTCGACGGGAAAACCCTAAACGCCCGATCAATTTTCCATGAAACATGCTCTAAGCCGCCGCTGTCATCGACGCGAGATCAGGAGGGTCCAGAAGCTCTTCTCGGCACCCTGCCGGAGAGGGGAATCACCGTCGGAGGCCTTCTTCATCACCATGCCTGCCTCCGGAGTGATGTGTGAGTGGTCTACCTTGGACTACGGGTCCATAGCAGTAGCTAGATGGTTGTCATCTCCTCCATGTGCTTCATGTTTAGATCTTGTGAGCTGCCTATCATGATCAAGATCATCGTTGTGTAATTCTCCATGTTGTGTTTGTTGGGATCCGATGAATATTCGTACTTTGTCAAGTTGATCTATTGATTTATCATCTTTCTGTTATCTCTATGTTGTTTATGATCTTGCATGCTCTCCGTTGCTAGTAGATATCTTGGCCGAGTAGATGCCAGTGACTCCAAGAGGGAGTATTTATGCTCGATAGTGGGTTCATGCCTCTAGTAACTTGGGGGAGTGACAGAAACCTCTAAAGTTGTAGATGTGCTGTTGCTACTAGGGATAAAACAACAATCTTGTGTTCAAGGACATTCGTATTGTTTACATGTACACTTTGCTTAAGGCGATAATATGTTGCTTGCAACTTAATACCCAATGGTTGCTCGGACGACATCCAGCGGGTGGATTATTAGTCATAGATGCAGTTGGATTACGGTCTGTGTATTATGTTGTAATGCCCAAGTGAATCTCATAGTGATCGTCATGACATTTGTACGCTTTCTTTATTCTATCAATTGGCCAACTGTAATTTGTTTACCCAACATGTTATTTATCTTATGGAGAGACACCACTAGTGAACTGTGGACCTCGGTCCATTCTTTTACATTGTTATTACCATTTATGATTTACTCGCCACTCGATATGCTTAATCCTTTGTTTACAGCAAACCAGTGAGATTGACAACCTCATCGTAAGTTGGGGCAAAATACTTGGTTGTGTTGTGTGCAGGTTCCACGTTGCTGCTGGTGCAAAGCTACGCCATGGACGAGGCGCCATATATAAATTGTCCAGAGCTGTCGCGAAGCTAGAGCGCATCAACCTTCGGAAGTTGGTTCTCTCTCCTACTAGTTCGATAAACCTTGGTTGCATACTGAGGGAAGACTTGCTGCTGTGCTCATCATACCTTCCTCTTGGGGTTCCCAACTGGGCGGACATCTACACGCCATCAAGCAATTTTTCTGGCGCCGTTGCCGGGGAGAAAGAGGATTTCTGCAAGGGGAGCCTCTCGCTTCCAATCTTTTACTTTGTTATTGTTTAGCTTTATTTTATTTTTGCTTGCATCTTTTTATCAAAAATACAAAAAAAATTAGTTCCTTTATAGTTGTTATTACTAATTGCCTGCTTATAGTTTTGCTAGAATGGGTACTCCTGAGAACACCAAGTTGTGTGATTTTACTAGCACCAATAACCATGATTTTATCTGCACTCCTATTGCGCCACCTGCTCCTGAGGCAAATTTTTATGAGATTAGACCTGCTTTGTTGAATCTTGTTATGAAAGAGCAATTTTCTGGTGCTAGTACTAATGATGCTGCAGCTCATCTCAACAATTTTGTTGAGCTATGTGAGATGCAGAAGTATAAGGATGTAGATGGTGATATTATTAAGCTTAAGTTGTTTCCTTTCTCTTTAAGAGGAAGAGCTAAGGATTGGTTGCTATCTTTGCCTAGAAATAGTATTGATTCTTGGGTTAAGTGTAAGGATGCTTTTATTGGAAAATATTATCCTCCTGCTAAGATTATAGCTTTGAGAAGTGATATTATGAAGTTTAGACAGTTTGATAATGAACATGTTGCTCAAGCTTGGGAAAGAATGAAATCTATTATAAAGAATTGTCCCACTCATGGACTGACTACTTGGATTATTATCCAAACCTTTTATGCAAGACTAAATTTTTCTTCAAGAAATCTTTTGGATTCAGCTGCTAGAGGCACTTTTATGTCCATCACCTTATGCGCCGCAACAAAGCTTCTTGATAATATGATGGTAAATTATTCTGAGTGGCACACCGAGAGAGCTCCACAAGGTAAGAAGGTAAATTCTGTTGAGGAAACCTCTTCCTTGAGTGATAAGATTTATATTATTATGGCTATGATTGCTAATGATAGAGCCCATGTTGATCCTAATAATGTTCCTTTAGCTTCTTTGGTTGCTCAAGAAGAGCATGTTGATGTGAACTTCATTAGAAATAATAATTTCAACAACAGTGCTTATAGGAACAATTTTGCTAGCAACAATTATAGGCCGAATCCTTCTACCAATGATAATGGTTATGGCAACTCTTATGGTAATTCCTCCAACAACACTAGGGGCGTGCCCTATGAGCTTGAGGTCATGCTCAAGGACTTCATTGGTAAACAAACTGCTTTTAATAAGTCTGTTGAGGAAAAGTTGGGTAAAATTGATGTTCTTGCTTCTAAAGTTCATAGCCTTGCTCTTGATGTTGAACTTCTGAAACTAAAAGTTTTGCCTCATGATGTGAAAGAAAGCAAGACTTTGAATGCCATCTAGGTTAGAATTGATGAAAATGTTAGGATGTTAGCAGAATTGCATGCTAGGTGGGAAAGAGAAGATGAGATGGCTAGAAATATGAAGGTTTGTACTATTACCACCTCTAGTGATGTTGCTTCAAATGTTAGCAATCCTCTTACTATGATTAGTGTAGAGAAAACTCCTACTCCTTGTGCGAAAAAGCCAAAAACTGCAAAAACTTTTATTGCAAAAAGTGGTGAAATTTTTTGGAGTATGGAAGACAATAGCTCTACTTATTTTAATGATTTTGATGTTGATGGTTGCAATATCTCTGAAGTTATTTTGTTCTTGCAAAATCTTGCTTTAAGTCCTAATGCTAGTTCTATGAATGTTGCTTTTACAAAGCATATTACAAATGCTCTCATGAAAATTAGGCAAGAAAAGTTGAAACAAAAGGTTTCTATCCCCAAGAAGTTAGAATATGGTTGGGAGCCCATCATTGATATGAATGTTAATGATTTTGATTGCCATGCTTTATGCGATCTTGGTGCAAGCATTTCTATTATGCCTAGAAAGATTTATGATATGCTTGGTTTACCACCGCTTGAAAATTCTTATTTTGATGTTCCTCTTGCTGATGTTGCTAAGAAGAAACCTTTGGGAATGATTAATGATGTTCTTATTATGGTTTACAATAACCTTGTTCCCGTTGATTTTCTTGTTTTGGATGTTGAATGCAATGCTTCATGTCCTATTATTTTGGGAAGACCTTTTTTTAGAACTGTTGGTGCCATTATTGATATGAAGGAAGGCACCATTAAATATCAATTCCCACTCAAGAAAGGTATGGAACACTTCCCTAGAAAGAGAAAGAAATTACTTTTTGACTCTATTCTTAGAGCAAATTATGAACTTGATGCTTCATCGCTTGATATTACTTGATTTCCACTTTCTGCGCCTAGCTCAAAGGTGTTAAAGAAAAGCACTCTTGGGAGATAACCCAACATTTTCTTTTCAGTAATTTTTCTTGTTGTTGAGTCTTGGAAGTTATTACTACTGTAATGATCTCTCCTTATCATTTTTATTTCGTTTTTGTGCCAAGAAGAACCTCTAATTGGAGGAAGGTAAGATTTGGGGAAGTTGCTATCCTGAAATAGATTTTTGCGCTGCACCGTAAAAATTCGTGAAACTTTTCAGAATATCTTTTTGATCTGCGATTCCTTGTGCTCATGCCCCAGGTTATTTCCAAACTTTTATTAGTTTTGCACTTTTTGATTTGAGCAACAGAAGGTCCTCGAAAAAATCGATCTTTGTCAGCTATTCTGTTTTGACAGATTCTGCCACTATTTGTGTTTGCCTCTCGATTGCTTTCTTTTGAGTTCTTTTGATCACGGATCTTTTGAGAAGTTGCTACAGTAGCTTATGCTTTTATGGATGGTTTATTTGAGTTTGAAACTGAACCAAAATAGCAGATTTACTATCATGCTTACACTAATGTTGCTAATAGAATTGTTTGAAGTTATGTATGGAGGAAGTTTTCAAGTGTAGGGAAAGGAGAGTGATGAGATGAGATGAAGTATGGACAAAAGCTCAAGCTTGGGGATGCCCATGTCACCCAAATAAATATCCAAGAGGTACAAGCGTCAAATCCCGGGGATGCCCCCGAGGCACCCCTTCTTCATCGGCAAAAATCAGGTCACCTTTCAAGAAACTATATTTTTATTGCTTCATGTACTATGCGTTTTTCTTGGAGCGTCTTTACTTTCGCTTTCAATTTTCTTATGTTTTGTTTGCTTTAATAAATGGTTGGACCCCAACAAATTTCTTTTGGAGAAGACACACTCCGTTTTTCATTGCCAAGAACACTCTAGTTTTCACTCTTATCGTTCAACGAGTGTTCTCTTTTTCTAGTACTTCGTTTAGCTTCCATTTTTTGCATTGATTTTTGGTCAGATCTTGTTATATCTTTGTATCAAGGTGCATTTAGACCACTGGTCTATGTTGGTTTTCATATCAAAAGAGTGGTTACAAAAAGGTTGAATGGTGTTGGAAAAGAGAAAAAAGTTTCATGCCTATAGTGGTACAAATGGGAGCTTGTTTAGACTGTAGCTTAGATTTTTGCATGTCATGCTTGATGTTATTTTGATAGTATGCTTAGTAGTTTTTGCTGTAGCATGACTTGTCTCAAATGACTGAGATTGCTTAATGTGCCCTTGAAAGAATCATGCATTGTTTTTGTAATATGGGAGCATATTGTTGTGGTTTTCTCCTTTGATGCTTTATTTGGGTTGACTTGGCGCATGCTTACACCATGTTTGACTTTAACAAGTCACCTCTAGCCTCTATGATCATTTGGTTTTTGACTTGTGATACCACTTTATGCTTCAGTTAATGATGTTTTATCGCTATGCATGATTATGGCCGTTATTGCTCTCTTAGTTGGTCGCTCCCAGTCTTTTGCTAGCCTTCATTTTGTACTGAGAGGGAATACTTCTCGTGCATCCAACTCCCAAAAACCAAAGTTTTCCAATGTGTACACCATATCTACCTATTAGCAATTTGCTATTCCAAGCACAATTCTTCTTGCTTTTATCTATCCTTCAAATTAAACTTTTTGTGTTATGTGAAAATTAGTGAGTAAAGCTCTCACGAACCTGACGGCACACTTTACCTTTCTTCCTTTCAATAAATTTGACATTGTGGCTCTCTTATGTTGATGTTATGCTTGCAAGTTGTAAGTTGGAAGTTATCCCAGCCATGCCGTCATGGGGCAAGCTTTCAACATTGCACTTTCTCTCATTTAGTTGATATCGTGATCTTTTGTTTATGGATACCTGCGATGTGAAATAAGTTGAAAACTTGTGAGCTCATGGAGTTTGTATATGTGTTAGAGAAACGCCTGTGCCGCTAATCTAAGCCATGCATCATTCATGGTGGAAATTTACAGCATGCCCATAGTGGACATTCGACGACGCATCTCACAATAAAAAGCTATACCAATGGTAAATAAAAGAGATGCCAAGGTGTTCATTGTCTGTTTGTCTTGTCATTTTGATGTGAGCTTGTTCCATGTCATCGGGCAAGAGGTACCCCGTTGGCATTCTCGATGATACATGTATGCTTACAATGACAAGAACTTGCTTGGGACCTAAGTCGAGTAGCATGAGGTTTGGGTATTTGATACGTCTCCAACGTATCTATAATTTTTGATGCTCCATGCTTGTTTTTACACCATTTGCCTACTGTTTCGTTACACTTTGTGGCACTTTTATGCATTTTCCGGAACTAACCTATTAACAAGTCGCCACAGTGACAGTTCCCTATTTTCTGCTGTTTTTGTGTTTCAGAAGTGATACACGGGAAATATTCTCGGAATTGGACAAAACAAGTTCCTGAAGTCTTATATTTCCCGGAAGCTTCCAGAGATCTGAAGAGAAGTTGGAGGAGGGGCCACGAGGGCCCCACACACCAGGGCGGCGCGACCAGGGGCCTGGCCGCGCCCCCTATGTGTGAGAGCCCCTCGGGCCACCTCTGACGATGCCCCTTCGCCTATAAAGACCCCCCGACGGAAAAAACATAAGGACCCGATCAATTTTCCAGAACACATCGCGATCCGCCGCCGCCATTGACCCGAAGATCGGGAGGGTCCAGAAGCTCTTCCCGGCATCCTGCCGGAGAGGGGAATCGCCACCGGAGGTCTTCTTCATCGCCATGCTTGCCTCCGGAGCGATGAGTGAGTAGTCTAACTTGGACTATGGGTCCATAGCAGTAGCTAGATGGTTGTCTCCTCCACCATGTGCTTCATGTTTAGATCTCATGAGCTGCCCTACATGATTGAGATCACCGTTATGTAATTCTACATGTTTGGTTTGTTGGGATCCGATGAATATTGGTGTTATGATTGAGTTGCTATACTGAAATATATCTTATGTTATCTCTATGTTGTTTATGATCTTGCATGCTCTCCGTTGTTAGTAGCTATCTTGGCTGAGTAGTTGCTAGTGACTCCAAGCGGGGGTATTTATGCTCGATAGTGGGTTCATGCCTCTATTTAATCTGGGGGAGTGACAGAAACCTCTAAGGTTGTAGATGTGCTGTTGCTACTAGGGAGAAAACAACATTCATATGCTCGAGGGCATATGCTTTGTTTACATTACACACTTTGCTTAATGCAATTATCTGTTGTTCGCAACTTAATACTTGTGGAGTTCTCGGATTGATTCGCCACAAGTGGATTATTAGTCATAGATGCAGTTGGATGGCGGTCTATGTATTTTGTTGTAATGCCCAGAGTAAATCGCATAGTGATCTTCTTGACATATCATGTCTATCTTTATTCTATCAATTGCCCAACTGTAATTTGTTTACCCAGCATGTGTTATTTATCTTATGGAGAGACACCACTAGTGAACTGTGGACCCCGATCCTATTTCCATCATATTGCTATCACCTGTTTACTTTACTCGCACTGTTTACTTTACTCACATACTTCTACTGTTTTCCACTCGATACGCTCATACTCTTTGTTTCAAGCAAACCGGTGAGATTGACAACCTCATCGCAAGTTGGGAGCAAAGTATTTGGTTGTGTTGTGTGCAGGTTCCGCATTGCAGCTAGCAAGCAAAGCTTGGACGAGGGGCCCTATAAATTGTCCGAAGCTGTCGCAAGCTAGCAAGCATCACCTTCAGTCGTATTGTCTGCTCTTCTCCTGATCGACATACCTTGGTTCTTAACTGAGGGAAAACTTGCTGCTATATTCATCAAAACCTTCTCTTGGGGTTTTCCAACTAGCCGGTTATTTTGCTTCATCAACTCGGCCCCATCAAGTTTTCTGGCGCCGTTGCCGGGGACACTCCTACATCAACTATATTTTCCCCCGTCAACTTGGCACCATAAAACAGCAATCAAGTTTTCTGGCGCCGTTGCCGGGGAAGAAGTGGAAGACCTCTGCAAGGGGAGTTTTTCGCACGCGCATCCTTTACTTTGTTTTATTGTTTTGCTTTACCTTATTTATTTTTACCTGCATTGTTTTATCAAAAACCCAAAAAAATTAGAATCCTTGTTAGTTGTTTTTACTTGTCTACTTTTAGTTTTGCTGAAATGGCTACTCCTAAAAACACCAAGTTGTGTGACTTTACTAGCACGAACAATAGTGATTTTATCTGCACTCCTATTGCACCACCTGCTCCTGCTGCAAACATTTATGAGATTAAGCCTACTTTATTGAACCTTGTTATGAAAGAGCAATTTTCTGGTGCTAGTACTGAAGATGCTGCAGCTCATCTCAATAATTTTGTTGAGCTATGTGAGATGCAGAAATATAAGGATGTAGAAAGTGATATTATTAAGCTCAAGTTGTTTCCTTTTTCTTTGAGAGGAAAAGCTAAAGATTGGTTGCTGTCTTTGACTAAGAATAGTATTGATTCATGGGCTAAGTGTAAGGATGCTTTTATTGGTAGATACTATCCTCCTGCTAAGATTATATCCTTGCGTAGCAATATTACTCAGTTTGATAATGAACATGTTGCTCAAGCTTGAGAAAGAATGAAATCTATGATAAAGAATTGCCCCACTCATGGACTGACTACTTGGATGATTGTCCAAACTTTTTATGCAGGACTGAATTTTTCTTCGAGGAACCTACTTGATTCAGCTGCTGGAGGCACTTTTATGTCCCTTACCTTGGGCGCCGCAACAAAGCTACTTGACAACATGATGGTAAATTATTCTGAATGGCACACCGAGAGAGCTCCACAAGGTAAGAAGGTAAATTCTGTTGAGGAAACCTCTTCCTTGAATGATAAGATTGATACCATTATGGCTATGCTTGCTAATGATAGGACTCATGTTGATCCTAATAATGTTCCTTTAGCCTCTTTGGTTGCTCAAGAAGAGCATGTTGATGTGAATTTCATTAGAAATAATAATTTTAACAACAATGCTTATAGGAACAATTTTGCTAGTAACAATTATAGGCCATATCCTTCTACCAATGGTAATGGTTATGGTAATTCTTACGGTAATTCCTCCAACAACACTAGGGCCGCGCCCTCTGAACTTGAAGTCATGCTCAAAGACTTCATGGTAAAACAAACTGCTTTTAACAAGTTTGTTGAGGAAAAGTTAGGCAAAATTGATATTCTTGCTTCTAAAGTTGATAGCCTTGCTCTTGCCTAATGATGTGAAAGAGAACAATGTTTTTGCTACTGCTAATGCTATTCAAGTTGGAATTGATGAAAATCTTAGATTGTTAGCAGAATTGCATGCTAGATGGGAAAGAGAGGATGAGATTGCTAGGAATATGAAAGTTTGTACTATTACTACCTCTAATGATGTTGCTCCTAATGCTAGCAATCCTCTTACTTTGATTGGTGTAGAGAAAACTCCAACTCCTTGTGTTAAAAACCCTAAAACTGTCAAAACTTTTTCTCAAAAGAGTGCTGAAATTTTTCGGAGTGTAGGAGATGATAGCTCTACTTCTTTTAATGATTTTGATGTTGATGGCTGCAATATATCTGAAGTTATTTTGTTCTTGCAAAAGCTTGCTTTGACTCCCAATGCTAGTTCCTTAAATATTGCTTTTACTAAGCATATTACCAATGCTCTCATGAAAATTAAGGATGAAAAGTTGCAGCAAAAAGCGTCTGTTCCCAAGAAGTTAGAAGATGGTTGGGAACCCATCATTGATATGCATGTTAATGGTTTTTATTGCCATGCTTTATGTGATCTAGGTGCTAGTATTTCTATCATGCCTAGAAAAATTTATGACATGCTTGATTTACCGCCTCTTGAAAAATGTTATTATGATGTTCCTATTGCTGATGTTGCTAAGAAGAAACCTTTGGGAAGGATTAATGATGTTCTTATTGTGGTTAACAATAACCTTATTCCCATTGATTTTCTCGTTATGGGCGTTGATTTTGGGAAGACCATTTCTTCGAACTGTAGGTGCCATCATTGATATGAGGGAAGGCACTATAAAATATCAATTTCCACTCAAGAAAGGTATGGAACACTTCCCTAGGAAAAGAAACAAATTACTTTTTGACTCTATTCTTAGAGCAAATTATGAGCTTGATGCTTCATCACTTGATGTTACTTGATTCGCAATTTTCTGCGCCTAGCTCAAAGGCGTTAAAGAAAAGCACTCTTGGGAGATAACCCAATGTTTTATTTCCAGTACTTTTTCTTTTATTTGAGTCTTGGAAGTCATTAGTATTGTAATGACCGCTCCTTATCCTTTTTATTTTATTGTTGTGCCAAGAGAAGTCTCTAATTCGAGTGAGGTAAAGATTTGGGGATGTTGCTGTCCTGAAACTGTTTTCGGTGCTGCACCATAAAAATTCGTATAAATTCTCTGTATATCTTTTGGACCTGCAATTTCTTGTGCATATGCCCCAGGTTATATCCAAACTTTTGTTAGATGAACACTTTTTTATTTGAGCAACAGAAAACCCCTCAAAAATTCGACCTTTGTCAGCTGTTCTGTTTTGATAGATTTCTGCCACTATTCGTTTTTGCCGCTTTATCGCTTTCTTTTCAAGTTCTTTTGATCACGGAACTTTTGGGGAAGTTGCTACAGTAGTATATACTTTATATGTGGTGGTTTTGGGTTGAAACCTGAAGCAAAAAGAGGTTGATTATATGATATGCTTACACTAATGTTGCTAATAGATTTGTGTTTAGTTTTGTATGAAGGAAGTTTTCAAGTGTAGGGATTGGAGAATGATGAGATGAGTTGAAGAATGGACAAAAGCTCAAGCTTGGGGATGCCCATGCATCACCCCAAGAAATATCCAAGAAGTACAAGTGTCAAAGCTTGGGGATGCCCCCGAGGCACCCCTTCTTCATCAGCAAAAATCAGGTCACCTTTCAAAACACTATATTTTTATTGCTTCATGCACTATGTGTTTTTCTTGGAGTGTCAATTGTTTTAGTTTTCTTAGTTAGCTTAGTTTTGTTTGCTGCAATAAATGGTTGTACCCCAACAAATTCTTTTGGAGAAGTTTCCTTGCTTTTCATTTGCCAAGAACGCTCTAGTTTTCACTCTTATCAAAAACCAAGTGTTCTTCTTTTTCCGCTACTGCTTTTGGTTTTCGTTTTCGCCTTGATTTGCATTCAGATCTTGCTATATCTTTTCATCAAGGTGTATTTTTTCCTCTGATCTTTATTGGTTTTCATCAAAAGAGGTGTCTTAAAAAATTTCAAATGGTGTTGGAAAAGAGAAAAAGCTTTATGCAAAATAGTGGTACAAGAAGGAGTTTGTGTAGACTGCGGCTTAGGCTTTTTCATGTCATGCTTGATGTCTTTTTGATAGTATGCTGAGTAGTTTTGCTGTAGCATGACTTGTCTCAAATAACTGAGATTGCTTAATGAGCCTTTGAAAAAATCATGCGTTGTTTTAATTATTTGGAAGCATTATTTTGGTTTTCTCCTTGATGCTTTATTTGGGTTGACTTGGCGCATGCTCACACATGTTAGACTCTTACAAAGTCGCCAATAGCCTCTATGATCATTTAGTTTTTGACTTTTGCTGCCATCTTATGCTTCTTTTAATGTCGCTTTGTCGCTTTGCATGATTATGGCCATTATTACTCTCTTAGTTGGTCGCTCCCAGTCTTTTGCTAGCCCTCGCCTTGTACTGAGTATGAGCTCTACTCGTGCATCCAACTCCTAAAAACCAAAGTTTACCAAAGTGTCCACCATACATACCTACTAGCAATTTGCTATTCCAAGTAAATTTGACTTGCTTTTATCTTCTCTTCAAATTAAACTCTTACCAGTGTTATGCGAAAATTGGTCAGTAAAGATCTCACGAACCGGAAGGCACACTTTACTTTTTCCTGTTCTTAAATTTGACATTGTGGTCTCTTATGTTGAGTTGTTATGCTTGCAAGTTGTAAGTTGGATTCTAGCCCAACCATGCTGTCATGGGGCAAGCTTTCAACATTGCACTTCTTATTTGAGTTGATATCATGATCTTTTGTTTATGGATGCCCGCGGTGTGAAATGAATTGGGAATCTTGTGGGAATCATGGAGTTTGTATATGTGTTAGGGAAACGCCTGGGCCGCCAATCTAAGCCATGCATAATTCATGGTGGAAATTTGCAGCATACCCATGGTGGACATTCGACGACGCACCTCACAATAAAAAGCTAAATAAATTGCAAATAAAAGAGATGTCGAGGTGTTCATTGTCTGCTTGTCCTGTCATTTTGATGTGGGCTTGTTCTATGTCATCGGGCACGGAGGTACCCCATTGGCGGTTTTCGATGATACATATATACTTACAATGACAAGAGCCTTGCTTGGGACTCTAAGTAAAGTAGCATGAGGTTTGGGTACTCGTATTCACGGGGCACAAAGTTTTCGACTTATGATTTGTCAAGCATATGCATCATAATTGTTCTCGCATTAACTCTAACCATTCAAGATGCTTATGATGGGGGCAATGAGAGCTCAAAGCCGGTAAGTACCATAATTTTTGAAGGTTATAAAACTTGCAATCACTGCTTCCCTCTGCGAAGGGCCTTTCTTTTACTTTTATGTTGAGTCACCACCTTCTATCTTTATGCACCATAAGAGAGCAAAGTTGTCATTCTTAGTATAATGTGCATTGTCCCAAAGTTTTGATTGATTGATTCATATTGTTGGTTTCACTTGTTCTCAAATTATTTGTATCTAGTCGCCCTCTTAAACTTGAAGGTGTCCTATGCATTTATGTTTTGCTCTCAATGAAGGACAAGCTGAAAACCATTTGTATGTTTTTCCTTATGATTTGAACACACGTTTGACTTTCATTGTTTCATTTTCATGATCTTTTGTTTGTGTTCATTTTCATGTTTACAACATGGTTGCTAAGTCTTTATTGTCAAGATTATATCTTCATGCCTATGTTTTAAGTTCTTATGATCCCAGCTCACAAATGCTTTCATATATGATCAAGATTGTGTAGGTGCATGTCACCTCAAAAATTATTCTTTTGTTATCACTTACCTACTCGAGGACGAGCAGGAGTTAAGCTTGGGGATGCTTGATACGTCTCCAACGTATCTATAATTTTTGATGCTCCATGCTTGTTTTTACACCATTTGCCTACTGTTTCGTTACACTTCGTGGCACTTTTATGCATTTTCCGGAACTAACCTATTAACAAGTCGCCACAGTGCCAGTTCCCTGTTTTCTGCTGTTTTTGTGTTTCAGAAGTGATACACAGGAAATATTCTCGGAATTGGATGAAACAAGTTCCTGAAGTCTTATTTTTCCCGGAAGCTTCCAGAGATCCGAAGAGAAGTTGGAGGGGGCCACGAGGGCCCCACACACCAGGGCGGCGTGGCCAAGGGCCTGGCCGCACCCCCTATGTGTGAGAGCCCCTCGGGCCACCTCTGACGATGCCCCTTTGCCTATAAAGACCCCCTGACGGAAAAAACCTAAGGACCCGATCAATTTTCCAGAAGATCGGGAGGGTCCAGAAGCTCTTCCCGGCACCCTGCCGGAGAGGGGAATCGCCACTAGAGGTCTTCTTCATCGCCATGCTTGCCTCCAGAGCGATGAGTGAGTAGTCTACCTTGGACTATGGGTCCATAGCAGTAGCTAGATGGTTGTCTCCTCCACCATGTGCTTCATGTTTAGATCTCATGAGCTGCCCTACATGATTGAGATCAGCGTTATGTAATTCTACATGTTTGGTTTGTTGGGATCCGATGAATATTGGTGTTATGATTGAGTTGCTATACTGAAATATATCTTATGTTATCTCTATGTTGTTTATGATCTTGCATGCTCTCCGTTGTTAGTAGCTATCTTGGCCGAGTAGTTGCTAGTGACTCCAAGAGGGTGTATTTATGCTCGATAGTGGGTTCATGCCTCTATTTAATCTGGGGGAGTGACAGAAACCTCTAAGGTTGTAGATGTGTTGTTGCTACTAGGGAGAAAACAACATTCATATGCTCGAGGGCATATGCTTTGTTTACATTACACAATTTGCTTAATGCAATTATCTGTTGTTTGCAACTTAATACTTGTGGAGTTCTCGGATTGATTCGCCACAAGTGGATTATTAGTCATAGATGCAGTTGGATGGCGGTCTATGTATTTTGTTGTAATGCCCAGAGTAAATCGCATAGTGATCTTCTTGACATATCACCTTTATCTTTATTCTATCAATTGCCCAACTGTAATTTGTTTACCCAGCATGTGTTATTTATCTTATGGAGAGACACCACTAGTGAACTGTGGACCCCGGTCCTATTTCCATCATATTGCTATCACCTGTTTACTTTACTCGCACTGTTTACTTTACTCGCATACTTCTACTGTTTTCCACTCGATACGCTCATACCCTTTGTTTCAAGCAAACCGGTGAGATTGACAACCTCATCGCAAGTTGGGAGCAAAGTATTTGGTTGTGTTGTGTGCAGGTTCCGCGTTGCAGCTAGCAAGCAAAGCTTAGACGAGGTGCCCTATAAATTGTCCGAAGCTGTCGCAAGCTAGCAAGCATCACCTTCAGTCGTATTGTCTGCTCTTCTCCTGATCGACATACCTTGGTTCTTAACTGAGGGAAAACTTGCTGCTATATTCATCAAAACCTTCTCTTGGGGTTTTCCAACTGGCCGGTTATTTTACTTCATCAACTCGGCCCCATCAGTATTCGTACTTCACGGGACACGAGATTTTCAACTTATGATTTGTTAAGCATATGCTTCGTAATTGTACTCGCATTAACCTTAACCATTCCAGATGCCTATGATGAGGGCAATGAGAGCTCAAATCTAGTAAGTATCATAATTTTTGGAGGTTTATAAAACTTGCAATCACTGCTTCCCTCTTCGAAGGGCCTCTCTTTTTACTTTTATGCTGAGTCTCCACCTTCTACCTTTATGCACCGTCTAAGAGAGCATAGTTTTCATTCTGAGTTTAATGTGCATAGTCCCAAAATTATTATTGATTGATTCATGATTATGGTTTTGCTTGTTCTTAAATTATTTGTATCTAGTCGCCCTCTTAAACTTGAAGGTGTCTGATGCATTTATGTTTTGCTACTCCATGAAGGACAAGCTGAAAACCACTTTGCTATGTTTTTCCATATGGTTGAAACACACACTTGACTTTCAATGCTTCATTACTTATGATCTTTTGTTTGTGTTACTTTTCATGTTATAACATGGTTGCTAAGTTTTATTGTCAAGATTATGTCTTTTATGCCCATGTTTAGAGTACTTTGATCTCAGCACTCAATGCTTTACTTCGTTGATCAAGATTGTGATGGTGCATGTCACCTCAAAAATTATTGTTTTGTTATCACTTACCTACTCGAGGAAGAGCAGGAGTTAAGCTTGGGGATGCTTGATACGTCTCAAATGTATCTATAATTTTTTATGCTCCATGCTTGTTTATACA
The DNA here is from genome assembly GCA_007115705.1 of Dactylis glomerata. Taxonomy (NCBI): domain Eukaryota; kingdom Viridiplantae; phylum Streptophyta; class Magnoliopsida; order Poales; family Poaceae; genus Dactylis; species Dactylis glomerata. The sequence continues at coordinate 1,375,310 of QXEO01000720.1, forward strand.
CCATTTGCTTTGTGTTTTGTTACACTTCGTGGCGTTTTTATGCATTTTCCAGAACTAACCTATTAACGAGATGCCACAGTTCCAGTTCCCTATTTTCTGATGTTTTGTGATTCAGAAAAGCTACACAGGAAATATTCTCAGAATTGGACGAAACAAAAGCCAAAGTTCCTATTTTTCATGAAGCGTGACGGAGTCCAAAGCTGAGACGGATGGGTGCTAGAGGGAGGCCGCACCACCCCACGGTGCGGGCAACCCCCTGGCCATGCCGGGTATGGTGTGGGCCCCTGGTCCACCTCCTGACGCCACCCTTCCACCTATATATTCCCCTCGACGGGAAAACCCTAAACGCCTGATCAATTTTCCACGAAACATACTGTAAGCCGCTGCCGTCATCGACGCGAGATCGGGAGAGTCCAGAAGCTCTTCCCGGCACCCTGCCAAAGAGGGGAATCACCACCAGAGGCCTTCTTCATCACCATGCGTGCCTCCAGAGTGATGTGTGAGTAGTCTACCTTGGACTACGGGTCCATAGCAGTAGCTAGATGGTTGTCATATCCTCCATGTGCTTCATATTTAGATCTTGTGAGCAGCCTATGATACGTCTCCGACGTATCCATAATTTTTGATGCTCCATGCTTGTCTTTACACCATTTTCTTAGTGTTTCGTTACACTTCATGGAACTTTTATGCATTTTCCGGAACTAACCTATTAACAAGTCGCCACAGTGCCAGTTCCCTGTTTTCTGCTGTTTTTGTGTTTTAGAAAAGTTACACAGGAAATATTCTCGAAATTGGACAAAACCAAAGCCAATCGCCCAGAATTTCACCGAAGCTTCCAGAGAACCGAAGAGGAGATGGAGTGGGGCCACGAGGGCCCCACACACCAGGGCAGCACGGCTAGGGGCAGGGCCATGCCCCCTATGTGTGAGACCGCCTTGGTCCACTCCTGACGATGCCCCTTCGCCTATAAAGACCCCCCGACGGGAAAAACCTAAATACGAGATCACTTTTCCAGAACACATCGCGATCCGCCAGCTCCGTTGACCCGAAGATCGGGAGGGTCCAGAAGCTCTTCCAGGCACCCTGCCGGAGAGGGGAATCGCCACTAGAGGTCTTCTTCATCGCCATGCTTGTCTCCGGAGCGATGAGTGAGTAGTCTACCTTGGACTATGGGTCCATAGCAGTAGCTAGATGGTTGTCTTCTCCACCATGTGCTTCATGTTTAGATCTCATGAGCTGCCTTACATGATTGAGATCACCGTTATGTAATTCTACATGTTTGGTTTGTTGGGATCCGATGAATATTGGTGTTATGCTTGAGTTGATGTGCTGAAATTTATCTTTTGTTATCTCTATGTTGTTTATGATCTTGCATGCTCTCCGTTGTTAGTAGCTATCTTGGCCGAGTAGTTGCTAGTGACTCCAAGAGGGGGTATTTATGCTCGATAGTGGGTTCATGCCTCTATTTAATCTGGGGGAGTGACAGAAACCTCTAAGGTTGTAGATGTGCTGTTGCTACTAGGGGAAAACAACATTCATATGCTCAAGGGCATATTCTTTGTTTACATTACACACTTTTCTTAATGCAATTATCTGTTGTTCGCAACTTAATAGTTGTGGAGTTCTCGGATTGATTCGCCACAAGTGGATTATTAGTCATAGATGCAGTTGGATGGCGGTCTATGTATCTTGTTGTAATGCCCAGAGTAAATCTCATAGTGATCCTCTCATCATATCCACGTTGTCTTTATTCTATCAATTGCCCAACTGTAATTTGTTTACCCAGCATGTATTATTTTATCTTGTGGAGAGACACCACTAGTGAACTGTGGACCCCGGTCCTATTTCCTTTATATTGCTATCACCTATTTACTTTACTCGCACTGTTTACTTTACTTGCATACTATTACTATTTTCTACTCGATACACTCATTCCTTTGTTTCAAGCAAACCGATGAGATTGACAACCTCATCGTAAGTTGGGAGCAAATTATTTGGTTGTGTTGTGTGTAGGTTTCGCGTTGCAGCTGGCAAAGCAAAGCTTGGATGAGGCGCCTTATAAATTGTCCGGAGTTGTCGCAAGCTAGCAAGCATCACCTTCAGTCGTTTGGCTTCTTCCCTTCGGATCGATAAACCTTGGTTTCTTACTGAGGGAAAACCTTGCTGCTATATTCATCATACCTTCCTCTTGGGGATCCCAACTGGACGGTGAACATTAACCGTACCGCAAGCATCAGCCTATCATGATCAAGATCATCGTTGTGTACTTCTACATGTTGTGTTTGTTGGGATCCGATGAATGTTGGTACTTTGTCAATTTGATCTATTGATTTATCATCTTTATGTTATCTCTATGTTGTTTATGATCTTGCATGCTCTCCGTTGCTAGTAGATATCTTGGCCGAGTAGATGCTAGTGACTCCAAGAGGGAGTATTTATGTTCGATAGTGGGTTTATGCCTCTAGTAACTTGGTGGAGTTACAGAAACCTCTAAAGTTGTAGATGTGCTGTTGCTACTAGGGAGAAAACAACAATCTTGTGTTCAAGGATATTCGTATTGTTTACATTACACACTTTGCTTAAGGCGATAATCTGTTACTTGTAACTTAATACCGAATGGTTGCTCGGACGACATCCAGCGGGTGGATTATTAGTCATAGATGCAGTTGGATTACGGTCTATGTGTTATGTTGTAATGCCCAAGTGAATCTCATAGTGATCCTCATGACATGTGTACGCTTTTTTATTCTATCAATTGCCCAACCGTAATTTGTTTACTGTCACATCCCAAAATTTTGGAATGTGAAAAATAAATAAATAGGAACCATGTATGTTTGAATTTCACAAGGAATTAAAACTTTTTGTTTTAAAAGCTTTATTAAAAAAAACTACTTCAAACTTCTCATTATTACTTGAAGGACTTCATTGAGAAAACCAAATACCAAAATGTTAGTTTCCTCAAACCCATGCAAGTTTGCTTGCAAAGGAATGAATGTGATTACAAGCTTGTTCTTTCAAAACTATAATTGAGAGTGCTTTCAATTATTATTTTCATGAAGTATTTTCCCCAGAAGAACTATTTCCTAAACCCTAATTTCTATTTCTTTATGCAAGCAATCCACCTTGCTAAATTTATAAAGCATTGTTCAAAACCCTATTTTTGTTTTGGAAACATGTTTCTTGGTGGCATAAAACAATGTGCTGATTTTTAGAAGATTTTAGAAAGAAGTTTGATTTCCTTTGAGTGAAATTTGCAAAAGTTATGAATTAAATAGGAAAACAGAATTAGAAAAGAGGAAGAACAAAAAAAATAGAAAACAGGCCGGGGGAAGCCATCCGGCCCAGCGGCCAAATGAGCCCACGGCCCATCCCGGGTTATAACCCGAAAGGGTACCCTCTCCTCTCTCATTCCCACTGACGACCGGGCCCCACCTGGCGGACCCCTTCCTCCCACTAACCACCTAGCCCCACCTGTCATCCCTACCGCCTCGCCAGGATCCCGTCCTTCCGCACGGCGCCACGGCTGTCTGTCCGATCTCCTCCCCCAGGACGAAACCCTAGCCCCTTCTCCACGTCATCGCGGCTATAAAAAGCCCCGGCCGCCCTCCTCCATCTCCCTTTCGTCCTCCTGACCGAGACACCGCCAAATCGACGCAATCGCTCGTCGGAGACCGTGGCATCTGCGAGCTCGTCCGGCCAATTTTTCCACCGCCGGTGAGCCCTAGACCTCCCCCTCTCCTCTATCCTCTTCCCCTCGTCTAGGCGCACCTCCTCATGCCTTTCCTTCGTTCTTCTTTGCAGCAGATCGAGCAGAACCTCGACGCCCAAAGCACACCTGCGCGCCTCGCCCCTCCAGCCGCGCCTTCCTCCTTCACCAGGACGCAATCGAGGGCGTCGACCTCACCCTCGAGCTCCCCACGTCGCACCGATCCCCGTAGCATCCTCGCCGTCGTCCAGGAGCCCCTGGAGCCCCGCCGGAGACCACCACCGAACCGACCTCGCCGGATTTCTCGCTGGAACCCTAACCTCCCCGGTGAGTTTCCTCCCCTTTTTATCGTAGCTGTCAGATCTTGATCTAAGGCCCCAGAACAGATCACTTAAGCCAAGGGGTACCAGCAGATCTGATCCGTCCAGATCTAATTTAATCCTACGGCTCACATCGCCGATCCGCACGAACCGGTACGCACCAGTAAGAACACGCCATGTGTCGGCTCTAGATTTAAAACAATTTCGAATTAGAATTTCAGATCTGATTTTAGTTGAATCTTGCATAAATCATATCTTTTGATCCACTGGTCCAAAAATTACAAACAATATATCGTTGGAATCCTTAGGACGTGTAGAATCTATTAGTACACACAAACTTCATAGTTTCAGTATTAATTTTGAAACTATTTTCAAATTACATCAAACACCTTTGTTAGTTTAGTAAGTTCATATCTTTTGTTCTGTAGATCCAAAAATTGCAAATAATATGTCCCTGGATTCCTAAAGATGTGTAGAACACTATTCTGTAATAAAATTTGTCTTTCCAACTATTCGAAAACATTCAAATTTAAATATGAGAGTTTGAGTGTTTTTGATATAGTTCAAAATCTACAAAGCATTTTTAGTTGATTCTTTTTGTAATAGAATCATATTGTTATCCTCTATCCAGTAGAACCACTATAGAAATTGTTTTAACCAATTTTATCAAGTATTCAATTCTAAATGAGGATTTGGGTATTTACTTCCTATATTTAATCCTATAAATATTTTAGGCATAATTCCTTTTGTAAAATTGATTATCTTGATGATAGAAAACCACCAGAATACTTCACACATGTTTTTCACACTTTTCCAAAGAGTCAACTCCTTTAGCTCATTGTTTTGCAAAATATAGTGGTGTTATATGAGCACCTTGCAAATACCCAATTACCTATCGTGCACTTTGCGCTATTTGACTTTGCTCCACCTTGCAAAGGTGTAAATAATCCTAAGTCCTAATGACCACAAAAAATCCACCCTGACTTAGTTAAAATATACTCTCTATTCATGCCCAAGTGCAAAACTATCATTTCCCTCTTACCCAAAATTCTTCTAAGTATTTTACCCCTCCAACACCACGGCATAGAAGTTTTCCCATATCAAGACCATGAAGAAGACAAAAGTTGAAGGCAAAACAAGGAGTTGAAGAGAAGAAGAGTTGAAGGCAAAACAAGAAGAAGGAGAAGACAAGGAGTTGACGACCAAAAGATCAAGAGAAGAGAGCCTCAAGTCAAGAAGATGATAGTGTTAGACCTCATGACTTAGAATTTATCTAACTTCTCAAACCAAGCCTACGTTTTCCCTTGAAACTATTTTTGCTAAGTGTTTGACACTTCTTAAACAAAAGTAGAAAACCCCAATCAATCGTTAAGACCTTGACTTAGCCAATCTCTCCATCCATATCAAGTCAACTTCATGCCCAACCTTTTGTCCAAATATCACTAAGACAAAAGACTAAGCCAAAACAAATAAACACTTTTATTGTCTTGTTTGATTGAATGATGTGTTTATGTTGTGTTCCTTTTCTATCTTATAGTTGTACAGAGAGCTACGTGTGTTGATTAAGAGAAGTACAACCTTCAGAAATTTCTAAGGCAAGTGTCACTCTTGTTCACAAAATTCCCAATGATGTTTTACTATGCATGTAGTGTTTCTTTTCTTTTAAAGTATGCATGTGTAGATAGTTGTGCTTGCTATCTCCTATTTAGGATATCCCTGATTACCTTGTTAGAAGAAACACCGTAGTGTAGATTGCTTAGTTGTGCTATAGAATTCGTGGTTGGGATTCCACATGTTCTTTTCTTAAGTTTGAAAACTATGTTTTGCAAAAAAATTAAGAAAACAACTAAGTTAATGAAACACCTGGGTGGAAATTGGTAAGATGGATTTATGTTGAGTGGTTACACCGGAGCCATCTCTATGGCGGCCGTGTGTATCTCACTTGTGGACGGCCACCCAGGAACAAAGAGATTGGAGACGTTCAAGTCGTGAAGCTTCTAGTGCAACCACGAGTCATATGGGCTCTGTCTTGACCAACTAAGTTGCGAGAACTCAGCCAGACGGACAGAGGGTGGTAGTGATTTGTAGGATGGAGCGCGTCTGGGTTGGTCTGAGGGATTGCTTCTGAAAAGTCTCGTCTTAGTCTTCACTTGGCCATTTGAGCAAAATGAGCATCATGGCAAAATAGGTTGACTGAGTCTTGTGGGAAAAGTGCACCACCTCTGCAGAGGGTTAAAAACTAAGTACTTAGCCGTGTCCCCGGTTACGGACAATTCTGAGCGACATGAATTGAAGCTGTTCAAGAATCTCCTCATCCCAACTTCTTTAAATTAAAACTTGAGTGGTTAACAAGGATTGTTGTGTGATCATAATTATGTACACCTGGTGGATTCTTGTGTGTGCATAATTAACTAGGAGCACCTGGTGGATTCCAGTGTGTCCAATAGTGCTTTAAAAAGAAAATGAGATCTTTTGAAAAGTAGGATAAACAATTGTTTTTCCTCAAGCCTAGCCTGAAGATCCACTTAGCCAAATAATCATGTAAGAGTTAGGCTCCATTTTGAGTCCACCAAAAAGTGACATCTTGCCAATACAATTCAAATGTATTGACCCTTTGTGGCTGCAACGTTTCATGTTGCATGTTTTTGACGATAAGAAAGGTACGACAGGGTTACGAGTCTATCCGCAGCATGTTCGCCTGTGGCACATGAAGAAGAAGGACTCCATGTTATTTCTGATTTCGTTGTAAACTCTGAAAGCTCTATTCTATGAGCATTGTAAAGTTTCTTTATGTAATTGCTGGATCATGCGATATAATAAAATGACCTTGTTTCTTGATATTACATCTTAAACTCTGTGTGCTAGCGTTTGATCCAGGGACTAGCATTGAAAAGCACAGGGATCATCATCTTTAAAAAGGTGAGATCACTACAGATGGTATCAGAGCAAAGTATTGCCCTTAGGTTCGTGACCCTAGGATTGGACAAAGGCCCCTTAGTAAAATAGGAATTGCTTTTATTTCTAAGTTAAAAATTTACACAATCATTTTCTCGTAAACTCTTCCCTTAGTCAATTTGTCTCTATCCCTCTTCATTCCAACTCAAAGACGAAGAGCTTCAACTTCAACGCCTCAAAGGACTCCGAGATCCACCCACCTCAAGGGAAGCAAATTGAAGAAGACTAGAAGAAGGAAGTCTAAGCATCAAATGTTCTAGGACTTAGAAATTCTTATGAAGGATCTTGATAGCAATAGGACCAACGAATTATTTAGCGAGGATGAACTACTTGCCCCACTCAAAGAGAAGAACCTCAAAGAAGGAAAAGAAGATACTACTGCACTGAAGAAAACTAAGAAGTTTTAGTTGGACCTCCATTTAAGAATTTTTTTTAATTATATAAGCGACAACGTTGTAATAAATGTTTATGATCATACTGACTTGTGGAATGATCGTACCTATCGTTTGTATTAAAAACATGTTGCTTGATGTGTTGAATGCTTGTTGAATGTTTATTGATTGTAAGGTGATTTGCCTTGAATCGTTGCTAACTGGTAGGAACTTTCTTTAAAAGTTTCCCACTCTATTCTTCTCTATGTTGAAAACCTAAACCCTACCCAAAAACTTTAACAGATGCATCGTCAAAGCCAGAGCAGCTTCAGCAACTCTCAGATGGACTTAGCGATGCAGAGGATGATAGAGACGCATACCCAGTTGACTCAAGTGGTGACCCAAAATATGATCAGTAGCAAGAGCAATGAGCTCCCCCCAGGAGTGCAGCAACTGCTAGATGCACATACTCACATTGTGCAAATGGCGTCTCAGATCATGACTAACAACAACAACGCATCACCAAGTGATCCAAGCAAAGACAAGCCCGAAGAACATGATGTGGCAAGAAACCAAGCTTGCAAACTCTGTGGAGATATAGGACATACGTCTAAGGATTGCAAGGAGCAATGCCATAGTTGTGGAAGAGATCGTTGTAATGGAGAATGCCACTTGCCGAAGGTTACGTGTGTTTTGTGTGAAGGAACAAATCACGTCCTCGCAGAATGCCATCTCAACGCTATGGTAGATAAAGTGAACCAATAGGTCAAGCAGAAGATACATCACTCGCTCGGGAAAGCAAGTGTTGAATTCGACCCCAAGGGGACAGAATATTTTGTCACCACCAAGAGAAACAACCCTAGAGTAAGGCTACAAAATAACTACAAGAAGAGAGAAAGGTTCCCCTCAATCATAATGGAGTATGAGAAGCAAGAATTGGAAGCTCTTCTAGCCCTGGAGAAGCCAAAGAAGAAGAAAGATATCAGCCAAGTAGAATGCCATTAATGTAAAAGGTTAGGACACTATTCATGGGACTGCCCGGATAAGGAGAAATGCAAAGAGAGTGAGAAAAGGGTTTATGTAATCAATGGAGGGCAAAAGAAGGATCGTGCTCAAGATAACTGTTTCAACTGTCGCGAGTCTGGACATTATGCTATAAATTGTCCAGAAAAGTATAGTGGAAAAGATTTCAGCCTTGTCACTTGTTACAAATGTGGCGTCAAGGGACATTATGCAAATAATTGTCCGAAGAAGTACTCAGAGCACCAGTAAATAAGGACAACTGAAGGATGACACACTATAGTGGATACAGTGACACATTGATGAGCAACCAACGTAGAAGATGTCATAATGCAACTGCTATCTTGGAGTAAGTGTCATGTAAGGAGTGAAATAAAAAGACTATGTGGTGTGGGTAGTAGTCTCATGATGTAATAGGTGGAATGAAATTCTTCATGTATCTTTCAAAACAATCTTTTATGCAAATCTCGCTCTAGTGTTGTTTTGCCCATAAGATGAAGTTGTATGGAAAGCAAAATTCGCAAAGGAAAAGATCAATGAAGGATTCTACTACGCAAACCACTAGCTAAGGATCGATAGATTTGTTTTCTAAAAGTTCTTGACATAAATTGAAACATGGATTCAATATCCATAAAATCTTTTGTCAAAACTAGTGAGTTGACCAAGAGTTAGTGTACGAGATGTACCAAACTGAAATACAAGGTAACGATTGGGTGCGTTATGGATTGGCCCCCATGACGACTACTCAATTGTTCACTCTTGATATGAGGAATGGTAAATCTAGAGAGACATACCTACAAGAGGGATGACGTTGATAAACTTGAACCCTAGAAGGATAAGATATTGTACCCTTATAATGGGCAAGTGTTGCCAAAACGTAGGAATACGGTGAGGATGAAGCACAAGCTTACCGTTGAAGATGACTTGCAATGGAAGATGACCCGGTGCGTCAAAACCAAGGAGTGCCCCATCTGAACCCCAAAACCTAGAATATCAACAAAGGTTTCTTTTAAGGGTGGTAGCCCACCTAGCCTTCCAAACCTATATTTATTTCTAGCCTCTCCAAATCTCGGGACGAGATTTCTTTTAAGGGTGGTAGTCTGTCACATCCCAAAATTTTGGAATGTGAAAAATAAATAAATAGGAACCATGTATGTTTGAATTTCACAAGGAATTAAAACTTTTTATTTTAAAAGCTTTATTAAAAAAACTACTTCAAACTTCTCATTATTACTTGAAGGACTTCATTGAGAAAACCAAATACCAAAATGTTATTTTCCTCAAACCCATGCAAGTTTGCTTGCAAAGGAATGAATGTGATTACAAGCTTGTTCTTTCAAAACTATAATTGAGAGTGCTTTCAATTATCATTTTCATGAAGAATTTTCCCCAGAAGAACTATTTCCTAAACCCTAATTTCTATTTCTTTATGCAAGCAATCCACCTTGCTAAATTTATAAAGCATTGTTCAAAACCCTATTTTTGTTTTGGAAACATGTTTATTGGTGGCATAAAACAATGTGCTGATTTTTAGAAGATTTTAGAAAGAAGTTTGATTTGCTTTGAGTGAAATTTGCAAAAGTTATGAATTAAATAGGAAAACAGAATTAGAAAAGAGGAAAGAACAAAAAAAAATAGAAAACAGGCCGGGGGAAGCCATCCGGCCCAGCGGCCAAATGAGCCCACGGCCCATCCCGGGTTATAACCCGAAAGGGTACCCTCTCCTCTCTCATTCCCGCTAACGACCGGGCCCCACCTGGCGGACCCCTTCCTTCCACTGACCACCCAGCCCCACCTGTCATCCCTACCGCCTCGCCAGGATCCCCTCCTTCCGCACGGCGCCACGGCTGTCTGTCCGATCTCCTCCCCCAGGACGAAACCCTAGCCCCTTCTCCACGTCATCGCGGCTATAAAAAGCCCTGGCCGCCCTCCTCCATCTCCCTTTTGTCCTCCTGACCGAGACACCGCCAAATCGACGCAATCGCTCGTCGGAGACCGTGGCATCTGCGAGCTCGTCCGGCCAATTTTGCCAACGCCGGTGAGCCCTAGACCTCCCCCTCTCCTCTATCCTCTTCCCCTCGTCTAGGCGCACCTCCTCATGCCTTTCCGTCGTTCTTCTTTGCAGCAGATCGAGCAGAACCTCGACGCCCAAAGCACACCTGCGCGCCTCGCCCCTCCAGCCGCGCCTTCCTCCTTCACCAGGACGCAATCGAGGGCGTCGACCTCACCCTCAAGCTCCCCACATCGCATCGATCCCCGTAGCATCCTCACCGTCGTCCAGGAGCCCCTGGAGCCCCGCCGGAGACCACCACCGAACCGACCTCGCCGGATTTCTCGCCCGAACCCTAACCTCCCCGGTGAGTTTCCTCCCCTTTTTATCGTAGCCGTCAGATCTTGATCTAAGGCCCCAAAACAGATCACTTAAGCCAAGGGGTACCAGCAGATCTGATCCGTCCAGATCTAATTTAATCCTATGGCTCACATCGCCGATCCACACGAACCGGTACGCACCAGTAAGAATGCGCCACGTGTCGGCTCTAGATTTAAAACAATTTCGAATTAGAATTTCAGATCTGATTTTAGTTGAATCTTTCATAAATCATATCTTTTGATCCACTGGTCCAAAAATTACAAACAATATATCGTTGGAATCCTTAGGACGTGTAGAATATATCAGTACACACAAACTTCATAGTTTCAGTATTAATTTTGAAACTATTTTCAAATTACATCAAACACCTTTGTTAGTTTAGTAAGTTCATATCTTTTGTTCTGTAGATCCAAAAATTGCAAATAATATGTCCCTGGATTCCTAAAGATGTGTAGAACACTATTCTGTAATAAAATTTGTCTTTCCAACTATTCGAAAACATTCAAATTTAAATATGAGAGTTTGAGTGTTTTTGATATAGTTCAAAATCTACAAATCCTTTTCAGTTGATTCTTTTTGCAATAGAATCATATTGTTATCCTCTATCCAGTAGAACCACTGTAGAAATTGTTTTAACCAATTTTATGAAGTATTCAATTCTAAATGAGGATTTGGGTATTTACTTCCTAGATTTAATCCTATAAATATTTTAGGCATAATTCCTTTTGTAAAATTGATTATCTTGATGATAGAAAACCACCAGAATACTTCACACACGTTTTCACACTTTTCCAAAGAGTCAACTCCTTTAGCTCATTGTTTTGCAAAATATAGTGGTGTTATATGAGCACCTTGCAAATACCCAATTACCTATCGTGCACTTTGCGCTATTTGACTTTGCTCCACCTTGCAAAGGTGTAAATAATCCTAAGTCCTAATGACCACATAAAATCCACCCTGACTTAATAAAAATCTACTCTCTATTCATGCCCAAGTGCAAAACTATCATTTCCCTCTTACCCAAAATTCTTCTAAGTATTTTACCCCTCCAACACCACGGCATAGAAGTTTTCCCATATCAAGACCATGAAGAAGACAAAAGTTGAAGGCAAAACAAGGAGTTGAAGAGAAGAAGAGTTGAAGGCAAAACAAGAAGAAGGAGAAGACAAGGAGTTGACGACCAAAATATCAAGAGAAGAGAGCCTCAAGTCAAGAAGATGATAGTGTTAGACCTCATGACTTAGAATTTATCTAACTTCTCAAACCAAGCCTACGTTTTTCCTTGAAACTATTTTTGCTAAGTGTTTGACACTTCTTAAACAAAAGTAGAAAACCCCAATCAATCATTAAGACCTTGACTTAGCCAATCTCTCCATCCATATCAAGTCAACTTCATGCCCAACCTTTTGTCCAAATATCACTAAGACAAAAGACTAAGCCAAAACAAATAAACACTTTTATTGTCTTGTTTGATTGAATGATGTGTTTATGTTGTGTTCCTTTTCTATCTTATAGTTGTACGGAGAGCTACATGTGTTGATTAAGAGAAGTACAACCTTCAGAAATTTCTAAGGCAAGTGTCACTCTTGTTCACAAAATTCCCAATGATGTTTTACTATGCATGTAGTGTTTCTTTTCTTTTAAAGTATGCATGTGTAGATAGTTGTGCTTGCTATCTCCTATTTAGGATATCCCTGATTACCTTGTTAGAAGAAACACCGTAGTGTAGATTGCTTAGTTGTGCTATAGAATTCGTGGTTGGGATTCCACATGTTCTTTTCTTAAGTTTGAAAACTATGTTTTGCAAAAAAATTAAGAAAACAACTAAGTTAATGAAACACCTGGGTGGAAATTGGTAAGATGGATTTATGTTGAGTGGTTACACCGGAGCCATCTCTATGGTGGCCGTGTGTATCTCACTTGTGGACAGCCACCCAGGAACAAAGAGATTGGAGACGTTCAAGTCGTGAAGCTTCCCGTGCAACCACGAGTCATATGGGCTCTGTCTTGACCAACTAAGTTGCGAGAACTCAGCCAGACGGACAGAGGGTGGTAGTGATTTGTAGGATGGAGCGCGTCTGGGTTGGTCTGAGGGATTGCTTCTGAAAAGTCTCGTCTTAGTCTTCACTTGGCCATTTGAGCAAAATGAGCATCATGGCAAAAGAGGTTGACTGAGTCTTGTGGGAAAAGTGCACCACCTCTGCAGAGGGTTAAAAACTAAGTACTTAGCCGTGTCCCCGGTTACGGACAATTCTGAGCGACATGAATTGAAGCTGTTCAAGAATCTCCTCATCCCAACTTCTTTAAATTAAAACTTGAGTGGTTAACAAAGGATTGTTGTGTGATCATAATTATGTACACCTGGTGGATTCTTGTGTGTGCATAATTAACTAGGAGCACCTGGTGGATTCCAGTGTGTCCAATAGTGCTTTAAAAAGAAAATGAGATCTTTTGAAAAGTAGGATAAACAATTGTTTTTCCTCAAGCCTAGCCTGAAGATCCACTTAGCCAAATAATCATGTAAGAGTTAGGCTCCATTTTGAGTCCACCAAAAAGTGACATCTTGCCAATACAATTCAAATGTATTGACCCTTTGTGGCTGCAACGTTTCATGTTGCATGTTTTTGACGATAAGAAAGGTACGACAGGGTTACGAGTCTATCCGCAGCATGTTCGCCTGTGGCACATGAAGAAGAAGGACTCCATGTTATTTCTGATTTCGTTGTAAACTCTGAAAGCTCTATTCTATGAGCATTGTAAAGTTTCTTTATGTAATTGCTGGATCATGCGATATAATAAAATGACCTTGTTTCTTGATATTACATCTTAAACTCTGTGTGCTAGCGTTTGATCCAGGGACTAGCATTGAAAAGCACAGGGATCGTCATCTTTAAAAAGGTGAGATCACTACATTTACCCAGCATGTTATTTATCTTATGGAGAGACACCACTAGTGAACTGTGGACCCTGGTCCATTCTTTTACATTGTTATTACCGTTTACCATTTACCCGCTTTACTTTCATTCTTGCAAACTACTATCTTTTACCACTCGATACGCTTAATACTTTGTTTATAGCAAACCGGTGATATTGACAACCTCACTATAAGTTGGGGCAAAGTACTTGGTTGTGTTGTGTGCAGGTTCCATGTTCCTGCTGGTGCAAAGCTACGGCCTAGACGAGGCGCCATATATAAATTGTCCGGATCTGTCGCGAAGCTAGCGAGCATCAACCTTCAGAAGTTGGTTCTTTCTCCTACTGGTTCGATAAACCTTGGTTTCATACTGAGGGAAGACTTGCTGCTGTGCTCATCATACCTTCCTCTTGGGGTTCCCAACTGGGCGGACATCTACACGCCATCAGTGATGAAGGTGTTGGTGATGATGCTGATGAAGATGATGATCCCGATGAAACCCAGCTTGCTGACGGTGACGATGGCAATGATTTCCTCCCTCTGGGAAGGAATTTCCCTGGCAGATTTCTACCTGACGGAGAGCTTTCTCTCTCTATGTGTTTTGCGCCCCGCAGATGTGGCGGAGTCTATCTGTGATCCCCCCTTGGGTCTTAGGTTTTTGGGGATACTATATATGCAAAGGGGCAATGGCAAAGGTGGGCCAGGGCGGCCACACCACCCGGTGGCGCGGCCTAGGGCTAGCCTGCACCACCAGGTGGTGTGGGCCCCTGGTGCCTCACCTTGCCCTTTCCTTCTAGCTACTTCCGTCTTCCGGCGAAATATGAATTTTTGGGTATTTTCCTGGAATTGCTGGTCTTCATAAATATGTTGTCTTGACGGTCCTTTTTCTAGCAGAATCCTGACTCTGGCAGTGAATTCTCCAATAATCATCAAACATGCAAAATAGGGGAAAATGACATAAGTATCATCTCTAAATATGAAATATATCAATGAATAACAGTAAATTATGATATAAAATATTGATGCAAAATGGACATATCATGCACCAAGAGCGGGATTTGTCCATCCGCGTGACGGATAGATACTCTGGCCCCACTCGGTGACAATTGCATCTACGAAGCTTGCAAGTGCGTGACTAGGTAACAGAGGATGCAATGTCATGGATGAGTTAAAAGACTTGTCAAACGAGGGTGAACACGATATAGTGATATCGGTGATCGGACCTCGGACAAGATCAAGTATCGCGTGACAAAAGGAATGGGATACGGAGTTTACGGATCAACGAAGAGTTTCATGGAATGCATAGGGATTAGCACGGTTTTCTAGAACCGATTGTTGGTCATTGATTGGAGAGTGGTCTCGATCATGTCTGGTGTGTTCCTCGACCCGTACGGTGTCACACTTAAGAGTATATGATGCTTAGGGGTAGATTGATGGCTGGCATGTAGTTGATTATTATTATGGCTAGGCAGTTGGGAAACTCCAAGCAGAAAGTATGATGAGCACAGCGGCAAGTCTTTTCCCTCAGTAAGAAACCAAGGTTTGTCGGTCAGGAGAAGAGCAGACAGTACGACTGAAGGTGATGTTTGATAGCCTTGTGACACACCAACAAGGGCACCGTTTCACGATAAAATGAGTTAGCGCGTCTTCAGCTAGTAGCAACGTGGAACCTGCACACACACAACCAAATACTTTGTTCCCAACTTGCGATGAGGTTGTCAATCTCACCGGTTTGCTTGAAACAAAGGGTATGAGCGTATCGAGTGGAAAACAATAGAAGTATGCGAGTAAAGTAAACAGTGCGAGTAAAGTAAACAGGTGATAGCAATATGATGGAAATAGGACCGGGGTCCACAGTTCACTAGTGGTGTCTCTCCATAGAATAAATAACACATGCTGGGTAAACAAATTACAGTTGGGCAATTGATAGAATAAAGATAACGTGATATGTCAAGAAGATCACTATGCGATTTACTCTGGGCATTACAACAAAATACATAGACCGCCATCCAACTGCATCTATGACTAATAATCCACTTGCGGGGATATCATCCGAACACCCCATGAGTATTAAGTTGCGAACAACAGATAATTGCATTAAGTAAAGTGTGTAATGTAAACAAAGCATATGCCCTCGAGCATATGAATGTTGTTTTCTCCCTAGTAGCAGCAGCACATCTACAACCTTAGAGGTTTCTGTCACTCCCCCAGGTTAAATAGAAGCATGAACCCACTATTGAGCATAAATACCCCCTCTTGGAGTCACTAGCAACTACTCGGCCAAGATATCTACTAACAACGGAGAGCATGCAAGATCATAAACAACATAGAGATAACATAAGATATATTTCAGTATCGCAACTCAATCATAACACCAATATTCATCGGATCCCAACAAACCAAACATGTAGAATTACATAACGGTGAACTCAATCATGTAGGGCATCTCATGAGATCTAAACATGAAGCACATGGTGGAGAGGACAACCATCTAGCTACTGCTATGGACCCATAGTCCAAGGTAGACTACTCACTCATCACTCCCGAGGCAAGCATGGCGATGAAGAAGACCTCCGATGGCGAATCCCCTCTCCGGCAGTTTGCCGGGAAGAGCTTCTGGACCCTCCTGATCTCGGGTCGACGACGGCGGCGGATCGCGATGTGTTTCTGGAAAATTGATAGGGTACTTAGGTTTTTTCCGTCGGGGGGTCTTTATAGGCGAAGGGGCATCATCAGAGGTGGACCGAGGCCACCTCACACATAGGGGGCGCGGCCAGGGGCTGGGCTGCGCCGCCCTGGTGTGTGGGGCCCTCGTGGCCCCACTCCGTCTCCTCTTCGGATCTCTGGAAGCTTCCGGGAAAAATAAGACTTCAGGAACTTGTTTCGTCCAATTCCGAGAATATTTCCTGTGTAGCTTTTTTGAAACACAAAAATAGTAGAAAACAGGGAACTGGCACTGTGGCGACTTGTTAATAGGTTAGTTCCGGAAAATGCATAAAAGTGCCACGAAGTGTAACGAAACATTAGGCAAATGGTGTAAAAACAAGCATGGAGCATCAAAAATTATAGATACGTTGGAGACGTATCAAGCATCCCCAAGCTTAACTCCTGCTCGTCCTCGAGTAGGTAAGTGATAACAAAAGAAATAATTTTTGAGGTGACATGCACCTACACAATCTTGATCATATATGTAAGCATTTGTGAGCTGGGATCAAAAGAACTTAAAACATGGGCATTAAAGATATAATCTTGACAATAAAAACTTAGCAACCATGTTATAACATGAAAATGAACACAAACAAAAGATCATGAAAATGAAACAATGAAAGTCAAATGTGTGTTCAAATCATTAGGAAAAACATACAAATGGTTTTCAGCTTGTCCTTCATGGAGAGCAAAACATAAATGCATAGAACACCTTCAAGTTTAAGAGGGCGACTAGATACAAATAATTTAAGAACAAGTGAAACCAACAATATGAATCAATCAATGAAAACTTTGGGACAATGCACATTATACTAAGAATGACAACTATGCTCTCTTAATGGTGCATAAAGATAGAAGGTGGTGACTCAATATAAAAGTAAAAGAAAGGCCCTTCGCAGAGGGAAGCAGTGATTGCAAGTTTTATAGAACGTCAAAAATTATGGTACTTACCGGCTTTGAGCTCTCATTGCCCCCATCATAAGCATCTTGAATGGTTAAAGTTAATGCGAGAACAATTATGATGCATATGCTTGACAAATCATAAGTTGAAAACCTCGTGCCCCGTGAATACGAGTACCCAAACCTCATGCTACTTTACTTGGAGTCCCAAGCAAGGCTCTTGTCATTGTAAGTATATATGTATCATTGAGAACCGCCAACGGGGTACCTCCGTGCCCGATGACATGGAACAAGGCCACATCAAAATGACAGGACAAGCAGACAATGAACACCTCGACATCTCTTTTATTTGCCATTTGTTTAGCTTTTTATTTTGAGATGCTTCATCGAATGTCCACTATGGGTATGCTGCAAATTTCCACCATGAATTATGCATGGCTTAGATTCGCGGCCCAGGCGTTTCCCTAACACATATACAAACTCCATGATCCCCGCAAGATTCCCAATTCATTTGACACCACGGGCATCCATAAATAAAAGATCACGATATCAACTCAAATAAGAAGCACAATGTTGAAAGCTTGCCCCATGACGGCATGGTTGGGCTAGTATCCAACTTACAACTTGCAAGCATAACAACACAACATAAGAGACCACAATGTCAAATTTTTAAGAACAAGAAAAAGTAAAGTGTGCCTTCCGGTTCGTGAGAGCTTTACTGACCAATTTTCGCATAACACTGGTAAGAGTTTAATTTGAAGAGAAAATAAAAGCAAGTCAAATTTACTTGGAATAGCAAATTGCTAGTAGGTATGTATGGTGGACACTTTGGAAAACTTGGTTTTTAGGAGTTGGATGCACGAGTAGAGCTCATACTCAGTACAAGGCGAGGGCTAGCAAAAGACTGGGAGTGACCAACTAAGAGAGCAATAATGGCCATAATCATGCAAAGCGACAAAGCGACATTAAAAGAAGCATAAGATGGCATCAAAAGTCAAAAACTAAATGATCATAGAGGCTATTGGTGACTTTATATGAGTCTAACATGTGTGAGCATGCGCCAAGTCAACCCAAATAAAGCATCAAGGAGAAAACCAAAATAATGCTTCCAAACAATTAAAACAACGCATTATTTTTTCAAAGGCTCATTAAGCAATCTCAGTTATTTGAGACAATTCATGCTACAGCAAAACCACTAAGCATACTATCAAAAACACATCAAGCATGACATGAAAAAGCCTAAGCCGCAGTTGGTGGCGCGGTGATGATGTATGAAATTAATGAAGTAAATGATCGGCCAGTTGGAAAACCCCAAGAGAAGGTTTTGATGAATATAGCAGCAAGTTTTCCCTCAGTTAAGAAACCAAGGTATGTCGATCAGGAGAAGAGCAGACAATACGACTGAAGGTGATGCTTGCAAGCTTCACGACATCTCCGGACAATTTATAGGGCGCCTCGTCCAAGCTTTGCTTTGCGAGCAGCAACGTGGAACCTGCACACACACAACCAAGTACTTTGTTCCCAACTTGCGATGAGGTTGTCAATCTCACCGGTTTGCTTGAAACAAAGGGTATGAGCGTATCGAGTGGAAAGTGATAATAGTATGCGAGTAAAGTAAACAGTGTGAATAAAGTAAACAGGTGATAGCAATATGATGGAAATAGGACCGGGGTCCATAGTTCACTAGTGGTGTCTCTCCATAGGATAAATAACACATGCTGGGTAAACAAATTACAGTTGGGCAATTGATAGAATAAAGATAAACGTGATATGTCAAGAAGATCACTATGCGATTTACTCTGGGCATTACAACAAAATACATAGACCGCCATCCAACTGCATCTATGACTAATAATCCACTCTCGGGGATATCATCCGAACACCCCATGAGTATTAAGTTGCGAACAACAGATAATTGCATTAAGCAAAGTGTGTAATGTAAACAAAGCATATGCCCTCGATCATATGAATGTTGTTTTCTCCCTAGTAGCAACAGCACATCTACAACCTTAGAGGTTTCTGTCACTCCCCCAGATTAAATAGAGGCATGAACCCACTATCGAGCATAAATACCCCCTCTTGGAGTCACTAGCAACTACTCGGCCAAGATAGCTACTAACAACGGAGAGCATGCAAGATCATAAACGACATAGAGATAACAAAAGATATATTTCAGTATAGCAACTCAATCATAACACCAAAATTCATCGGATCCCAACAAACCAAACATGTAGAATTACATAACGGTGATCTCAATCATGTAGGGCAGCTCATGAGATCTAAACATGAAGCACATGGTGGAGGAGACAACCATCTAGCTACTGCTATGGACCCATAGTCCAAGGTAGACTACTCACTCATCGCTCCGGAGGCAAGCATGGCGATGAAGAAGACCTCTGGTGGCGATTCCCCTCTCCGGCAGGGTGCCGGGAAGAGCTTCTGGACCCTCCCGATCTTCGGGTCGACGGCGGCGGCGGATCGCGATGTGTTCTGGAAAATTGATCGGGTACTTAGGTTTTTGCCGTCGGGGGGTCTTTATAGGCGAAGGGGCATCGTCAGAGGTGGACCGAGGTGACCTCACACGTAGGGGGCGCGGCCAGGGGCTGGGTCGCACCACCCTGGTGTGTCGGGCCCTCGTGGCCCCCCTCCGACTCCTCTTCGGATCTCTGGAAGCTTTCGGGAAAAATAAGACTTCAGGAACTTGTTTCGTCCAATTCCGAGAATATTTCCTGTGTAGCTTTTCTGAAACACAAAAACAACAGAAAACAGGGAACTGGCACTGTGGCGACTTGTTAATAGGTTAGTTCCGGAAAATGCATAAAAGTGCCACGAAGTGTAACGAAACAGTAGGCAAATGGTGTAAAAACAAGCATGGAGCATCAAAAATTATAGTTACGTTGGAGACGTATCAAGCATCCCCAAGCTTAACTCCTGCTCGTCCTCGAGTAGGTAAGTGATAACAAAAGAATAATTTTTTAGGTGACATGCACCTACACAATCTTGATCATATATGTAAGCATTTATGAGCTGGGATCATAAGAACTTAAAACATGGGCATGAAAGATATAATCTTGACAATAACAACTTAGCAACCATGTTATAACATGCAAACGAACACAAACAAAAGATTATTAAAACAAAGCAATGAAAGTCAAATGTGTGTTCAAATCATAAGGAAAAACATACAAATGGTTTTCAGCTTGTCCTTCATAGAGAGCAAAACATAAATGCATAGGACACCTTCAAGTTTAAGAGGGCGACTAGATACAAATAATTTGAGAACAAGTGAAACCAACAATATGAATCAATCAATGAAACTTTGGGACAATGCACATCATACTAAGAATGACGACTATGCTCTCTTAATGGTGCATAAAGATAGAAGGTGGTGACTCAACATAAAAGTAAAAGAAAGGCCCTTCAAAAA
Source organism: Dactylis glomerata (assembly GCA_007115705.1). NCBI lineage: Eukaryota > Viridiplantae > Streptophyta > Magnoliopsida > Poales > Poaceae > Dactylis > Dactylis glomerata. Next base: position 1,396,000 of record QXEO01000720.1, read on the forward strand.
TTATGGTACTTACCGGCTTTGAGCTCTCATTGCCCCCATCATAAGCATCTTGAATGGTTAGAGTTAATGCGAGAACAATTATGATGCATATGCTTGACAAATCATAAGTCGAAAACCTCGTGCCCCGTGAATATGAGTACCCAAACCTCATGCTACTTTACTTAGAGTCCCAAGCAAGGCTCTTGTCATTGTAAGTATATATGTATCATTGAGAACCGCCAACGGGGTACCTCCGTGCCCGATGACATGGAACAAGCCCACATCAAAATGACAGGACAAGCAGACAATGAACACCTCGACATCTCTTTTATTTGCCATTTGTTTAGCTTTTTATTTTGAGATGCGTCGTCGAATGTCCACTATGGGTATGCTGCAAATTTCAACCATGAATTATGCATGGCTTAGATTGGTGGCCCAGGCGTTTCCCTAACACATATACAAACTCCATGATCCCCGCAAGGTTCCCAATTCATTTCAAACCGCGGGCATCCATAAACAAAAGATCATGATATCAACTCAAATAAGAAGTGCAATGTTGAAAGCTTGCCCCATGACAGCATGGTTGGGCTAGTATCCAACTTACAACTTGCAAGCATAACAACTCAACATAAGAGACCACAATGTCAAATTTTTAAGAACAAGAAAAAGTAAAGTGTGCCTTCCAGTTCGTGAGAGCTTTACTGACCAATTTTCGCATAACACTGGTAAGAGTTTAATTTGAAGAGAAAATAAAAGCAAGTCAAATTTACTTGGAATAGCAAATTGCTAGTAGGTATGTATGGTGGACACTTTGGAAAACTTTGGTTTTTAGGAGTTGGATGCACGAGTAGAGCTCATACTCAGTACAAGGCAAGGGCTAGCAAAAGACTGGGAGCGACCAACTAAGAGAGCAATAATGGCCATAATCATGCAAAGCGACAAAGCAGCATTAAAAGAAGCATAAGATGGCATCAAAAGTCAAAAACTAAATGATCATAAAGGCTATTGGCGACTTTGTAAGAGTCTAACATGTGTGAGCATGCGCCAAGTCAACCCAAATAAAGCATCAAGGAGAAAACTAAAATAATGCTTCCAAATGATAAAAACAACGCATGATTTTTTTTCAAAGGCTCATTAAGCAATCTCAGTTATTTGAGACAAGTCATGCTACAGCAAAATCACTAAGCATACTATCAAAAAGACATCAAGCATGACATGAAAAGCCTAAGCCGCAGTCTACACAAGCTCCTTCTTGTACCACTTTTTTGCATAAAGCTTTTTCTCTTTTCCAACACCATTTCAAATTTTTAAAGACACCTCTTTTGATGAAAACCAATAAAGATCAGAGGAAAAAATACACCTTGATGAAAAGATATGATAAGGTCTGAACGCAAATCAAGGCTAAAATGAAAACCAAAAGCAGTAGCAGAAAAAGAAGAACACTCGGTTTTTGATAAGAATGAAAACTAGAGCGTTCTTGGCAAATGAAAAGCAAGACAACTTCTCCAAAGGAAATTTGTTGGGGTCCAACCATTTATTGCAGAAAATAAAACTAAACTAATAATGAAAACTAAAACAACTGACGCTCCAAGAAAAACACATAGTGCATGAAGCAATAAAAATATAGTGTCTTGAAAGGTGACCTGATTTTTGCCGATGAAGAAGGGGTGCCTCGGGGGCATCCCCAAGCTTTGACGCTTGTACTTCTTGGATATTTCTTGGGGTGATGCATGGGAATCCCCAAGCTTGAGCTTTTGTCCATTCTTCAACTCATCTCATCATTCTCCAATCCCTACACTTGAAAACTTCCTTCATACAAAACTAAACACAAATTTATTAGCAATATTAGTGTAAGCATAACATATAATCAACCTCTTTTTGCTTCAGGTTTCAACCCAAAACCACCACATATAAAGTATATACTACTGTAGCAACTTCCCCAAAAGTTCCGTGATCAAAAGAACTCAAAAAGAAAGCGATAAAGCGGCAAAAACGAATAGTGGCAGAAATCTGTCAAAACAGAACAGCTGACAAAGGTCGAATTTTTGAGGGGTTTTCTGTTGCTCAAATCAAAAAGTGTTCAACTAACGAAAGTTTGGATATAACCTGGGGCATATGCACAAGAAATCGCAGGTCCAAAAGATATAAAGAGAATTTTCACGAATATTTACGGTACAGCAACAAAAACAGTTTCAGGACAGCAACATCCACAAATCTTTACCTTACTCAAATTAGAGGCTTCTCTTGGCACAACAATGAAATAAAAATGATAAGGAGAGGTCATTACAGTAGTAATGACTTCCAAGACTCAAATAAAAGAAAAAGTACTAAAAATAAAACATTGGGTTATCTCCCAAGAGTGCTTTTCTTTAACGCCTTTGAGCTAGGCTCAGTAATTTGAGAGAATGCTCACATAAGAAATATGAATTGAAGCAAAAGAGAGCATCAAGGAGCAAATATAAAACACATTTAAGTCTAACCCACTTCCTATGCATAGGAATCTTGTAAGAAAATAAATCAAAGAAGCACATAGTAACAAGTATGGGTAGATAAAACAAGAGCAATTTGGAACTTTTAATATAAAGAGAGGTGTTTTAGTAACATAAGAATTCCAACAACCATATTTTCCTCTCTCATAATAATTTTCAGTAGCATCATGAACAAACTCAACAATATAAATATCACACTCATCCTCCTTTGTTAAGCATGGAGGGCTATCAAATAAGGTATTAGTTAAAGAGTTACTCTTATTGGGAGGTACACATGGGCATTCTTCCTCCTCTTGATCATCCAATGAGCTTCAAGTTTCAGCAATTTCTTCTTCCATAGGCTCCTTCAAGGCATTAGTCTCTTCCGTTGGAGAGCATCTTTTAAGATATTTAAGAATATAGCCATTTTCTTCCTTGTAATTATCAAAGCAAAATGTAAGTATATCATAAACCTCATATTTATAAGGTGCATGATCAGTATTTTCAAGCAAATAAGCAAGTTCGAATGCACCCTTCCAAGCAATAAATTCTTCAATTTGTTCCACATCATAAAAGTCATAATTTCCATTAATATAAGAAGATATGGTAACATCATCATTATACTCACATTGAAAAGGGAGGTGTTTATACCTCCTACAGCAACAAGATCTATCAAAGCAATAAGTAACATTATAAGTAGAGCACACATTTCTAGCAATGATATATAATCTATTGATTTGTTCCCATAAGTGTTTCCCTTTTTGTGATAAGTGGTGTTCCTCATAATAATTTTCTGCTCTTCCGTGAACCCACCTTGCCAAAAAGATTTAGTTTCAAAGAAACCAACCATTGATAGAAAGCATGATAAAGAAAGACAAGTAAAAATAACAACTAATAGGAAACTAATTTTTTTGTGTTTTTGATATAAAATGATGCAAGTAAAATAAAATGGCTATAAATGTGTGTTTGTATTTGCAAGTAAACCTTATCAACGGGTCTGACACTTTCAGGTCCATTTGTATTTGCATTTTATTGTGCGTCATCACGCATTACTCATCTTCCATGAGATGACATTGTATGGTCTTCTGGTGAGACCTTTGTTTCTTGGCTGAGACTATGTTGCCACTATTGTCATACAATAGAACTACATAGTACTAGCACACTTGGAACTACACCTAGTTCGTTGGCCGCTTCTAAAGCGATTATATACTTAGCCCTCGTTGCAGTATCCGCCACAATGTTAACATTGGAACTCATCCAAGTCATCATGGAACTTTCTTCCATCTTATTGTGCCACCTTATAACTCAAAACAAATAGCTTAAAATTGAGATAATTTTTTACTTGTATGTATGACAAAGCCAATGTAACTCATTGCAATGAACCATTTGTCACTTCTGCATACAAAACATATCCTTATTTCTTCTAAAGTACATAAGAATATCTTTACTATTGTCCAACGATCACCATATGAACGCTCGTAACCTTTTAGAGCATCGGACATATCTGGATATACATATCATGTAATACAAGATTGATAAAATCATTCTTGCGGTTTCACTCATCAAGTGTCAAAATACTTGATCTTGCTTCAACCTCTTCCATGCAACAAGAACCGTTCTTATCGTTTCCATATTGAACAAATTCAATATTTCATCTATGTACTCTGGCAAAACTATATTAGTGCCTCAATCTATCTGCATAGATATTGATGCTTAATATTATAGTTTTACCTAAGTCTTTCATTGAAATCTAATTTTAATGAAAACTTAACATATCAAGAAAAACACATAATTTCCAATAAGCGATATGTCATCCACATAAAGTATTAGAAATATGTCTAAGCGCTCCCACTTACTTTCTTGTAAATATAAGCATCTTCAAATATCTTGATGAAATTAACACTTTAACATTTTTATTATAAATGAAGATTCCAACTCCGTTATGCTTACTTCTACCATATAAATTTCCATACATATCTAGCAACCTTTGAATCAATAAAACCTATTGGGTCGTGTCAGGTACACGTCCTTGGTGTGCATTCCGATAGAGGAATGTTGTTTCATGTATTCAACTATCATATCTCAATATGTAATTGTTGCTAGAATAATCCATACAACGAAGTCAGGGCCCATCGTCGCTTATTTGTATACTATCGGTTACTATTATCTAATAATATCTCATTCTCAAATCTTGCTATTTGATTACGACCAACTTGGTTAAATAGGAACTTTGATGCTGTGACTACAACACATTGTAGACGCGTGAGCCATGAATGCAGTTGCCACTTCTAGAACATTTTCCAGTGCTGCGCTACTCAGATCATCTTGCTCATGTTTCAATAACCTCATTAAGTTCTATCTCCCTCCCACTTAAACCTTTCGCGAGAAAACTCCTTCATAAGGAATTCACCTCTTTTAGTGACAATCACTATTTGTTAGGGTTTATGGCAGAAGGAATGCCCAACAACATTCTTTGGGATAACCTACAAAGACTTACTAATCCGATTTTGGTTGTAAACATTTTACTTATGACGTGCATACCAAAATTTAAGAAAAGACAACTATAACTTGTACGGTGTCATTTCAGCGGATTATGATGGCACTCTATTCAGTGAAAAACGGTAGTCTCTAAAGCATAATCTACAAATTATATTGGCAGTTTTATTTCATCATAGATCTAACCATGTCAAACAAGGTTTGATTACATCCATCGAAAACTCCATACTCATATGGTGTTTTATCACGATGCAAGTTTGTGGAACAATTCCCCTAACTCTTAGATGTTTGCTAAACTTGTAACTCAAATATTCTTCTTTATGATCCAATCATAAAAACTTGAATTTTTGATACCACAATTTCCACTTCATAAATTGAACAATTTTAATCATTTCATAATTCTTTCCCACCAAGTAGATATACCATACATCATTGATGAAATAGAAAATACACCGTGCTCGACTTCACACCATGAACTACATACATCAATATGTATGATCTTCATTTAGGTAGTCGATTGTTCTATCCATGGCCCATGAACAGAGTTTAATCATCTTTAGGGAAAGCTCACAAGCGTCAATCAATTCAAAATCAAATGGCTCGAAAATCCATCAATATGAAATTTCTTTAATGTTCTATTTCCAATATGACTTAAATGGCGGTGTCTCAAATAAGTGAAATTCATTTTGTCTTGCGACCATTGGCATCAGTGTTATAAATGTCTATTTAACCAACAAGATTTATAATAATCTATCCATCGATTATGGAAGAGAATAATAATTTGAACAACCATTGCTCTCATAATACCAGAACAATATAAAAATTATTAAGTTCATAACAAATCTTCAAAGCTAGGTTTGATCCCGACGAAAAATACAATAACACTTTTATTTGTTTCTCAACGCGCATTATCACCACATTCTTCTGCTGGTTATTTAGGCCATTGTAGTTCTTGTATTGTGTTGCTTTGTATGACATTTCATACCAACAAATCAGTATCGAATACTCAAGAATTAAATTGTTAATGAGCAAAGAATACATCTATAACATGTATATCATTTATATACCCGAGCTGGACATTTCCAGTCTTTTCCTTTTCCACCAAATATTTTGCAGATCCTATTTAGCATTTCCTCTCCATTTAGAAGAATCTATCAACATCAATAGTGGCGTCAATTATTTGACACATAGTCCAAAGTGTTAGTCAAATACTAATAGCTTTAGATTTTGCACTTTGAGATGGATCACCATCATCGTATAATTGGCGTTCTTCTAGATTCTGTTCTTTAGCAATCTTTCGGTATAGCAAAACAATTTAGCGGATACCTTATCATTCATCCTATCATGACAACTTTCATGATGAAACTACAATAGCTCTTAAGGACAAAAGGCAAGTATAATATTAGTTTCTCAAACTTTTGGGTGATCGAGACGCCTAGCGTATTCAATCTTCGCATATATTCATACAATATGAGCATATGTTCATCTACTAATTTATACTTAATCAGTTTTTGCAAACAATCGAAGTTTTTGGATATCAGATATCTTTCACCTCTTGTTTGTTTCTAAAACAATTCTTTTAGCTTGATGATCACTTTGATTCTCAAACAATTTTGAAGATCAATTTCTCATGAAGGCACACATATGATCTTTAGATACTAAACTTGAATCGTTGCTCTTAGATTAATACAACTTATTAAATCGCATTGAGCATGAGAGGTTTGCTAAAGTTAGCAATAGGACTTAATCTTTAGTCTTGACACTCTAACTAAACGGTACTAGTCCGTAAATTGATTATCCAGAATTCCATAGTTCTTTTAACTCAATTAAGACTAAGTGTTGGTGGAAAACGGTTGCCAAAGACTACAACGACTTATGCAAATACACTAAGATTTAGTTCATGATAATTAGCTCAATCTAATCAAATTACGAATGAACTCCCACTAAATTCAACATTCCTCGAAGTTGTTTAGTGAAGCATTATCCAAATTCACTACACCAAGACCGATCATCACGTGAGATGATGTAGCTTTAATGGTGAACATCAGCATGCTGATCATATCATCCATATGACTCATGCTTGACCTTTTGGTCCGTGTATTTCGAGGCCATGTCTGTACATGCTAGACTCGTGAAGTTTAATCCATGTATTTTTGCATGTGTAAATCTGGCTTACAGCCGTTGTATGTGAACGTAGAGTTTATAGCACCCGATCATCATGTGATGCTTCAAAACGACAATCTTTCGCAACGGCGCATTCGAGGAAAAGAACACATTTTATCTTGAAATTAAGTGTGAGGGATCATCTTATAATGCTACCGTCGCGATCAAAGCAAAATAAGATGCATAAAGGATAAACATCACATGCATATACAATATGTAACATGGTATAGCCAATCTTTGTGCATTAATCTCCATCTTGTGCGCGTCGGCATGATCTCCATCACTCCACCATGATTGTCTCCACCACAAATAGCAACTACGACTATTGCTAGCTACTTAGCGATAAAGTAAAGCTATTACATGGCGTATAAGAAGTTGACACGTAGGTCATACAACATATTAAAGACAACCATATGGCTCCCGCCGGTTGTGAACTCATCGACATGCAAGTCGTGAAACATTACAAAACATGATCATTGCATACATCACATATATCATACACATCACATCTTGAGGCAATACCATATCACAAACACTTCCTGTAAAAACAAGTTCGACGCCTCTAATTTGTTGATTGCATGTTTTACGTGGCTTATGGGAGCTACGCTTAAGAACGGTTCTTACCTACGCAAAACCACAACGTTGCTATTAAAGTTGCCAAAGTCTTGTTGTAAATCCGATGACAGCTATAGTGGAAGATATAGACACCCACTAGCCGCATGTGTGGAGCAGGCCACTGCGGAGCCAGTCTCATGAACGCGGTCATGTAAAGTTGGCCTAGGCCGCTTCAATTCCACTATCCCGCGACATCAAGAAGTACACGAAAAGGAAGTTTGCAACAAAAACATCAACGCCCGCAACAACATTGTTGCGTTTTACTCGTGTAAAACATCTACGCATAGATCTCGCTCTTATACCACTGAAGTGTTTTGCAGTATAGAAAACAAAAAAATTCCTACGAAGACGAACAAGAACAAGCCAAGATATCATCTACGAGATGCAAAACAACGAGCATGAGAGATTAGATCTACGTACCATTATAGATCGCACAGCGGAAACGTTCAGATGAACGTGGTCGGTGTAGTCGTACTAGCATCTCCTCCTCGCGATCCGATCCGATCCAAGCGCCACAACGAGCGGCGCCTCCGAGCGTTGCACACGTACAGCGCAATGACAACTCCTCCTCCTCCTCGGTCCAGCAAGGTGTGGTGGAGTGGTAGATGGGATCAGCAGTACGACGGCGTGGTGCTTATGGTGGAGAAATTTCTACAGGGCTTCGCCAAGCTGCTGCGGAGGGTGGAGAAAGATAGGCAAAGATCTAATCAAACTAGGACAAGAAAATACTATAAAAAACAGAGAAGACGTCGGCTGAAACTATTTTCAGTATTAGATCAAAAACTCAACCCACGACCGGCCTCTGTTCTTTTATAGGCAGCAGTGAAAGAGCTAACTTGTGTACAAAATCAAGTCGAACCGACTTGATGACCTCGCGTGAAGTGCACGGCTTCTCAAGACGTACAAACAATGTTTCAAAAACTTATGTGTCACACACGTACAGAGCTATCGCCCCTGGATCATACGATCGATCAGCTCATTGATAGCGATGTAAGCGGACAGTCCGGCGGACTTCACGGACAGTCCGTCTAATTAGTGCATAGAACAAATCTATCAGAGCTAGTGGTTATTTGAGTAGGTAATTAGAGAAAGAATTTATGACGCGGACATGCATCGATAGCTTGACGGACGTCCGTCTACATCCCTACTCATTGATCAATTCGTACCGATCGGGAACTCTGGCGCGTGCGGCCGGTTGGGCCGGATGGCCCAAGTACTGCTCCCTTTTTTTCTCTTTGCTTTTTTCTTTTGTTTTTCTATTTAATAGTTTGTCTAGATAGGCCATCTAAAATAGCCTATTAGCAAAAAAAATTATGGACTACTTTTAGCCCTTATTTATTTCCAGTAAATAAATATATGTATTAGTATTTATTAATTCAATTAATTAATAAATTATTAATCCTCTTCACGGAACAATTCTGTAACTCTCCGAAACAATTTCCATAAATCCCGAAACTACCCTAGCGTCGATGAGCGTTAAGTGTGTGACCCTACGGGTTCGAGAATATGCGGACATGATGTAATATCCCAGCGTTTAGGAATATCGAAGGGTAGATTTAGGACTTATGTGCATTCATGCATCTGAAAATTTGGATAAATTTTTCGCAAATTCAAAACCCTGAGTGAGCAAAGTCTCTATCTAGATAACATTTAGTTGGAGATGTTATCTGGATTGCTAAGGGCTTAGTGATGATCTCTTGATGTTATTTGCTTATGAGTTTTGGATTATATTAAATGTAATTGTTGAATTAAGAAATTCAATTCATAAACATAAATAATAAAACTCAACTTAATTGAGTTGGAAGCCAAAACTTGAAATAGAATTTAGAATAAACAGAAATATTGCTTTATTAATTTGATACAATCATACAATGTCTTTACAGTACTGTAAACAGAAAATAAAATTCAAAGATGAAAAATAAAAGAAACTTCAATCTAAATTATCTACTATTGTCCTCATCATCTTAAATCTTGATCTTCTAACCTGCAAAACAAATAAACAAACAAAAGCAAATAGAATAAAGGTTAGAGTTAGTGCTACTCTCAGACTTTGGCAAATTATTTTGCCATTTGCATCACAGAGTTTATTTTGATCAAGCAAAGCATCTGTTCTATTAAAAACCTTGGTACAAAGCATTTGCGTACCAAGCCAGACCAACACACCACGTCCCAGGAGTAGATCAGACCAAAGCTCTGTGACACACAGGCAAGCAGCACACAAGCAGCTCAGTCACCTGACTCAGTTAGCTGCTGGCAGCACCACAGCACCCAGCTGAGCCAGCAGCTGGAGGAGATGTGCACGGCCAGGGGAGGTAGCAACCATTCGACCAGCACCTTACCATCAGAAGAACACCACAGTTCTCCAACGCAACACCACCACACCAGAACACAAACCAATAGAACATGGATTGAATCCTGGAAGCTGAAGAAGAAGGCAAGGTGGAGTAGTCCCTGACCAGGAGGAGAAGGACAAGCCACCAGGAACTGAACCATGAGGAGAAGGGCAAGCTAGGAGCAAGCCACAACTCACCAGCAAGCAGTAGCAGCTCAGCATCAAGTCCATAACATCAAATCTTCAACCAACAGGTTGATATTCTTGCACATCATAAATCTTACTGCCAGTGCATGATTTCATGCATGGTTGGGTCTTGGTGGATTTTCCCTCAGACTAGCAAAGTGATGCTTTGCTAAGTGCATCACAGGGAGATTTTTTGCAAAGCCAAGTAGTTAGAACCAAGGAAGTAGCCTCAGCTTGTGCTTCACTGGCAAGCTCAGCAAAGCAATAGATTGAGCATCTACATGGCCAAGTTGTGATGGGCACATGTCCAACAGGACATGCACCTCAGACACACAACATGGTCAGCACTAGTATCAAGTCACAAATCATGGGTACTTAAGCAAGAAAAGCACCTCACAGATGTGTGAGTGGCCTCAGACCAGCATCATTGGCCAGATAACAAAGGTAAATTTTACCAAAAGCTAGCCTTTACCAAATTGGTTGCTGGGCACATGACCAAAATGGTCATGCACCTCAACACAACACACAGCCAATTTATCTGAGAGCCAACCAGAGAGTTTCATCTATATCATCTTCCATAGCTTCTGCTAGGAATCAATAAGACCAATAGCAACATGAACTGAATTAATGCATTGAATTTGCACACATGTATCTTTGCTACCATTGCATCATAGTCATAGTTTAGGGCAAAGATCATATCCATCATAGTACACAAGTAGTACCAGATTGTCTTAATCAAATCATTTTTCTTGTTATAATAGCTAGGAATCATAATTCATAACAACAAATTATAACTGAACCTTGCAACCAAGCAAGATTCAGGCTAACACTTCTGTCAGTAAACTACACTGATAGAAGGATTAGGGCATAGCTGAAACACCACTGATTAAGCACATCAGCAGTTAACTAAACTCAAACATCAAGCAAGCAGCAGCTAACAGCATCACAGAACCAAGTCTATGAGCTTGGCGCAGCCAGTCATGGCCAAGATGGCTAGTGACTGTAGCTGGAGAAGAGAAGGGTAGGAGAAGAGAAGAGGTAGGCACTCACCAATCGCGCAGGTGCTTGCCTGGAAGGCATGACGGGGCAGTGCCCGCGCGGCCGGCCAGGTGCAACCCAGGGTGACTTCACCGTGGCAGCATCGGGAGCACCCCACCTTGGGCGCTTCCACCAGTCTTGCACAAACACCACCACCACCGCAGACATGCACATCGAGCACCATGAAAGGATCCAGTGAAGAATCGAGCTCGGAGGCGACAGGAGCCGGCAGAACCCGAGCAGGGAATAGCCGAGATCTTGTAGGAGGGGAGGCGACCGCCGAATCCAACTGGAGGAGGGGGTAGAGGGCATTGAGGTGCACCGTTTGCCCTAGGTGGCGGCGGCGGAGATCGCCGGAGGCAGCCGGAATTGACAGGCGATGGCGATTAGGGTTCGCGGGAGAGCTCGAGGGACAGAGAGAGGCGAGGGTGCGAGGCAGGTCTGGGTCGGTTTGACCGACCCAGATGCTGACCGGTTGGATTAGACCCAACCGGGTGGGCTGGGCCAGGCCAATGGGCCAAGGCCCAATTCCGAATCAAATTCAGATTTCAATTTCCAATTCAGTTTCTTTTGAATTAAATTCAAATTTGAAACCAAATCAATAATGTTTGACTTAACCCCATAATATAATTACCTTTTCTGTAATGAATTGCATATTTGATTAAAATTATATATCTCATTCACTAATACGTCCATTTTGCATCACTATTTTGTATCTTAATTTACTGTTATTCATTGATATATTTCACATTTAAAGATGATACTTATGACATTTCCTCTGTTTTTACATGTTTGATGATCATTGGAGGATTTGCTGCCGGAGTCAGGATTCTGCTGGAAAAAGGACCATCAAGGCACCATATTTTGAAGATCAGGAAAATTCCAGAAAAATACCAGAAAATTATATTTTACCAGAAGACTGAAGAAGCCAGAAGGAGCAAGCGAGAGGGGCCACAGGGCAGCCTCACCACCAGGCGGCGCGGCCCAACCCCTGGCCGCGCCCACCTGTGGTGAGAGCCCCCTGGCCCACTTCTGCCATCACCCCTTCGCGTATTTCATCGTCCCCGAAAACCTAAGTCAAGGGGGGGCTCAGAGATAGACACCGCCGCCTCTGCGGGGCGGAAAACACCAGAGAGAGAAAAGCTCTCTGGCAGGCAGAAATCTGCCGGGGAAATTCCTTCCCGGAGAGGGGAGATCGTCACCATCGTCATCACCATCGCACCGGACTTCATCAGGATCATCATCATCATCATCATCTCCATCACCAGCACCTTCATCTCCACCATCACCACGCCATCCCGCTGTAACATCTTGAGTTGGATCTTATTAAATTCTTAGGGGAAACTTTCTCGGTGTTGATTACTTTTGTGGTTGATGCTATTGAGTGGAACCGTTGACTTAAGGTTTATGTTCAGATTGTTATTTACCATTATTTCACCTCTGATCATGATCCATATGATGTCTTGTGAGTAGTTCGTTTAGTTCTTGAGGACATGGGAGAAGTCAAGTCGTTAGTAGTGAAATTATGTTGAGTAATATTTAATGGTTTGATATTTATTTGTTGTGGTGCCATTTCACTAGTGGTGTCATGTGAACGTCGACTACATGATACTTCACCATTTATGGGCCTAGTGAGATGCATTGTGTATTTGGCTACCAATTGTGGGGTTGCTGGAGTGACAGAAACCTAAACCTCCGTTGGGAAACCATTGCATCAGGGAGCGTAGAATCTCAGAGTTTAAGGCTATGGTTAGATTTATCTTAATTACTTTCTTGTATTTGCGGATGCTTGCAAGGGGTATAATCACAAGTGTGTATTTATCCTAGTAAGGGTAGTGCGCTAGCATAGGTTCACCCCCATAACACTTATCAAACCAGTAAAGATTATTTAGTGGTATGAAGCGAAAGCACTTGACAGAAACTCCCGTGTGTCCTCAAGAACGTTTGGTCATCATAAGTTACACAACCGGCTTGTCCTTTGCTCTAGAAAGGATTGGGCCACTTGCAGCAATTATTGTTATTGTCCTTTATTTACTTGTACTTTATTTACTTGCATTACCAAATACCCCTGAAAACCCGTTTGCTAGTATTTACAGTGATTCCTTGATCAAAACCACTTGTCAACATCTTCTGCTCCTCGTTGGGTTCGACACTATTATTTATCGAAAGTACTACGATATACCCCCTATACTTGTGGGTCATCAAGAGTATTTTCTGGCGCCGTTGCCGGGGAGCGCAGCACTATTGAAGAGTGGATTTGGTAAAGGTAACCGTCGCTATGAGTATTGTTTTTATTTTTGTCTTTTACTTTTATTTTATTTTGCTATGGAGAATTCTCCATTTGGTTTCCTATTTGGGAACACTTCTACCACTACTGCACATGTGGATGAACCACCACCACCACCACCTGCTCAATTAGATCCTTTTAAAATACCTATGAAAATTGTTGAACGTGTTATGGATAACTGCTATTCTGGAGATGGAACTGTCCATCCGGGTGATCACTTACTTTTTATTCATGAATTATGCGAGTTGTTCAAGTGTGCAGGTATTTCACCGAGCCAGGTCAAGAGGAAGCTATTCTCTTTATCATTGAAATGCAGAGCTGAGGAGTGGTATCGGCTGCTTAAAGATGGTCCATCTATTGCATGGGAGGAAATTGTGCCTCTCTTTTATTCCAAGTTTTATCCTCCAAGTGAAATTCATAAAGATCGTAATCGGATATATAAGACTTTTGGCCTCATGATGGAGAGAGTATTGCCCAAGCGTGGGGGAGATTGAAGTTACTAATGCTCAAATGTCCCATTCATGAGCTCCCCAATAATATTGTTATCGATAATTTTTATGCGCGGCTTACTCTTCCTGATAAGGATTATTTGGATGCTTCTTGTTTTGGATCATTTACCCATATGAAGGAAGATGCTAAATGGAATCTCCTTGACCGTATCCAAGAAAATGCTGAAGGATGGGAAAACGACAAAGGTAGGAAGTCAGGTATAAATTATGATTATGAATGCATTAAAACTTTTATGGGAACTGATGACTTTCATAGTGTTAGCATTGCTTATGGTCTTGATTCTCAAATACTTGCTAATTGTCTTAAGGCTTTTGCCTCTTATCTTGATGTTCCAATGAAAGATTGGAACAAATATCATGCACCTTATAAAGATTCTATTAGCCATATTCCTGTTGCAGCTACTGAAGTTTGTACTGTTGATAGCATTGTGCCTGAACCTTATTTTGAGAAGACACCTTTACCTGCTAAGGTAAAAGAGTATTCTACTTTGGTAAGTGTGTCTAATAAAAGTACTAAGAGAGCTGTATAGCCTGATGAGCAAATTACTATTAAGTCTCCTATAGCTATATGGAAGGACCTTGTTACTAAAAATGTAGGGGATGAATACATTCTCTTTTGTGAAGATGCTTCTAACATTATCTCACATCCTAAAAGGCATAGGAAAACAAGTGTTCCTATTATTTCTGTCAGGATTGGTGATCATTGCTATTATGGTTTATGTGACATTGGTGCTAGTGCGAGTGCCATTCCTTTAGAGCTTTATCAAGAAATTATGCATGAGATTGGCGCTTGTGAACTTGAAGATATTGATGTTGTTGTTCAGCTTGCTAACAGAGAGACTGTTTGGCCTCTGGGTATTGTTCGAGATGTGGAAGTTCTTTGTGGTAAGACCAAATATCCCACTGATTTCCTGGTACTTGGTAAGGAGGCTAGTAAAACTTGTCCTATTATTTTCGGTAGACCCTTTTTGAATACTTGTGGTGCCGTGATAGACTGTAAGAAAGAGAAAATTTTCACTAAGTTTAATGGAGAGTCTTATGAGTTTAATTTTTCTAAGTTTGCTAAGACTAATTATGAAAATGACATGCCTAATGAAAATTTTCGAGTTGAACAGCTTGCTTCTATTGCTCTTGCTCCTAATAATGCTTTGCAGCAATTCATGGAGGACCATGAAAGTGATGTTTACAGGAAGGAAAGAGAAGAGATTGACGATATTTTCCTTCGTCAACAACCATTAATAAAGCACAATTTACCTGTGGAGGATCTTGGTACCACTTTGCCACCTAAAGAAGATCTTGTTTTTGAATTAAATCCTTTACCTGATGATCTTAAATATGCCTATATAGATGATAAGAAAATATATCATGTTATTATTAGTTCTAAGCTTTCAGGAAAGGAAGAAGAAAGGTAATTGGAGATATTGAGGAAACATTGAGGAGCTATGGGATATACTCTTGATGATTTAAAAGGGATTTGCCCCACTTTATGTCAGCATGCTATTAATATGGAGGACGACGCGAAACCAGTTGTGGAACATCAACGCCGCTTAATTCCCAAGATGAAGGATGTGGTAAGAAATGAGGTATTGAAGCTCCTTGATGCTGGTATTATTTATCCTATTGCTGATAGTAGATGGGTTAGTCTTGTTCATTGTGTTCCTAAGAAAGGAGGTATGACTGTTGTGCCTAATGAGAATAATGAGCTTATTCCTCAAAGGGTAGTAGTTGGTTATAGGGTGTGCATCGACTATAGAAAAGTTAACAAGGTTACTAAGAAAGATCATTATCCTTTACCGTTTATAGATCAAATGTTAGAGAGGTTGTTTAAGAAGACGCACTTTTGTTTTCTTGATGGTTATTCCGGTTTTTCTCAGATTGCTGTTAAACCGGAAGATCAAGAGAAAACCACTTTTATTTGTCCTTATGGAACTTATGCTTATAGACGTATGCCTTTTGGTTTATGCAATGCTCCTTCTACTTTTCAAAGATGCATGTCTGCTATTTTTCATGGTTTTTGTGTAGAAATTGTGGAGGTTTTCATGGACGATTTCTCCGTCTATGGAACTTCTTTTGATAATTGTTTGCACAATCTTGATAAAGTTTTGCAGAGGTGTGAAGAAACTAATCTTGTTCTTAATTGGGAGAAATGCCACTTTATGGTGAATGAAGGAATTGTCCTTGGACATAAAATTTCTGAAAGAGGTATTGAAGTTGATAGAGCAAAAGTGGAAGCGATTGAGAAGATGCCCTGTCCCAGAGATGTTAAAGGTATTCATAGTATTCTTGGTCATGTTGGTTTCTATAGGAGGTTTATTAAAGATTTCTCTAAGATTTCAAAGCCTCTTACTAATCTTCTTTAAAAATATGTACCATTTGTCTTTGATGATGATTGTAAGGAAGCTTTTGAAACTCTTAAGAAGGCTTTAACTACTGCTCCTATTGTTCAACCACCTGATTGGAATTTACCCTTTGAAATTATGTGTGATGCTAGTGATTTTGCTGTTGGTGCTGTTCTTGGACAGCGCGTAGATAATAAGTTGAATGTTATGCATTATGCTAGTAAGACTCTTGATGCTGCTCAGAAGAATTATGCTACCACTGAGAATGAGTTTCTTGCTGTTGTTTTTGCATGTGATAAGTTTAGACCTTATATTGTTGATTCTAAAGTTACTATTCATACTGATCAAGCTACTATTAGATATCTTATGACTAAGAAGGATGCTAAGCCTAGGCTTATTAGATGGGTATTGCTTTTACAAGAGTTTGATTTGCATATCGTAGATAGGAAAGGTGCTGAAAATCCTGTGGCTGACAACTTGTTTAGATTGGAAAACATTTCTTTTGATCCAATTCCTGTTAATGATAGTTTTCCAAATGAACTGTTGGCTTCAATAAACGTAACCTCGCGAGACCTTCTTTGGTATGCTGATTATGCTAACTTTATTGTTTCCAAGTATTTGCCTCCAACCTTTACAGCTCAGCAAAGATGAAAATTCTTTTATGATTTGAGGCATCACTTTTGGGATGACCCACATTTATATAAAGAAGGAGTTGATGGTATTATGCGATGATGCGTACTAGAATATGAGCAACAAGAAATATTGAGGAAATGCCATGGCAGTGCTTATGTAGGACATCATGCTGGAGATAGAACCGCACAGAAGGTTCTACAATCAGGTATTTATTGGCCAACCCTCTTTAAAGATGCTAGAAGGTATGTTTTATCTTGCGATGAATGTCAAAGAGTTGGTAATATTTCTAGACGAAATGAAATGCCTATGAGTTACACTCTTGTTATTGAACCGTTTGATTGTTGGGGATTTGATTTTATGGGTCCTTTTCCCCCTTCAAAAGGCTATACTCACATACTTGTTGCTGTTGATTATGTTACTAAGTGCGTAGAAGCCATACCTACAAAGAGTGCCGATGGTGAGACTTCGTTAAAAATGCTTAAGGATGTTATTTTTCCTAGGTTTGGTGTGCCAAGATATCTTATGACTGACGGAGGTTCCCATTTTATTCACGGTGGTTTTAGAAAAACTCTTGCTAGATATGACCTTAATCATAGAATTGCTTCTGCTTATCATCCCCAAACTAGTGGGCAGGTAGAGCTTTCAAATAGAGAGATCAAGTCTATCTTGCAGAAGACTGTCAATAGATCTAGGAAAAACTGGGCTAGCAAGTTAAACGATGCTTTATGGGCTTATAGAACTGCTTATAAGAACCCCATGGGCATGTCTCCTTACAAAATGGTTTACGGAAAAGCGTGTCACTTGCCCTTAGAATTAGAACACAAAGATTTTTGGGCAGTGAAAGAGCTTAATAGGGATTTTAAACTTGCTGGTAAGAAAAGGTTGTTAGATTTGAGTTCTCTAGATGAGTGGAGAAACGAAGCCTATGAGAATGCCAGACTATTCAAAGAGAAAGTCAAGCAATGGCATGATAAGAGAATTCTTAAAAGAGAGTTTCATGTTGGTGAGAAAGTTCTATTGTATAGGTCTCGTCTCAGATTTTTTGCAGGGAAATTACTCTCTAAATGGGAAGGACCATATGTTATTGTTGAAGTGTACCGCTCAGGTGTGATAAAGATTGCTTCGTTGAAATATGACACTACACAAGTGGTGAATGGGCAAAGACTCAAACATTATATTGCTGGAGATTCTTATAATGAAGACGTTGATGTTATTGAAACAGTTTCTCCGGAAGAATTCATCCAGGATAATTTGCAGGAACCTGTAGAGTTCATTTTCAAATAGGTAACAGTTCTAGTCAGAAAAGGTTTGCGAAAAACTTTTCCATTAATATTTTTATTGTTTTTAATAAATATGAAAAATCGCGAGACGAAAACGGACAGGAGACGGAGTCCGGTGGCTCCTCACCACCAGGGGCGCAGGCCCACTCTAGGCCGCGCCACCCTGTGGTGAGTCCACCCCGGAGCTCGTTTCCGTCCCGGTTTCCTCCTGTGATTTCCTCTCGATGTATAATTTTCGCCTATATAACCCCCCAGAGTACCCGAGGTCTGTATATCGTGTTCTCGTCGTGTTTTGTGTTGAGCTGTTTCTGTCAGGGGATTGTTCTCAGCTTTGAAGTTGCAATGTCTTCGTCCGGTCCATCCGAGGAGAACCCTCTTGCGGATATCATTAATCCGTATATGAGGGAGCTGAAGATGCATCCGAAGGAGTTGTCGCTCAAAGATGGGGAGTTGCAGATCAAAGATGTCCAAGTCTCAAAGGGGAAAGGAAGTCTCGAAGCCAGGATGGAAGCTCTGGAACAAGAAGTTTTCAAATACAAGAAGATGGCGGAACGCGAGGTGGACATCATCCATAGGATTAATCAAGAGCTTGTTACCAAGTACAAGAAGGAGACTACAGAACTCTGGAAGGATATCTTTTCACTCCACGAGACCACTAATCAATTACAAGCACAACTTTATGACTTGCAGAACCAAAACTGTGAGTATGAAGCTAGATTTCAACAAATGAGTGCTGCTGCAAGTTTCAGGATATTGGAGACCAAGACATCCTTCCTTGACGGGGGACCTCTGCCTTGGAAGTTCGATGATGATAAAGACTCACACCCACTGCCGAACGAGTAACTCGTCATGGTATTGGCATCCCCTTGGCTTGTTCCAAGCTTGGGGGAGTGCCGCGGTATCACATCATTACCTTTCGCTTATTTACTTTTCAAGTAGAGTCGTATCATAAATAGAGAAGTTATCTTATAGAATAGTTTGCAGTTTGGAAGTATCCTCCTTAGTTGGTTATCTATGTATCCCTTGGTGTGTGTTGCGGTAATGAAATATTAATGAGAAGTTTTATCGTTTACTTTCCGCACACTTAAATTTAGTTTGCAATGTTTCTTATATGATTAGTCTTGTTGATTAGTATTGGTATCACTTTGGGAGCATGAGTAAATTTAGTTGGTTTTGGAAAACTTAGCTTGGTCAGTAGCAACATTACCTTGAGGTTTGAGTAGAAAAGAAGAAAGAAGTGTTTGTAGTTACATCACTTCAGTTTTCCTTCATGATTGGCTTATAAGCATTATTATTCTCAAAGTCAAAATCATTGTACCTTCAAGAAAGTTTGCATGATTGTTCTTATTATATATATGTTTGTTTGTTTCATGCAACTCTTATGCTTGCTACCCAGCCTTGCTAGCCAAAAACCTGTACTGAGAGGAAATACTTCTCGTGCATCCAATTCCCCAAAAGCCAAGTCACTTCCAAAGAGTCCACTATAAATTCCTATGCATGGTATTTCAAGCCATTCCAAGTAAATTTTCATGTGCTACCTTTCAAAAACCTTCAAACACTTCTCATTTTGTGCCACTGTTTTTAGCTCATGAGGACATAGTGGATGGGTTTGTTATCTTCCATACTAAATTAAGTACCCCTCGACTAGGCAGCTTCATCTGCTCGTCATTAATTTTGCAAGGGAGCTGGTCAGACCATTATAATCTCAAAAAGAAAAGAAAAAGGCACTCCTCCATGGTATGTGAAAGTTGGTCGGCACCCCATGGTTTGAGAAAGGAAAAGGTGGGGAGGAGTGCCAAGCTATAAAAGAGCACTAATGTGCCAATTAATCAAACATCTCGGAACCGCTCTCACTTGTTTAGTATGGAAGATATCAAGAACTCCGTTGCTAGTCGTCGACAAAAGCAACCACCTCTCAAAACAATTTTTACCTATGTTTACAAATGAAAAGCTCTAGCACATGTTTAATCCCTGCTTCCCTCTGCGAAGGGCCTGTCTTTTACTTTCATGTTGAGTCAACCTATTCCCTTCTATCTCAAGCAAGCATTTGAGTTGTTATGTTTCATTCATCCATATGTTGATCCATTTAATCATGTTTACTAACTTCTTTTGTTAGTACAATGCTTTTGTCTAAAGGAATATATCTTTGAAAGCTTTCTATGAATGCAAAATTTTTGTTTCGTTGAGCATATGGTTTTTGCTATATTAGCTCTGTTTTAAAAAGGCTCCATTCAAAAGCTAGTATAGTTTGTTCATTGTTCTCTGACCAAGAACTAAGGTTTGCCATCACCAATTATAGTTTACCTTGTGTATCTTTATTTGTGATTCCCTTTTACTTATTGCAAGTCTATATCTTATAAAGGGAAGTTGTTGTCTATTATAACTTGTGCCTTGGTGAATGTGATGCTTCTTGTCTGTACTTTGATTATCGACACTTCACTCCATAAACCTGTGGTTACCGAGTTTAGTTTTTGCTTGGGGACAAGCGAGGTCTAAGCTTGGGGGGGTTGATACGTCCATTTTGCATCACTATTTTGTATCATAATTTACTGTTATTCATTGATATATTTCACATTTAGAGATGATACTTATGTCGTTTCCTCTATTTTTACATGTTTGATGATCATTGGAGGATTTGCTGCCGGAGTCAGGATTCTGCTGAAAAAGGACCATCAAGGCACCATATTTTGAAGATCAGGAAAATTCCAGAAAAATACCAGAAAATTATATTTTACTAGAAGACTGAAGAAGCCAGAAGGAGGAAGCGAGAGGGGCCATAGGGCAGCCTCACCACCAGGGGGCACGACCCAGCCCCTGGCCGCGCCCACCTATGGTGAGAGCCCCCTGGCCCACTTCTGCCATCACCCCTTCGCGTATTTCATCGTCCCCGAAAACCTAAGTCAAGGGGGGGTGGCTCAGAGATAGACATCGCCTCCTCTGCGGGACGGAAAACACCAGAGAGAGAAAAGCTCTCCGGCAGGCAGAAATCTGCCGGGGAAATTCCTTCCCAGAGAGGGGAGATCGTTGCCATCATCATCACCATTGCACCAGACTTCATCGGGATCATCATCATCATCTCCATCACCAGCACCTTCATCTCCACCATCACCACACCATCCCGCTGTAACATCTTGAGTTGGATCTTGTTAAATTCTTAGGGGAAACTTTCCCGGTGTTGATTACTTTTGTGGTTGATGCTATTGAGTGGAACCGTTGAATTAAGGTTTATGTTCAGATTGTTATTTACCATTATTTCACCTCTGATCATGATCCATATGATATCTTGTGAGTAGTTCGTTTAGTTCTTGAGGACATGGGAGAAGTCAAGTCGTTAGTAGTGGAATTATGTTGAGTAATATTTAATGGTTTGATATTTATTTGTTGTGGTGCCATTTCACTAGTGGTGTCACATGAACATCAACTACATGATACTTCACCATTTATGGGCCTAGTGAGATGCATTGTGTATTTGGCTACCAATTGTGGGGTTGCTGGAGTGACAGAAACCTAAACCTCCGTTGGGAAACCATTGCACCAGGGAGCATAGGATCTTAGAGTTTAAGGCTGTGGTTAGATTTATCTTAATTACTTTCTTGTATTTGCGGAAGCTTGCAAGGGGTATAATCACAAGTGTGTATTTATCCTAGTAAGGGTAGTGCGCTAGCACAGGTTCACCCCCATAACACTTATCAAACCAGTAAAGATTATTTAGCGGTATGAAGCGAAAGCACTTGACAGAAACTCCCGTGTGTCCTCAAGAACGTTTGGTCATCATAAGTTACACAACCGGCTTGTCCTTTGCTCTAGAAAGGATTGGGCCACTTGCAACCATTATTGTTATTGTCCTTTATTTACTTGTACTTTATTTACTTGCATTACCAAATACCCCTGAAAACCCGTTTGCTAGTATTTACAGTGATTCCTTGATCAAAACCACTTGTCAACACCTTCTGCTCCTCGTTGGGTTCGACACTCTTATTTATCGAAAGTACTACGATATACCCCCTATACTTGTGGGTCATCATTCACTTTTTAAAATAAATTCAAATTGTGATATTCTTTAATTTCCAATTTTCCAAAAATCCTAAAAAAAATTAATGAAAATAAAAATTAAGTCTTTTCTACATTAAACCAATCTTTTCCTTTTCAAATAACTTCAACCATGACTTCATAATTTCAAATTGCTATAAAGCTTTAGTTGAGATCTTGAATTACCAAGTCTTGGGTAAAACACACAAATAATACCAAGTCTTGAGTAAAGCACTTTAATAATATAAAGTCTTGGGTAAAACACACAAATAAGTAAACCTACAAGATGAATCATTATGCATAGCATATCATTGCACCAAGCATCCATTTGCTTCTTTAAACATTGTCCTTACCGGATAATGATGGAATTTTTGTAGAACAAGGAGATCAGGAGCATCGCCAATCATCCGACTCCACTACCTTTCAGTCACAAGGCAAGTTTATCTTGCTATAATCTTTTGAATGCACTGATTTGGAAACGGTTTGCAAAGTGCTAACTTATGACTCTAACTTATAAAAAGAGTTCGAAAATATATTTTCATAAAGAAGATGACTAGTGCTTGTCGACCCGAGTGGTGATAACCAAGGAAGGCTGGCAGGTGGAATCACGGTAAGATTGTTGTGGTGGAGGTTCCACTTGCACGGGAAAGTAAACCTTAGGATTAATAACCACTGCCACAGTTATTCTTGCACCGTAAAACCCATGTCGTCCAGGAGACTTGGAATGAGATGGGAAAGTCATCTGTATCTTCTCTCGGTCGCATGTCAACGGACACTTCAGCTACCATTCGCCGTATGTCTTGCGAGAATACGTGCACATGGGTGGGACCCCTTAGTGCCCATGGCCACTGGTGTCTATGGTGGTCTGCAAGGGGCGTCTAGGTACTTCATCATTGGGGGTGAATATCAGGGGCTAAACCTACTTGCATGAATTGGGTGGGCATGAATTGGGTGGGCATGCATTGTGCGGGGAAGTACGGTGAATGGCTTGGATCAATGACTGGGCCCCACACCAAGGAAGTGTGGACGGGAATGTACGCCCGGTTGTGAAGCAAGGCTTTGATCTCTTTTGGAAGGACACACCTCTGCAGAGTGTAAAAAGATGTGACATGTTACCCCTTGTTCCGGGAAGGAGCTGCGAACGCTGCAGGAAAGGTGCTCTCAAGGCACTAATACCCTGTGTTGGCTGATGGGCATAGTTTTCAAAAGTAAAAGCAATCTTTCAAGAAACCTTTGATAAAACCTTGCATTAGCCTATGACTCTTTTGGGTCCGTGGCTGTAGCTAGTGAATATCACACAACTTCTTTCTAAAGAAACTTGCTGGGTAATGCTCGTTACTCACCCCACTCTCTTAAACCCTTGCTAGACTATGATGACTTAGATGAAGCGACGCTGAACTCCATTGGAGGACAAGAAGACATCTTATACGAAGAGCCAGATCTCTCGTGTGGAGTCGAAGTGTGGACTACATCATTCGCTACGGAGTTGCTTCCGACAATGAGTCAGAGTGAAGAGTAGTCTAACTAGTAGTATAGTCTCGACTCGAGGAACCGAGCAATTGTAGTCTTGAAATAATCTGTTGAGTTCTTCGATTGTTTAATTATTTGAATCTTCTCTCGTTTTGTTGTATAAACACTAAGCACTTGAGGTGTTCTCTTATGGGGAGCATTTCGTTCTCAGCACGCTTTGGTTTGTAATAATAATACCATAAGTTTGTATTTGGACCCGCAATGTTTCTGTTGTACCACTCTGAGGGATGTAATTCTTGTGGAGGGTTGTTCCGCAAGTGTTATATCAACGACTTGCATACTACAACATGCAGTGGTATGTTGGGTCTCCGAAGCTCGTATCAGAGCAATTGCTTTGACCTTAGGTTGGAAACCTAGTAAAGAGATATAACCTATAGGAGTCTAGTAGCAACGGTAAAGAGTTCTCTAAACTTATGCTGGTTATTCACTTGGGAATAACATGGTCATATTTTTAGTGTTACAATTCTTTATTATGATGCATCCTTACTAATTCTATATCCTATTCTTGTACAGTTACTATGGCATCAAGAATCCCAGAGCGCACGGTTTGGTCTCACAGGAAGACTTTACAGGATTATGAGGGGACTCTGACAGAGCAGTTAGGATCACTGCTACGGGCTTTTGGTCTCAGTACCAACATCCCTGTTAAGACTTACACTTACAAGGATGACGGGTCTGTGGTCAAGTACCATGTTATCATTATGTTACTCGACGGATTGGCACCAAGTCCAGTTTAGCCTTCTGGTGAGGGTAGAGGACAGATGGTAGCTTACCATGAGGCAGTAGTTCGGGCTATAGCTACTATACGAGAGTACAGGGTGGATGATCTTTTAGGTACCACTTTCACCGCTATCCCACACAACTCTCTGATGGAGGAGATGGCTATGGATCATAACGTACTCGTGAAGAAGAAGCCCAAGATGGCAGCCAGACTTCTGGATAGGTATAGGAAGATGGTAGGATCTCTGTATAACACCCACCAGGTCCTGGTTGAGGACAAGACGGAGATGCTAGATGATCTCACAGACACTACTAGGAGGCAGGAGCAAGCACCGATGACTAGACAGGAGTCTGAGGGTTCACACTTCTCACCAACGGTGGGGACTCACAGTTACCCGACACAGCCTAGACCTTCCAGGTACTCACCTACTCCAGAGCCTATACATT
The DNA here is from genome assembly GCA_007115705.1 of Dactylis glomerata. Taxonomy (NCBI): domain Eukaryota; kingdom Viridiplantae; phylum Streptophyta; class Magnoliopsida; order Poales; family Poaceae; genus Dactylis; species Dactylis glomerata. The sequence continues at coordinate 1,421,051 of QXEO01000720.1, forward strand.
ACCCAGTTATTACTTCTAGCATGGGGGCGTAGCAGGGTCTCAGGGGAGTCTCGGAGTCCGAGCTTCCCATTGAGAACTCTGATGGGTGGAGGTTTGACTGGTTGGGAGATGGTCAGCAGTACACTAGTTCGTACCGAGTGACAGCTCAGGCGGCAGGAGGAGTGAATGCCGTAGCCACTTCCGTAACATTTGAGGAGGAGGATCCTATGGAGGTGCAGTTTGAGTGTGAGGAGCCTGTTGAGACTCCGGTGGTGCAGGAGGCACCATTTGACCACACCTACTGCACCGAGAGTACGTGCTTTGGAGAGGCGGAGGCTTTTCCGACTATGACTGCTCACGAGACCAGTGTTTACTTTGAGAGTTACCTTGGACTGAATGGACTCGTGTTGAGTGACACTTCTTCTGTTGATACATCTGACTCGGACTATGTTCCGGGTGGGAGGCCATTCGTTCCAGAGACAGTGCGCCGGACTACATGCCAGCATGGGTGGACTCCGGGCATGTACTATGAGCCTTGAGACCAGAACAGGATGTCAAGACCCGAGTCAGGAGTGGGTTGTATCCTAGTATCTAGTGAGTACTAGTAATGAGTTGTAATAATAATAGAGACGGTAGAACCTTCCAGTCTCGATCTATGAGTGTACCTCACTTTAGTGAGGAAGTGTTGTAATAATGACTATGTATCATGGCTTGTATGTGATGTATAATATGTACTCCATATTTGGTTTTCCATTGTGTGACTAGTTCTGGGCATGAAGTGAAGCTCAGAAAGCATGGGCATGGTGTAATTATGAGATCTTCGCTTTGTGTTACAGGACTAGGGCGGTATGGACACGGGAGTAGCAGCCGAGTCCGAGGAGCAGCGCTTGGCACAGGAAGCTCAAGCTTAAGCAATGAATGATCAGCAAGCAGAAATGGAAGCTAAAGCAAAGGCTGATCAGGAAGCGCAAGGGCAATTACCACCACCACCATTTAGGCCTTGGCGGAATAGAGCTTCATGCAATATATGCAGTTTATGCAAGAGACGCAAAAAAAGTTCATGCAGGAGCTGATGGGGCAGATTGGAGCTGGAAAGGTTCCGGAAGCTAGGGGAGCAAGTCTCTCTGATTTTCTCAATGCCAAACCATTCCCCTTTGCTTCCGCAGTGGAGCCTATGGATGCAGAAGACTGGTTAATGGATACAGAAAGAAAGTTGAAGGCAGTTGGAGCCAATGATGAAGAAAAGGTCCGTTATGCAATACATCTTTTGTCCGGACCAGCCGCATCTTGGTGGGACAACAAAGTGACACTGCAGCTTCCTGAGAAGGTGTTCTCATGGGATGAGTTTAAGGAGAAGTTCCGCACTTTTCATGTGCGGGACAGTATTGTGGAGCTGAAAAGGCAAGAATTTGAAGACCTGAAGCAGGGTAGTTCAACTATGATGAGCTATATCAAGGAGTTCACTAGACTCTCCCGTTACGCAAGTGACGAGGTGAGTACGGACAATAAGAGGGTGAAGAGGTTCTTAAGGGGCTTGGATCCATATGCGGCGATCCAAATGAAGTTGACCAAGCACGCAGCTTCCAAGAATTGATGGACACAGCCATCACATGGGAGAATGACTACAGGTTGGTTTAGTTGAGCCGACAGAAGAAAGGCAAGACTGAAGCTAAAAGAGTCCGGCCGACTCGTAACCCTCAAAATCTCAGTTTCAAGCCCAGGGTGACGACTGGAGGTGTTCCTCCAAATCGAAAGGTATTTACACCAAAAAGCCAGATCATATGCCATAACTGTGGACTTCCGGGGCATGTCAAGAGTGAGTGCATGAAGCCGAGAATTATATGCCATGCTTGTGGAAAGGAGGGGCATATTCGGCCTGACTGTCCCAACAAGCCAGCTGGAGGTTGGCCAATTAAAAGTGGAGGTAACACAGGCAGAGGTGGAAGACCTACATCTGAAGGTGGCAATAGCGGCAAAAACAACAATGGGAAGAGAGGCAGGACTTTCGGAAAGCTGAATTGTACATGTAACATCCCAAGTTTTTAAATACAAAAATTCATCATGCATTCATGGCATATTGCGTATTTGTGATTCTTATAAAGTTTTGAATCACATTTCTTCAAATACAAATGGTTCATTACCCCATTTGCACCAAGTTTAGAAACAAAAAGATTTCAGAAAGTTAATTATTTAAATAGCTCCATTTGTTTATGGAAGCTATTATATATTTTTCTAGCAAATAATTTTATTTACAAATTTCACTATTTGGGGTTATACATTATGATGGGTTCGAAGCATGGAAAACAAAAAATTTCCTACGCATGAACACAAACTAGCCAAGAAAACTCTACGAGATGGTAGCAACGGAGAACTAACCCTCGAAGACCGGAAGCGGGGATTACGTTCCTGCACAAACGTTGCCGATGGAGACTCGATGAAGACACACGTAGTCGACGTAGTCGTTCACTTGACGTAGTCGACGTAGTCGTTCACTTGACGATCTCAAGATCGTGTACAAGGCGCCACAACCGGCGGCGCCTCCATACTTGGTCACACGTACGGCTTGTCGTCATCTCCTGCACGTCCACGATCCAGCGGGGCAGTGGAAGAGGGGATCCGCCGGACAGTCCAACACACACTTCTCCAAGTGTATGAACTACGAACTAACAATCCGGCAGAGCTTCGCTAAGCTAAGATGGATTTGGGGCAGCAACTTTGCGGGAGAAAGGAGGGATCAAGCAAGCATGAACATGGAGGAGAGGGGGGCCTTTTATAGGAGAGGAGGGGGCAGCCCCAAGGGGGGTGTGCGCCAGCCCCTAGGAGAAAATCTCCTCCTCTCCATGGTGGTAACCCCCTCTTCATGGTGGTAACCCCCTCATCAACATGAGGTAACCCCCATTTAATTTTAGATGACATTCATGCTAATTAAATTCATAATAATTGATTTAATAAAACATTTTTATTTCTTTAATATTTGTTAATTCATTCAATTAACAAACATTAACAAATACCCCCTTGAGTTATTTCGATATCCCAAAACAGTTTTGGCGCTTTTCTGAAACAACCCCCATGCTGTCCAATAATTCGATCGGAGTATCATATCCACTCAAAAACGACGGCGAACCTTAAGTGTGTCACCCTACGGTTCGTGAAAAATGTGGACATGATCGAGACTCCTCTCCGATCAATAATCATCAGCGGGATCTAGAAATCCATGATGACTCCCACTTACTCGACGATGAACTAGTGATCGTGTGAACCAATAACGAACATAGTTAATTCCTTTTGTCTTGCGATATTATTACTTGTCCGAGATCCAATCATTTGGTATCAACCATACCTAGTTCGATCTCGTTCCCGACAAGTCTCTTTACTCGTTCCGTGATAATGCATTCTCGTGACCTAGTCACATGCTTGCAAGCGATGTCAATGCAATATCACCGAGAAGGGCCCAGAGAATATCTTCCCGTCATCGGGTCGGAAAAATTCCACTCTTGATCCATGAGCCTCAACTAACACTTTCAGAATACCCAAATCAACCTTTATAATCACCCTATTATGGTGTGACGTTTGATATCATCAAAGTACTCTTCCGGTATTAGTGATTAACATGATCTTATGGTCTCAGGATTAGAACTATTTTGTATGAGTTTGATATAGCAATGAAACTTGATGACTTGATCATATTGCTATTCGTACTATGGGTGTGAGTGTTCATCAAATCATTCTTCTAATGATATGACCCCGATATTAACAACATCCAATGTTCATGATCAGGAAACCTTGATCATCGGTTAATCAACAAGCTAATATAAAAGAGAGGCTTTACTAGGAACCTTTTAGTTTATTAATCATACAAGTATTAATGTTTCCGATTAATACAATTCTAGCATGAGAAATAAACATCTATTATGAACATGGAATAATATAATAACAACTTTATTATTGCCTCTCGGGCATATTCCTTTCACATTATACTTAAATGTTATCTTATCAAACACTACTATTTTAACAACATTTCTTTAAACCTTGAATCAAATTGAAAACCAGAAGTTTTCTTATTTGATTAACCCTAATAGTTATGGGAGCTAATTTTATATTTTTCACAAATATTTTTATTTTCAAACTTCACCAAATAGCACACTTTGGTTTGCAAACACTTTGACATAATTTCAAAAGTTTACAAAATTTAAAAGTTAACCAAAACCAAACAAAAATGTTTTCAAACAAATCAAACAAACAAAATAGAAATCAGAAAAATAGAAAAAGAAAGAACAAGAAAAAAATAAAGAAAAGGGGCAGCCTGGGCCGACCCGGGACGGTATTAGCCCAGCAGCCCGAACCAGCCCAACCCCACCTGCCCCTCTCCCTCTCTCTCTGACTGACGGGGCCCACCCATCAGTATCATCTTCCCCAACCTCCCTCCTCTTTCTCTGGGAACCGTCGGCCACGTCCCCCTCTCGCCCCCGCTCCCTCTAGTTCCGCAACAGCCCCTGCAACCTCTCCCCCTTAAAGCTCTCTCTCCCCTCTCTCATCCCCCCTCCTTTTCCCCTCGCAACGACGCCGCCAGGCCATCCAATTTTCTCGCTAGAGTCCGCACCGCTGCAGGCAAACATCACCAAATACCGGTTCAGTGAAGCACCCCGCACCCTCTCTCCTGCACTATTTCCTTCCCCTCTCTCTAGCGCATCTTCTGATGCATCGAACTCGTCCTATTTCGCAGCGGAGCAAGCACTTCGTCGACACCCGACGCCGTCGCCCGCCTCCAGTCGCCGTTCCCCGTCGCCATAGGAAGCAATCGACATCGCCGATCACGTTTTTGAGCTCTCCGTCCACCGCTTCACACCGTCCGCATCTTCCTCGACGTCGCCAACCACCAGAGCATCGCCGATGTCGACCTTCGGGATGCCCTTGCCGGACTTTGTCTCACCGGTGAGCCTCCCCACTCCTCTTCTTTCTTGCCCGCACGATCTGAATCCAAGGGCCTGGATTAGAAGCTCACCCCCGAAACAGTATGGGCCAATAGGAAGAAGCTACGTAGCAAGCCGGTCAGCCCCCCCAGTCAAACAGAGTCAAAACTGATTTAAATTTGAATTTCAAATATCTATTTCAGTACAGATCTTGTAAATTCAATAGAAATTATTCCACTTGGCCAAATTTTGCATATTTGATATCCTTGGAATCCTTGGAAACAGTAGAATCCATCTATGCAATAAATATCATAGTGGTACTATACAAAGTTTTGAAATGAAAATTAAATGGCATAAATGACTTATAAACACCATTTAATTTATAAGTTTTGTTCTGTAGATCCAATTGCTACAAATTTGTAGTCTATGGATTCCTCAGAACATGTAGAACACTCTGGAACCAGAAATTTTCAAACTTGAAACGTGCACAAACTTGCTACCCTCAAATTTAGCCAAATCACTATTTTGGTCCTCATTTGAATTCAGAAAATGATTTTGGAGTGAAACCACTTGCAGTGGCTTGGTGTTACTGTCCCCTATCTAGTGGGTTCATAATGAAATTTTTCCAAAACATTCCAAAACCAGAAACAATATTGGGAAGCATTAGCTCAATTTTTCAAATAACCAAATTGCCTATTGCTTTGCAAAATAATTAAAAATGCTTTTCCAACACCACACTTGTTTTCTAAACAACATGGTTCACTAAATACAACATTTTCACACACTAACTTGGTGTGTGAAATTAAATTGACTTGTGCATACGTGCATACATGTCTATGATTGCCATTTAGAATTAGAGTGTTTATGCTTGTATTCTTGTGCTTGTATAGATTGTGAAGAGGAGCTGAACAATTCTTGTGACTGCTGTGAGTGTGCTGGTTGCTACCAAGGCAAGTGACACACATGCTTCTACCCATTTTTACTTATGCATTAGTGTTTTATAGTAGTGTGCATGATAGGTTGGTTCTCAAAGTGAAGCTTTGCAATGCTAGATCCTAGTAGTGTATAGCCACCCCTAAACCCACCCCTGATAGGTTGTAGTTTTAGTTGAAGATTTGATGCCAATGCTAAGATCACCTTGTTAAAGTTGTTTTGTGAACAAATTAAGAACTTCAACTAAAATGAAACACCTGGGTGGATTGGTTTGTTGATGGAGGTGGAGTTGAGTGTCTTCTGGGGCCTCATACCTCGTAGAGGGTGGGGTGAACCTCAGGAGTTTACTTGTGGAATGCCACCCAGGATTAAAGAGGTTACCATGTCTTCCATGCTTTAGAGTACTTCCAGTGCAGCCTTATGACAATATGGGCTCTGTCTTGACTGATTAAGATGTGAAGGTTCAACTTGTGTGCAAGATATGGGCTGGTAGTAGAATTATAGGTGGGAACGGATCTTGCCAGTATGGTTGATCTCTCCTTCTGAAAGGTCTTGTCTCATTCTTCTCTCTGGGTAGAATGGGTCTTAAGGTGAAAGTGCACAACCCCTACAGGGTGTCAAACTAATCGATTAGCCGTGTCCCTGGTCATGGACAATTTGAGTCTCTAGACATGGAATGTACGGAAGAATCTCATCACCATTTCTAAATGATTAAAATTTGACTAGAAAACCCTAGGTTTGGGGCTCAGGACCATTCACTCTGAGGGGTGGTGGTTTCTGTTGTTCTGACTTTGTTGAATCTGCCAGTGCTAAATAACTTGCAACTATGTAGTATTTGGGGGATATCTCGACCCTTAAAGATTAATTTTTTTGAAAGAAAGTTTTGAGAAAGAATTGTAGGATAAAATTGGCTTTATGCAAATCAGCCAAAAGCTCCACCAGCCAAATATCACTTAGATAGCTTTTTCACAACAACCACCAAATATGTGTCATTTGCCAGTACATCATTGTACTGACCCTGATTTATGGGGCTGCATATTCAAATGTGCAAGTTCTTCTGATAAGGAGTAAGTTGTTAGGATCTCGAGTCTACAAACCAACATGAGTGCCTGTGGCGCATGGTGAAGATGGAGGCTCACTACTACCTTAGTTCTATTGTGTTTGTGTCGGGGGGATGACCCCCGGTAGGGTCAAGAGGCTAGAAAGATACAAGGGCTATGATTGACTTTTATGCCGGTTGACCAAGGGAAGGGCCTGGCCGGAATATAGGAGCATCGGCCAGGCCGGCATATATGTATATCCCGGCTGATGTCTGGATATGCCGGATTAACCGGAATACTAACTGGGGAGTGCCGGCATATACTTAGATATGCCGGCCTATCTATTCTGTGTGTTGTGCAGGAGCAGGGGAGGCCGGATTACCCGACCTTCATAGGTCGTTGGTCCGGCATATATGTCCAGGATATGGCCAACGGTCATATCCGGGATACTTAAGTCAACCAAGGTGTCACATCGCTACAATCAAGGAAGAAAACATCCGAGCATGGTAGCAGGGTGATGGCAGGATGCACAGTGGAGGTTGCCTACCCTCACTGTGCACAAGTACAAGCTTACCTCAGAGTGGTAAGGTCACAGTCCTGGAAGTACAAGGTACAGCAAGGGGAGTCCCATCGAGAGCAATCAGGGAGAAAGTCATGGGCATCTGCCCTCGACAGCAAGTCCTGTTTGGAGTATAGTTGGTGTCTCCTGGTCTTCTATGACCGTTGTAACCCTGGCCACCACTATATAAGGTGGCATGGGGAGTCCTAGCAAAGGGTTGGAGGTTTGTTGGTAACTGAGTATTCCTACACTTAGCAGTTCATCTTCCTCCTCTAGCAGAGAGCTTGGGAGCACCAGTGTTGGATACTCCATCGATCCAAATATATAAAGCAAGTAGAGCAGGAGTAGGGGTGTTATCTCCTTACGAGAGCCCCGAACCTGGGTAGATCTGCGTTCCTTTCCGTCGGGCTCTTTAGCTCGTTCCCCTCTCCCGAATCCTCCAGCATCTAGTCGGCCCCCATTTAAGCCATCCTATGGCATATGTTGTTTCACCACGACGACATTTGGCGCCCACCATGGGGCCGATCGATATGCTGGGCGGAGTGTTTATTCGGACGGGGTCTGTGATAGCAGCTTCAGGAGTGCGCGTGGTCTCTGGCCTCGTCTAGAGGCTAGGCTCGCTCAGCTTCGTCAGTGACAACGCTGGATGTCTCGGCGGCCGGCCGTTCCCCAGGAATGGCCGGATCATGTCTTTTGGTTCCCACGAGGTGTACGTGGGGACTAAGAGAGTTTGCAGGGAAAAGGTGCTGGTGGCGTCGGATCCTCCGTCACACCGGTTGGCTCACGCTGGGCGTAGCGCTCGCTCAGTAGAGTCGGCCGAGGTGATGATGGCCGGCACATCAGCGCCGCCGGCAGACGGTGCCGGCAAGGCCGCAGCAGCAGCAGCAGGAGATACTCCCCCGGAGCCGCCGAAGACCAAGAGGTCGGCACGTCCTTCGTTGGAGCGTGTCGAGAACCTGGCCGGCACTTCCGCTGTGCCGGCAAAATGTCAGGTGCTTCTTCCCGTCATCGAGCGACTTCTCGAGCCGGTGCGATCCGGCGATGATCCGGAGCAGACAAGGGAGGTCCTGGAAGGATCTCGTCAGGCCCTCGTCGACGAGGCCCTGGCCATGCACCAGGAGCGCGAACGGTTTAACCGGCAACTCCGTGAGTATGAGGCAGCCCATGGTTTTACTCCTGTGGTAACCCGGCCTAGCCGGATAGACGAGGTTAGAACTAGAGGTAGAGATCTTAACACTGAGCTAGGCAAAGATGCTAGGGCTAAGAGTCATACTGCAACTAGTACTGTGCCTAAGGTAATTTATAGCTCTCCAGTGAAGAACCTTAGAGCAGCAGCAGAGGTAGCTAAGGACTTATCTAATTTGTCCGGAGAAGCACTGCATGAGCAGCAAGCCCGGCTTAACCATCTTTTGTCTGAAGCTACTAAGCAGCAGGAGGCCTTTAAGAAGGCAAACCCAGGTGCCGGGGCATCCCAGTACATTGCGTCGGTAGGAGGTGCCGGCGCAAGGTCAAGAGGCGAGGCTTCGTCCCCGCATCCGAGCGCCCGGCGTGCCGGAAGTGTGACCTCTGGCCGCCGGGACAAGCAGATCCAAGTGTATGATCCGGCAATTGCCGGAAAGCAGGCAATAGTTCAGAAGAGTGCCGGCCAAGCCGACAGATATGTCGCCGGCAAGAATGCTGGCCAGAATGTGCCGGCCGGTCAAGGAGCAGCTTCGGCCAGAGGTGGCCGGAGTAACAGTGCAGCCCGGCGTCAGCAGCAGGGCGCCGGAGGAGCAGCGCAGCAGCAAGGTGCAGGTCAACCGGGACATCGAGAGGATGATGGGAATTCCACCCTGGTCAGGGCGGGATATCAGCAGCAGCATCAGCAAGGCCGGCATAGTGAGCAGCACCAGCCGGAGCAGCAGCAGGAGAAAGTGATCGCGGGCCCAATTGCATCCCGGCTAGGACCTCGGTCCTTAGCAGCAAGTGATGCGCGCTTCAAGCTGGACAGGATTCACCAAACGGAGTTGGTGGAGAGACAAGGAGCTCCGGGTCCTATGTGCTTTGGACCCCGGATTATGGGTGAGCCGGTACCTTACTACTTCCAGCTCGCGCGTGGCGCGAGGGCATACAACGGCAGTACCAAGCCGGAAGATTGGTTGGAGGATTACTCCACCGCAGTGAACATTGCCGGAGGAAACCTCAGATGGGCGGTACGATATGTACCGCAAATGCTAGAAGGACCAGCCAGGATATGGCTGAACAATCTGCCGGCCGGAAGTATCAACGGCTGGGTTGATTTCGAGGAGCAGTTTGTGTCAAACTTCACCAGCACATACAAGAGGCCGAATCGTCCTCAGCAGCTGGCTAACTGCCGGCAAGGAGTGAATGAGACTGACCGTGACTACCTGACCAGGTGGTGCACATTGCGCAATTCCTGCGAAGGAGTTGTGGAGCAGCAAGCCATCATGTGGTTCGCTCATGGGTGCCGGCATGGCACCATGTTGTGGCAAAAGCTTCAGAGGGTAATGCCGGCCACGTTGGCCGAGACGATCAAGATTGCCGATAGTTATGCTCTGGGAGATCCCATGCAGCCCACCCTTGATTCACAAGGACAGGGGCAGACCCAGGGGAACACCATCAGCGCCGGGAGACTAGGGCAATACTATCGCACCGATAACCGGAACAAGAGAAGAGAGGAAAGGCCGGATCACCGGTATGGGGCAGCACAAGTGGCAGCTGTGGAAGAAGAGCAAGAGGGCGCCGGCAGTAGCCAGCGTCCAAGGTATGAGGGCTATCAGCAGCCTCAGCAACAACAACCGCAGCAGCAAGCACAGCCCTTCCAGAAGAAGAATGTCTGGGTCAACAAGAATGCCGGCGGAGCCGCCGGACAAAAGAAGCAGTGGCCGAAGTATACAGTAGGTTTGGCCATGGACAAACCTTGTGTGTTTCACACATTCCAGCCGGGTAAGCCGGCAAACCATTTGACAAGAAACTGTTCATGGCTGGACGACATATTAGCAGGTCGTGCAGGTCCCTGGGGACCGGCTAGACCATCTGTCCCGACAGCTCCATCGCCGTTGACAGGTGCCAATACAATTGCAGTCCCGCCCAGGCCGGTTAATCCCGGGAATCAGGACAATGCCGGAAATGCCGGTGTAAATCAAGTGGATCAGAACCATAACCCGGAGTACTATGCCGGAGGCCCAGCAGCGGGCCGAAAAGAGTACAAGGAACATGATCAGAGCTACATGGTCTTTGAGACCGAAAGAACAGACAAGCAGAGCTTGTACCGGCGGTGTCTGGAGGTAAATGCCGTTATGTCGGCAGTACCGAAGCTAATGTACTGGTCTGACCAGGCCATTGGCTGGGACAGGGCAGATCATCCCAGGATCATGCCAAACCCCGGCGGGTATGCTCTGGTGATGGATCCGACATTCGTCGGGCCGGCTAATAACGTGAGGTTCAGCAAGGTCCTCATTGACAATGGTAGCAGCATCAACATCATGTACCGAGATACGATGCAGAAGCTGGGAATCAAGGAGAATATGTTGGAGCCAAGCAAGACCACATTCCACGGCATTGTGCCGGGACTTTCGTGTGCGCCAATGGGCAAGATCCGGATGGATGTCATGTTTGGGAGCCGGGATAACTGCAGGGTGGAGAACCTCATGTTCGAGGTGGTTGATCTGGAAAGCCCCTACCATGCTTTGCTGGGTAGGCCGGCTCTGGCAAAATTCATGGCCTCTACGCATGTTGCGTATCTAAAGATGAAAATGCCGGGGCCCAAGGGAGTGATCACCATCATTGGTGATTACAAGCGATCGATGGCATGTGCAACAGCCGGATCTAATCTGGCCGAGACTCTGATCATTGCAGAGGAAAAGAAGAGGCTCAAGCGAGCAGTGGAGATTGCTAAAACGGTCGTGGCCGGCAAATCTATGACGGGCATGGCAAATCCCGGTGGCAGTGCTGCTTTTCAAGCAGGCAAGGAGGTCAAAAAGGTGCCTCTGGATGAAGCTTTCCCGGAGCGTCATGCCCTGGTTGGGACAAGTTTGGATCCCAAATAGGAAAGCGAGCTCATCAGCTTCCTCCATGAGAATCGGGATATCTTTGCATGGTCTACTTCGGACTTGCAAGGGGTGCCGAGGGAGCTGGCTGAGCACGCATTGCATGTGAGACCGGACGCTAAGCCGGTGAAACAGCCGCTCCGGCGGAATGCCGGCGATAGAAGGAAAGCCATATGGGAGGAAGTGGCCAGGCTCCTAGCCTCCGGCTTTATCAAGGAAGTACTACATCCGGATTGGGTGTCTAATCCGGTTTTGGTGGAAAAGAAGAAAGAGGAGCCCGCCATAGTGAAAGTATGGCGGATGTGTGTTGATTATACCAACTTGAATAAGGCATGTCCTAAAGATCCATTCCCGCTCCCTCGAATCGATCAAGTGATTGATTCCACAGCTGGATGTGAACTGTTATCATTTGTAGATGCCTATTCTGGTTTCCACCAGATACCTTTGTATGAGCCGGATCAAATAAAGACATCCTTTATTACCCCGTACGGGGCTTATTGCTATCTCACTATGCCGTTCGGTTTAAGAAATGCCGGCGCGACTTACCAGAGATGTATGCAGAAGTGTTTGCATGATCAAATAGATAAAAATGTGCAGGTATATGTCGACGATGTCATCATAAAGACCAAGGAGAGTGAAACTCTCATAGGCGATCTCCGGGAAACCTTCGCAAATCTGAGGAGGTTCCGGATGAAGTTAAATCCGGCAAAGTGTACCTTCGGTGTGCCGGCGGGCAAGTTGCTCGGCTTCCTTGTTTCCAGCCGGGGTATTGAGGTAAATCCCGGCAAGATTCGTGCTATAGAAAGAATGAAGCCGCCGACAGATTTGAAGGAAGTACAGAAGTTCGCAGGGTGCCTCGCATCCCTGAGCCGTTTCATAAGCCGGCTGGGCAAGAAAGCTTTGCCGTTATATCAGTTAATGAGGAAGTCCGACACATTTGTCTGGACAGTACAAGCAGATGCTGCTTTCAAGGAATTAAAACAGATGTTGTCAACAGCGCCGGTACTAGCATCTCCAATGCCCCGGGAGCCGATGTTGCTTTATATAGCGGCAACCAACAGGGTTGTCAGTGCAGTGGTAGTAGTGGAGCGAGAGGAGGGAGGCAAAACCGTGCAGCGGCCGGTATATTATCTGAGCGAAGTCCTCTCCACCTCAAAGCAAAACTACCCACACTATCAGAAGATGACTTATGGTGTCTATATGGCGGCCAAGAAGCTCAAGCATTACTTCCAAGAGCATCCAATCCGGGTAGTGGCCGAGGCCCCTATCTCGGAGATCATAAGTAACAAAGATGCCAGTGGCAGAATTGCCAAGTGGGCAATAGAGCTTTCACCATATACACCTCAGTATGACAAGAGAGATACAATCAAGTCCCAGGTGTTGGCTGATTTCTTTATTGACTGGGCCGAGATACAGTATGAGCCACCATTGCCAGATGCAAATTATTGGAGGATGCATTTCGATGGGTCCAAGACAATCCATGGCCTGGGTGCCGGCATAGTTCTCAGTTCACCAAAGAATGACCAATTGAGATATGTCCTGCAGATTCATTTTGCAGCATCAAATAATGTGGCGGAATATGAGGCACTTGTGCATGGCCTGAAGGTGTCTAAGGACATAGGAATTCGCCGGATTATGTGTTTCGGCGATTCTGACTTGGTGATTCAGCAATGTTCCGGCATATGGGATGCGCATGATGCTAACATGGGATCCTACCGTTTCCTGGTGCAGCAGTTAAGTGGTTACTTCGAAGGTTGTGAGTTCCGGCATGTTCTCCGGGCTCAGAACGACGCAGCCGATACATTGTCCAAGCTGGGGTCTTCCAGAGACTCAATCCCGCCCGGCATTTCTTTGGAGCATCTGAGGAAGCCGTCAATCAAGCCCTCGCCGGAGTCATCTTCCATTTATGTCCCGCCAGGACCGGAGGATGCGGTTCCAATGGAGGTAGATGCCGGAGCCAGATCAGATAACCCGGGGACTGTTACCTCAGTCCCGGGGACTGGTCCGACATACGCCGTGAGTGCGGTATTCCGGACCAGAGCTAAGGGCAAGGGTAAAATTTACCAAGAGGTAGTGCCGGTATACCCGGGGACTGCTCCGGCATACCCGGGGACTGATCCCATAGTCCCGGGGACTTCGCAGCCCATGGAGATCAATTATGTGTCGGTCGAAATGATGGACATAGATCAGGCAGTGTTCACTGTAAGGGAAGTGCCCTCGTGGGCACGTCCTATTATGAATTTCTTGGTGGATGGTCAAGTGCCGGCGGATGAAACCGAGGCACGCCGGATTGCAAGGAGATCCAAAGGATATACCATCGTAAACAAAGAAATATACAAGAGAAGTGTCACCGGAGTATTGCAGAGATGTGTCGAATCTGCAGAAGGTCTGGAGATGCTCCGGGAAATTCATCAGGGGGAGTGTGGTCACCATGCTTCGTCCAGGGCATTTGTGGCAAAGGTATTCCGGCATGGCTTTTATTGGCCGACGGCACTGCAAGAAGCAGAAAACTTGGTCCGGAAATGCAATGGATGCCAGAGATATGCCCACCAGATTCATCAGCCGGCATCTGCCTTGAAGACTATTCCGATAACCTGGCCCTTTGCTGTTTGGGGCCTGGATATGGTCGGGGCTTTTAAGCCGGCCAGAGGAAAGATGACCCATATCCTGGTCATGGTGGACAAGTTCACCAAATGGATTGAAGTGAAGCCCATAAGCAAGTGTGATGGTCACACAGCAGTGAAATTCTTAAAAGATATAATCTTGAGGTATGGTGTCCCTCATGGCATCATCACTGACAATGGGTCAAACTTTGCCCAAGGGCCATTTGCCAGATTTTGTGAGGAAGTGGGAATCCGGCTGGACATTGCGTCGGTTGCTCACCCTTGTACCAATGGCCAAGTAGAGAGGTCAAATGGGCTAGTGTTATCCGGCATAAAGCCCCGGCTGATAGAGCCACTGGAGAAAACTCCGGGATGTTGGCTAGATGAATTGCCAGCAGTGCTTTGGAGTTTGAGGACAACTCCGAATAGGTCAACCGGCTACACACCATTTTTCCTGGTGTATGGAGCAGAAGCTGTGCTTCCAACAGATGTAATACATGATGCACCAAGAGTAGTGCTATATACTGAGGAAGAGGCTAAAGAAGCCAGGGAAAATGATGTGGATCTGCTAGAGGAAGCAAGAGAAATAACTCTGTCAAGAACAGCAGTATATCAGCAGAACCTCAGACGCTATCATGCGCAGAAGGTAAATCCAAGGAGATTTCAAGAGGGAGATCTAGTACTCCGGCTAAAGCAAGGAACAGAAGGCCGGCATAAGTTAACTCCTCCATGGGAGGGGCCATTCATTGTGAGCCGAGCTCTGCACAACGATGCCTACTATCTTATAGATGCGCAGGACCCCAAGAAGGACAAGGTGGACAGGTCCGGAGAAGAAACCAAGAGACCATGGAACATAGCCCTACTCCGCCCCTTTTACTCCTGAGCAGCACAATGTATGTATTTCCATATTTTTGCTTTGAGTGCCGGCGCTTTATGCCGGCACAAGTCTAATAAATGATATGTCGGCATCCCAAAGAGATCGGGCACTGCCTCCGAGATATATCGTTGTTTATTTTCAGTTTTGATTGTATGCCGGCTGGCTTGATTCGAATGTTTCCTATGTCGGCCTAGTAATGTGTCAGCACCAAAGGCCACTCTTCGACTCAGCTGCTGTCCGAAACCCGGCTTCATGGCTAGCAAGAGTAGATGCCGGAGATTGTCTACACATGGAAAACGGCTAAGGAAGTGTAAAGCAAGCGAACCGACATTTTTGTTAAAGCTAAAGTTAAAATTTGAAGTGTCGGATGATTTGAAGTCTAAGTTTCAAAGTTAAAGTACTGTATGTTCAATGAAGCAACCTTGAGACTTATACGTCGAAAGCCAATTAAGGTAGACAAGAAGCCAAGGTTGCGGAGTTGAGGAAACAGGAAAACAAACTCGGTGACTTAGCCAAAAGATGATCCGGCATTAATAACAAGCAAACCGAGATAAAACTTATTCAGATAGCAAACCAAAGGAAATTAAACGTGTATATTACATCTGCACCCGGCATACCGGGGATCTGATAAAACTTAAAGTTTTTGTGCTGCAAAGTTAAGGAGCAGCGGCAGAAGCAGAGTCGCCGGCTGGAGGAGCTGTAGCGGTGGAGATGTCGGCCTCAGGAGTGCCGGATCCAGCAGACGGAATGGAGCCGTCACCTCCGCCCGGGACAGACGCCTGTTCCAGAGCATCAGTGTCGGCCTCTTTGGTTTCCCCTTCATCTTGGCTGGAGTCCGAGCCCTCAGCATTAGCAGCTTCCTTGGCGGCGTCTTCCGCTGTCTTCTCCGGCTCACGGATGTCCCGGACAAAGACATCGGTGTCGGCATAGTCCACATAGCTGTGGGCCAGTTCCCACCGACGCCGGATGTGCTCCGGATCCGTGGTCCAGATCGATCCTTCGCGCACAGTGCGCAAAGTCTCCAAGTCAGCCTTTTCATACCAGGAGAGGAAGTAGCTGAGAGCTTCGTCAACTCCTACCCTCGCGCCGGAATCCCGCCACTCTCGGAGGCGAACCTTGGCAAGCTGCAGATCGTTGCCGAGATCAACAGGATCAGTGGGCGTCCTTTGTCCCGGCCAGAGGGCAGAGAATGCCTCCTGGGCGCCATAAAAGAGTTCTTCGGTGTAGAGCGTCATGGCGTTCTTCCGGGATTGCAGAGCCAGCAGCTGCTCCGACATGTCCCAGTTGGCCGAGTCAACCGGAACACCCCGGTTTTCTCGATCCAACTGCAGAGCCCTCTCAACGTCTTCGACGGAAGCGGGGAACATGTCTGGGAAATAGAAATAAGGATTAGCAAAAGGAAAATATGCCGGAAGAGAGCATGATATGTCGGGCAGGATAAGGAAAAGAGGATTTGAAGCTTACTGGCAAGGTCGGCATTAAGCTGGGCAACTGTGACCTCCCATTTGGTCGCCTGCTCCTTCAGGCTGGACAATTCGGCATGGGCAGTGGAGGCATCAGTCTCGGAAGCAACGAGCAGGTCCTGGGTCTTCTTCAGTTGGCCCTCCCTCTGTTCCTTCTCGTCCAGAAGCTCGGTGATCCGGCCCTTCAGCTGCTCAACTTCAGCCTTGTGAGCGGTATCCCGGTCATCCAGTTGCTTGGCCACATCCACGGACGACATACAGTCCTGGTGGCGTGCCTCCAGTCTAGCCTTCTCATCTGCAACAGTTTGAAGTTAAAAGGATTTGAAAATAGATAGCACTGACAAAGATTAAAGGATTTGAAGTGCAAGATGCTAGTTGAAAATTAGCAGAATTCGGCATACCTGTCAGCTCCTTCACCCTCTTGAGAAGCTCGGCGACTTGTTCTTCAGTGCCAGCTGAAGAATGTCGGCACAAGGTTATGTGTCGGCAGGAATAGTATTGCAAAGTAAAAAAGAGGAAAGATATCCGGCATATAGCTGTATGTCGGCGAAGTTTACCTCTCTTGGACAGCTCCAGCTGAAGCTTGCTATGCTCGTCGGATAACTTCCGATGCTCGCATACCAAGTCATGAAACATGTCGGCCCGGGTGTTGTTCATGCGCTGCAAAAGTGCCAGGATTTAAAATGTCAGCAGAGAAATTTGGCATGATAATTAAGTTGAAGATTCTATCAAATGATCGTTCTTTTGGAGACCCGGCACAGGTGCTGCGCACCTATCCCGGCTCTCGGTGACTAGGATTTGAAGCTCGAATCGAGCTCATATCTCGGTCAAGAGGATTTGAAAAATAATTGAGATGTGAAATTGTTAGAGACCCGGCACAGGTGAGTGCTCACCTATCCCGGCTCTCGGTGACTAGGATTTGAAGCTCGAATCGAGCTCATATCTGGGTCAAGAGGATTTGAAAAATAATTGAGATGTGAAATTGTTAGAGACCCGGCACAGGTGAGTGCTCACCTATCCCGGCTCTCGGTGACTAGGATTTGAAGCTCGGATTGAGCTCATGTGTCGGCAGATAATTCAAAAGAAGCTAGCTAAAGGACTATGAGAAAATCCCGGATGTCCGTATCCCGGACAGCCGACATTTTCGGGGACTGGGGATATGTGTATAAGTAGAAAGGACTTACGTTGGTGGCATCGGCCAATCGGTGAAGTCTCTGCTGGAGGCTGAGCAGCTCGCAGGCGATCGGTAGGGGTTTCGCGGCCAGAATATCTGCTGGATTGCCAGTAGCCGCGGCTTCGGCCATCTTCTTGCTCCTGGAATCCGATGTGTCCATGTCACCAGCGTCGTTCCACCTGCACAGTGCTCCTTGAGAGACCCGGGGCTTTGGTCACTCTTCGTCCCCAGGGGGACGCGGCCCTCAAGTTCCGGCGTGTCGAAGAAGTTGCGCCGGTAGCCAGGTCGGGTTGCTGCCCTGCCAAGATGCAGGGCTAGAGCAGAGCTGGTCCGGGGCGCTGCCTTCGAAGGAGCAGTGGCGGCAGATGGAGTGCCGGACTTGGTCGGCTGAATCTTCAGTGTGCCGGGCTTGGCCGGGGCAGAGGTCTTGGCCGGCGCCGTGGTCTTGGCCGGTGCAGGAGTCTTTTCAACAGAAGGAGTCTCGGGCACGGGCTGTTCCGGCGCAGCCGGTGCATCTTGGCCAGCAGGAGCAGGATCCGGAATAGTCCGGACTTCCGGCACGGCCGGGCCTTTCCCTTTGTCATCTGTGCCGGCGCTCTTGTTGCTTGCGCCGGCGTCTTCAGTTGTGCTGGCGTCACTGGTGGGCGCGCCGGAGTCTGGTGCTTCGGGGTGGGCTCCTGTGTCCATGTGGACATCAGGAGCCGAGGTTTCCTGTTGAGCCCCCGAGTCCATGTGGACGTCGGGGGCAGAGATATCTTGTTCCGGCGGAGGAACGTCCTTCGCCGGGGAGGTGGTCTTCTCAGGCGCAGGCGAAGATGCCGGCGCCGGGGAGGTCGTGTGACTTGCCGAGGGTATGTCGGAGGTGGCAGTTTCTGCCGGCTTAGTGATCTTGGGGCCGCCACTCGAGCCAGAAGCTTGTTCCGGCGCAAGAGGAGCCCTGAAAGAGAGAAAACACCAAGTTAGTAATCAGGGCAAGAGATATGTCGGAAGTGAAACAAGCAGAAGGAACTTACCCCGCGGCGACAGGTCTCGGTTTCTTCAGTATGGGCACGCCGACCTTCTGCCTCTTCGGCTTCTGAGGTGTGTTGGGCTGGGGCTTCACCCCTCGCTTCCGGCCGGCACGTCCGCCGGTGGAAGGAGGTCCCTGGTTCAGAGGGGCGGCGTTGACAACCATATCGTCCGGGATAGCTGAGGACGGCATTGGAAACTCGTAAGCAATAGGTGTTTCTGGAAAGGCATATGCAAGTGGCATCGGGTCATAGTACAGCAGGATCTCCTCGTCAGAATCAATCTCACTCCGGTCTTGAGTATAATGCCGGGATGAAGAGGCCTTACCCGCGGCAGCTGCAGCACGGGTGTTCCAGGGTAACTTGTCCCAGTGATCCGGATCTTCAACATCTGCAACAGTGCGGTCTGCCGCGATCTTGATCCGGGAGTTCTCCATGGCTTGGAAGCTGAATTTCTGTATAAAAGCAAAGTCAAGTGATCAAACAAGGGAATATGGCGGTAAATAGAAATATCTCAGGCCGAACAGGATATGTGTCGATAAATAGATATGTGTCGGCTTAACTATCTATGTGCCGGGCAAAAGAGCATGTGTCGGCCAGAGTATTTACCGTCGGGGCAGGCCTATCCCGGCTATATGGTTCCAGCCCCCAGGCAAAGGTGGCCTGAGAGGACTTGCAGACGTCCTTGATCCGCTGCAGAATGTCGGCCGGAGTCAGCTCATGTGTGGAATGCCGGGTGGGGTCCATGGGCCCGCTCATCTGGCAGATCTTGTGCGACCGGCGCTGCAGAGGGGACACGCGCCGGCTGATATAGCATGCCACCAGATCTTGAGGGGTAAGGCCGGCATCCCGGAGCTCGCCCTTAACCCGGTGAAGCGCGTTCACCGGCATCACCGAGTTCTTCGGGTTGTAAGTCCAATTCTTCATGGCCAAAGGTGGCTCGTCCACAAATGGCGGCAGGTTGAGCAGATCCTCGTCAGTGGTGTTCTTGACGTAGAAGAAGCTTTTCTGCCACTTCTTGCAAGACTCAAGGAGCTCCACCTTGGGGAAGTCCGAGCCCTTCCGGGACATGATGGTCGCCGTGCCGCATAGGGTCATGGGGCGGTCCTTCTTCTCCTGGGCTGTCTCCTGCGGCTCATCCTTGCTCCGGGGCGGCTCTTGGATGACTTGCTTCCGCAGTTGGAAGTACTTCGCCCAGCCTTGGGATAAGGGCTCTATGCCGGCATAGCCTTCGCAAAAAGCAGCGAAGGCGGAGAGGATCATCACGGCATTGGCCGGGATATGATGAGGTTATAGATCGTAGGTGTCGAGGATGTCCCGGAAGAAGTCCGACACCGGCAAGCCGAAACCCCGCTCGAAGTGAGCGATGAAGACGACGTGTTTGCCGGGTTCGGGTGCTGGCGCAGTCTCTCCTGCCGGTAGACGGCATGCAACTCCCTCCGGCACTCTCTTGGTGGAGGTGACCCAGGATATGTCGGCCGGGGTAACCTCCGACCCCTCCCAGCCCGAGCGTCCTTGGACCCGGGCCGAGTTATCTTCCTCCGAGGCCGAGGTACCCGTCATGCTTGATGATGCCATCTTGATGGCCGGGACAAGGCGTGAGAGCCGGAGTCCCGTGATGTTAATCCTATCAAGGCCAGAGAAAAGAGGGAGGTTAGTCTCTCCGGCATACCGCCCTCACCAATGTTAGCAGAGATACAAGATCTACCGAGGCAGTTAAAAATAGAAACAAACAAGGGTAAAACTTCTAAGGAAGAACAGCGATGAACCACAAAAGGGATATCACTGTCAATGCTAAGGAGACATCAAGCAGAGAAACTAGCGCAGATTCAAGCTAGCAGGGCTATCGTGCTATAGCTACAAAGAGGCAGGAGGGATGAAGAACAAGAACAGAGAAAGAGGAGCTCACCGAGGCTTGGCCGGCGGCGGTGGAACGACGGCGAGCGTGCAGAGGAAGATCGGATCTCTCGGCAATGTTGCAGAGAGGAGTGGCGGCGTCGTCGATGATGACGCCGGACGTCGGCAAGCGGAGGCGCCGGCGTGCAGCTGGGTGACGACGGCGGCCTTCCTTCTCGGTTCCTTGGTCCGGCGGCGAAGCGCAAGGGGCAGAGGATCTGAGGAAGACGAAGACTGTGTGGGGGTAAAACGAGCAAGTTACCCCCACCCCGTATTTATACCGAGAAGGCCGGTCGTGGGGGTCGTGGGGAGTGTTCCACTCCCCCGACCGTTTCTGCGGCGAGGCGCCACGTGGCGGCACGGAGTGGGGCGGCGGTTCCTATAACCGTGCCATGACGCAATGATGGCGAGGAGTAACTGCACTGTGAACCGTCACATCGTGTGTGACCGTTCGAGATGACAGGACGGTTCCAAGTTTCGATGCAAACTGTCAGGCGTGGCTTCTCGAGGAAGACTCGTCTATATGTCGGAATAACTGCCCGATGTATATGTTCCGTCCGGAATACCCTCGGGACCGTCCGGAATAAAATTGGGAGAAGAAACAGTGGCCGGGATATGTGCGGATGTCCGGAATAACATTGGGAGAACCGGAGTATAATGAAAAGAAGATATGTTGAACCTGTCAAGGCTCCACAGTTATGACTGGGGAACCTCGGCAGCTTCGGGGACTAGTGTCGGGGGGATGACCCCCGGTAGGGTCAAGAGGCTAGAAAGATACAAGGGCTATGATTGACTTTTATGCCGGTTGACCAAGGGAAGGGCCTGGCCGGAATATAGGAGCATCGGCCAGGCCGGCATATATGTATATCCCGGCTGATGTCTGGATATGCCGGATTAACCGGAATACTAACTGGGGAGTGCCGGCATATACTTAGATATGCCGGCCTATCTATTCTGTGTGTTGTGCAGAAGCAGGGGAGGCCGGATTACCCGACCTTCATAGGTCGTTGGTCCGGCATATATGTCCAGGATATGGCCAACGGTCATATCCGGGATACTTAAGTCAACCAAGGTGTCACATCGCTACAATCAAGGAAGAAAACATCCGAGCATGGTAGCAGGGTGATGGCAGGATGCACAGTGGAGGTTGCCTACCCTCACTGTGCACAAGTACAAGCTTACCTCAGAGTGGTAAGGTCACAGTCCTGGAAGTACAAGGTACAGCAAGGGGAGTCCCATCGAGAGCAATCAGGGAGAAAGTCATGGGCGTCTGCCCTCGACAGCAAGTCCTGTTTGGAGTATAGTTGGTGTCTCCTGGTCTTCTATGACCGTTGTAACCCTGGCCACCACTATATAAGGTGGCACGGGGAGTCCTAGCAAAGGGTTGGAGGTTTGTTGGTAACTGAGTATTCCTACACTTAGCAGTTCATCTTCCTCCTCTAGCAGAGAGCTTGGGAGCACCAGTGTTGGATACTCCATCGATCCAAATATATAAAGCAAGTAGAGCAGGAGTAGGGGTGTTATCTCCTTACGAGAGCCCCGAACCTGGGTAGATCTGCGTTCCTTTCCGTCGGGCTCTTTAGCTCGTTCCCCTCTCCCGAATCCTCCAGCATCTAGTCGGCCCCCATTTAAGCCATCCTATGGCATATGTTGTTTCACCACGACGACAGTTTGTGATGTGATGAACTCTGTTATTTGAGCTAGTCCAAGTGACTAAGCTGGTTTGTAAGTTTAAAGACTTATGTATCTGGATCTGTGATGTAATCTTTGATACTATGCAATAAATACATATTTTTGTTATGTGGTGCTATCAGTGATCCAGGGAATAACACTTAACACAAGTGTTCCACCTTGATCCAAAGGTGGGGCGTTACAAAATTGTATCAGAGCATAGTGTTGCCTATAGAATTGAGACCCTAGGATTGGAAAGCCATAGGAATCAAAAATTATGTTTGAAATTGATTTGCAAAATTTTCATGATCTTTATTGTCTTAATCATTTCATTTCATACTTGTACCTCTTGATCTTGTGCTGACCTTCTCCCTTTCTTTTCAAAATTTTTAGATGGACACCTAAGACGAGAGAGTTGTTGCTGGTCAGGGACCCCACCTTTTCACCGAGATACTACTTGATCTCGCCACCCTGGTTCAGATACCACCTCCAGTATTCTGTGGGAAGTTGCAGTACAAGGAGTACAGCATGGAGAAATGGTTGATCCAAACCACTATCCAAGGAAGACTGGATGAAGATGGAGAATCAACAATAGAGTACATTGAGGCATACGTGGACTAGAACTTCTCTATGGAGATTGCCATGCAAGACGCCATAGCCCACATATGCCACAAGTACAGAGACCTCATCCCATTGACATCAGCATATGGGATGTTTGGAGAGCGTTCTGACGGAGGATTCCCCGTTGATCGCACAGGCAAGGAGTTCCACTCCCTCCTGCGAGGCTACCTCTCTAAGAGAGAGTGCTGCTCAGTCAACCTGGAGGACATGTTGAGGAAGCAGATTCACAACATGGACCAGTTCAGAGGGCTCATGGACCTTGCCACTAAAAGAATCATGGAGACCGAATCAGCACTTGTGATAATGGGTGACCAGAAGACCTAGCTGGAAGAGAGGATCAAGACCTTTGAAGAACCACTGAAGATGGAGGAGAAGATCCTTCATGGTGACATCTAGTCACATGTTCTTGAGAAGACTATACTACTACAGTATGATAACATACAAAAGTATGGAGAGGAGAAGAGACAGCTGAAGAAGGACAATAAGGACTTGAAGACTGAAAATGAAGAATTGAAGAGGAGGATAGCTGAGCTTGAATCCAAGCAAAAGGAAGAAGACTCCAAGGAAGAAGAGGACCCCGAGGAGAGGATCGTGTACTCCTCAAGTGAAGAGCTATCCTATGAGGAATGGGAGGCCAAGGAGTTGAAGCGCCTCAAGGAAGAGGAGCGTAGAGGCTCCCCACCTCCCACGTGCCTTAAGAGGCTCAAGAGGGGCTAGAAGACCACCACCATAGTCCTTGTATCATTTACGTTCACGCACTTGTATTGTCCTACCGTGTTGGTATGACAGTACCATCTACCCATTTGTTTTCAAATGCTTAGCGTTTATTTTCGAACTTGTTCAAATTCTAGTTTGAAGTTTAAGTGTTTGCTCTTGGTTGTTATAATTGTTTGTTGTGTGTCTTGTTGTATTGTGCATGGGTAGGAAATTTACTTCTCTAGTTCTATCTATCCAATACTCATTTATGCTAAACTACCTCAGATGCCGCCCCGACGTGCACCAAACAACAATAACAACGATGAAAACAACAACAACAACAACAACAACAATAACAACGTGATTCAGCAACTAGTCGTAGCGCAAGCACAACTGATGCA
Organism: Dactylis glomerata; assembly: GCA_007115705.1. Lineage (NCBI taxonomy): Eukaryota > Viridiplantae > Streptophyta > Magnoliopsida > Poales > Poaceae > Dactylis > Dactylis glomerata. Next base: position 1,444,930 of record QXEO01000720.1, read on the forward strand.
GATGATGACCCAGTTCATCCAAGCTAGTGCAAACAACAACAATAACAATAACCATCCTCCACCACCACCACCGCCACCCCCTCCTCAAGTGGATAGGTTGGCAAGGTTTCTGAGGCTCAGGCCTAGCAAATTCTCAACTGCCACTGAGCCAATAGTGGCTGATGACTGGCTGCGTTCAGTCAATAAGGACGTGGTTACATGTGAGTGCACCGATGCTGAGAAGGTGCAGTTCACTGCCCATCTGCTTGAAGGGCCAGCAGCCATGTGGTGGGAGACCTACCAGATTACTCATCCAATAGATGGTCTGGATTGGGATACCTTCAGAGAAGGCTTTCGTAATGCCCACATATCTTTGGGCACTATGAATGTGAAGAAGGATGAGTTTCATAGTTTGAGACAGGGTTGAAGGACTCTGAAAGAGTATATGGATGATTTCTGTGCTCTGTCTAGGTATGCACGTGATGACATAGATACTGATGCAAAGAGGAAGGAAAAATTCCTCAATGGACTCAAGGGAGAACTGAAGATACCCTTGTCAGTGGCCTATGCACCCAACTATCAGTCACTGCTTGATCAGGCCATCACATTGGACAACAACATCATGAAGGAAGAGAACCGCAAAAGGAAGCTCAGTGGTAGCAAGACTCGTGTGGAACCATTCCACAAGAAGCACCACTCATCTAAGAGCAGTGAATATGGTGGTTTGCACAAGCATGGGGGCCATTTCAGCAAGGGAAGTGGTAGTAAGTTCAATGGCCATAAGCACAATGGAGGATTCAAGGGAAACAACTTCAATGGTCATCACAATGGACACAACGGTCAGCACCACCACAACTCAAAAGCCAAGAAAGATCTCTCACACATCACCTATTACAAATGCAAGAAGAATGGACACTATTCCACAAGCTGCCCAGAGAATAAGTCTGACGAGCTTGCCAAGCCCAATCCATTTCAGAAAGGACAGTGAACCACATCAATGTGGAAGAGGTGATGAATGAACCTGATGCAATAATGGGTATGTTTCCTCTAAACTCATTTACATCATTGGTCTTATTTGACATTGGAGCATCGCATTCATTCATATCAAGAACTTTTGCAACTAAAAATGTGTTCCCCACTAAAACCATAGGAAAGACAATTAAAGTGAGTTCCCCTGGAGGAGAATTGTTAGTCAAAGCCGGATGCAGGCAATTGATTCTAGAAATTGGTAGATACAAGTTTCCAACTCATTTAGTAATTCTAGACTCGCAAGGTTTAGATGTCATCTTGGGTATGGATTGGATGACTACCTATGGAGGAGTCATAGATTGTGTGAATAGAGCAATTACACTCACCACCCCAGAAGGGAAGAGAATTAGATACAAGTCCCAGTTGGAGTTTCAGGATATTAGGCTAAATCATCTTAAGGGGGTTAGCCTAGAGGAAGTGCCAATAGTAAAAGAATACCCAGATGTTTTTCCTGATGAGCTACCAGGAATGCCACCAGATAGAGATGTGGAGTTTCTAATTAATTTGCTACCAGGCACTGGCCCAATAGCAAAGAGACCTTACCCTATGTCTACTGATGAGTTGAAAGAACTCAAGAAGCAACTAGAGGAACAGTTAGGAAAAGGATTCATTAGAGAGAGTTCATCCTCATGGGGAGCACCAGTCCTGTTTGTTGAGAAGAAGGACAAAAGTCAGCGTTTAGTTATGGACTACCGTTCACTGAATGAAGTGACAATCAAAAACACTACCAAGGATCAATGACTTGTTTGATCAGTTGGAAGGAGCTAGTGTGTTTTCCAAATCGATCTTAGGTCTGCATATTTTCAGCTCAAAATTAGGGAATATGATATCCCCAAAACAGCCTTTGTCACTAGGTATGGCTCGTATGAGTATACGGTGATGCCTTTTGGTTTAACCAATGCACCGTCATACTTCATGAACATGATGAACAAAGTGTTTATGGAATTTCTAGATAAGTTTGTCGTTGTCTTCATTGACGACATACTAATCTATTCAAAGAGTAATGAAGAACATGAAACACACCTTCGTGCAATATTGGAGAAACTTCGAGAGCATAAACTGTATGCTAAGTTCAGCAAATATGAATTTTGGCTTAGCGAAGTAGGATTCCTTGGACACATCGTAACCAAGGATGGAATTGTAGTTGACCCAGCCAAAGTGACTGCAGTGACAGAATGGGAACCACCCAAGAATGTTGGAGAAATTCGTAGTTTCTTAGGACTGGCCGGATATTACTGGAGGTTCATTGAGAATTTTTCAAAAATAGTCAAACCAATGACCGAGTTATTGAAGAAAGAAAAGAATTCGAATGGACTGAAGGATGTGAAAACAGTTTCCAATAATTGAAGAAAAGATTAGTGTCTGCACCTGTTCTATGCTTACCTGATCTAGAGAAGGAGTTTCAAGTGTACTGTGATGCTTCACGTCAGGGTTTAGGTAGTGTGTTGATGCAAGGAGGCAAAGTAGCAGCGTATGCATCTAGACAACTCAAGAAACATGAAGTCAACTATCCCACACATAACCTTGCGTTAGCTTCAGTAGTTCATGCCTTGAAGACTTGGAGACATTACTTGATGGGAAAGAGATGTCAAGTTTTCACCGACCACAAAAGTTTGAAATACATCTTTACTCAGAAGGATCTAAATATGAGACAAAGAAGATGGTTAGAACTCATCAAAGATTATGATTTGAGTTTGCAATACCATCCTGGTAAAGCAAATGTTGTGGCTGATGCCTTGAGTCGTAAAGACTATGTGAATTGTCTATCGACAGAAGTGTTACCAGAAGATCTGTGTAATGGTTTGAGAGACCTCAGTTTGGAAGTAGTACTGGAAGGATTTGTAGCCTCACTAGTAGTACAACCAACACTAATGGATGATACATCTCAAACGTATCTATAATTTTTGATGCTCCATGCTTGTTTTTACACCATTTGCCTACTGTTTCATTACACTTCGTGGCACTTTTATGCATTTTCTGGAACTAACCTATTAACGAGTTGCCACAGTGCCAGTTCCCTGTTTTCTGCTGTTTTTGTGTTTCAGAAGTGATACACAGGAAATATTCTCGGAATTGGACGAAACAAGTTCCTGAAGTCTTATTTTACCCGGAAGCTTCCAGAGATCCGAAGAGGAGTAGGAGAGGGGCCACCAGGGGCCCACATGCCAGGCTGGCGCAGCCAGCCCCTGGCCCACGCCGCCATGGTGTGAGGCCACCTGGCCCCTCCTCTGACATCGCCCCTTCGCCTATAAAGACCCCCCGACGGAAAAAACCTAAGTACCCGATCAATTTTCCAGAAACACATCGCGATCCGCCGCCGTCATCGACCCGAGATAGGGAGGGACCAGAAGCTCTTCCCGGCACCCTGCCAGAGAGGGGAATCGCCACCGGAGGTCTTCTTCATCGCCATGCTTGCCTCCGGAGCGATGAGTGAGTAGTCTACCTTGGACTATGGGTCCATAGCAGTAGCTAGATGGTTGTCTTCTCCACCATGTGATTCATGTTTAGATCTCATGAGCTGCCCTACATGATTGAGATCACCGTTATGTAATTCTACATGTTTGGTTTGTTGGGATCCGATGAATATTGGTGTTTATGATTGAGTTGCTGTATTGAAATATATCTTTTGTTATCTCTATATTGTTTATGATCTTGCATGCTCTCCGTTGTTAGTAGCTATCTTGGCCGAGTAGTTGCTAGTGACTCCAAGAGGGGGTATTTATGCTCGATAGTGGGTTCATGCCTCTATTTAACCTGGGGAGAGTGACAGAAACCTCTAAGGTTGTAGATGTGCTGTTGCTACTAGGGAGAAAACAACATTCATATGCTCAAGGGCATATGCTTTGTTTACATTACACACTTTGCTTAATGCAATTATCTGTTGTTCGCAACTTAATACTTGTGGAGTTCTCGGATTGATTTGCCACAAGTGGATTATTAGTCATAGATGCAGTTGGATGGCGGTCTATGAATTTTGTTGTAATGCCCAGAGTAAATCTCATAGTGATCTTCTTGACATATCACGTTTATCTTTATTCTATCAATTGCCCAACTGTAATTTGTTTACCCAGCATTTGTTATTTATCTTATGGAGAGACACCACTAGTGAACTGTGGACCCCGGTCCTATTTCCATCATATTGCTATCACCTGTTTACTTTACTCGCACTGTTTACTTTACTCGCATACTTTTACTGTTTTCCACTCGATACACTCATAACCTTTGTTTCAAGCAAACCGGTGAGATTGACAACCTCATCGTAAGTTGGGAACAAAGTACTTGGTTGTGTGTGTGCAGGTTCCGCGTTGCAGCTAGCAAGCAAAGCTTGGACGAGGCGCCATATATAAATTGTCCGAAGCTGTCGCAAACTAGCAAGCATCACCTTCAGTCGTTTGTCTCTCCTCTCCAAGAACGATATACCTTGGTTTCTTAACTGAGGGAAAATCTTGTTGCTGTATTCATCACACCTTCCTCTTGGGGTTCCCAACGGGCTGGACATTTAACTAGGCACCAACTCTTTTCTGGCGCCATCATCCCAGCAATCAAGCTCTTTTTTGGCGTCGTTGCCGGGGAGGAAGTAGAAGACTTCTGCGAGGGGAGTTTTTCGCACGCACATCCTTTACTTTGTTATTGTTTTGCTTTACTTTATTTATTTTACCTGCATACTTTTATATCAAAAACCCAAAAAAATTAGAATCCTTGGTAGTTGTTTTTACTTGTTTACTTTCGTTTTGCTGAAATGGCCAATCCTGAAAACACCAAGTTGTGTGACTTTACTAGCACAAACAATAGTGATTTTATCTGCACTCCTATTGCACCACCTGCTCCTGCTGCAAACTTTTATGAGATTAAGCCTGCTTTGTTGAACCTTGTTATGAAAAAGCAATTCTCTGGTGCTAGTACTAAAGATGCTGCAGCTCATCTCAACAATTTTGTTGAGCTATGTGAGATGCAGAAATATAAGGATGTAGAAAGTGATATTATTAAGCTCAAGTTGTTTCCTTTTTCTTTGAGAGGAAAAGCTAAAGATTGGTTGCTGTCTTTGACTAAGAATAATATTGATTCATGGGCTAAGTGCAAGGATGCTTTTATTGGTAGATACTATCCTCCTGCTAAGATTATATCCGTGTGTAGCAATATTATGAAGTTTACTCAGTTTGATAATGAACATGTTGCTCAAGCTTGGGAAAGAATGAAATCTATGATAAAGAATTGCCCCACTCATGGACTGACTACTTGGATGATTATCCAAACTTTTTATGCAGGACTGAATTTTTCTTCGAGGAACCTACTTGATTCAGCTGCTGGAGGCACTTTTATGTCCCTTACCTTGGGCACCGCAACAAAGTTACTCGACAACATGCTGGTAAATTATTCCGAATGGCACACCGAGAGAGCTCCACAAGGTAAGAACGTAAATTCTGTTGAGGAAACCTCTTCCTTGAATGATAAGATTGATACCATTATGGCTATGCTTGCTAATGATAGGACTCATGTTGATCCTAATAATGTTCCTTTGGCCTCTCTGGTTGCTCAAGAAGAGCATGTTGATGTGAATTTCATTAGAAACAATAATTTTAACGACAATGCTTATAGGAACAATTTTGCTAGTAACAATTATAGGCCGTATCCTTCTACCAATGGTAATGGTTATGGTAACTCTTATGGTAATTCCTACAACAACACTAGGGCCGCGCCCTCCGAGCTTGAGGTAATGCTCAAGGACTTCATCGGTAAGCAAACTGCTTTTAACAAGTCTGTTGAGGAAAAGTTAGGCAAAATTGATATTCTTGCTTCTAAAGTTGATAGCCTTGCTCATGATGTTGAACTTCTGAAATTAAAAGTGTTGCCTAATGATGTGAAAGAGAACAATATTTTTGCTACTGCTAATGCTATTCAAGTTGGAATTGATGAAAATATTAGATTGTTAGCGGAATTGCATGCCAGGTGGGAAAGAGAAGATGAGATGGCTAGAGAGATGAAGGTATATACCATTAATACCTCTAATGATGTTGCTCCTAATGCTAGTAATCCTCTTACTTTGATTGGTGTAGAGAAAACTCCCACTCCTTGTGTTAAAAAGCCTAAAACTGCCAAAACTTTTTCTCAAAAGAGTGCTGAAATTTTTCGGAGTGTAGGAGATGATAGCTCTACTTCTTTTAATGATTTTGATGTTGATGGCTGCAATATATCTGAAGTTATTTTGTTCTTGCAAAATCTTGCTTTGACTCCCAATGCTAGTTCTTTAAATGTTGCTTTTACTAAGCATATTACCAATGCTCTTATGAAAATTAGGGATGAAAAGTTGAAGCAAAAAGCCTCTGTTCCCAAGAAGTTAGAAGATGGTTGGGAACCCATCATTTATATGCATGTTAATGGTTTTGATTTCCATGCTTTATGTGATCTAGGTGCTAGTATTTCTATCATGCCTAGAAAAATTTATGACATGCTTGATTTACCACCGCTTGAAAAGTGTTATTTTGATGTTCCTATTGCTGATGTTGCTAAGAAGAAACCTTTGGGAAGGATTAATGATGTTCTTATTGTGGTTAACAATAACCTTGTTCCCGTTGATTTTCTTGTTATGGACGTTGAATGCCATGCTTCATGTCCTATTATTTTGGGAAGACCCTTTCTCCGAACTGTAGGTGCCATCATTGATATGAGGGAAGGCACCATCAAATATCAATTTCCACTCAAGAAAGGTATGGAACACTTCCCTAGGAAAAGAAAGAAATTAATTTTTGACTCTATTCTTAGAGCAAATTATGAGCTTGAGGCTTCATCACTTGATGTTACTTGATTCGCAATTTTCTGCGCCTAGCTCAAAGGCGTTAAAGAAAAGCACTCTTGGGAGATAACCCAATGTTTTATTTTCAGTACTTTTTCTTTTATTTGAGTCTTGGAAGTCATTACTACTGTAATGACCGCTCCTTATCTTGTTTATTTTGTTTTTGTGCCAAGAGAAGCCTCTAATTCGAGTGAGGTAAAGATTTGGGGATGTTGCTGTCCTGAAACTGTTTTCGGTGCTGCACCGTAAAAATTCGTATAAATTCTCTGTATATCTTTTGGACCTGCGATTTCTTGTTCATATGCCCCAGGTTATATCCAAACTTTTGTTAGTTGAACACTTTTTGATTTGAGCAACATAAAACCCCTCAAAAATTAGACCTTTGTCAGCTGTTCAGTTTTCACAGATTTCTGCCAATATTTGTTTTTGCCACTTTATCGCTTTGTTTTGAGTTCTTTTGATCACGGAACTTTTGGGGAGGTTGCTACAGTAGTATTTTCTTTATATGTGGTGGTTTTGAGTTGAAACCTGAAGCAAAAAGAGGTTGATTATATGTTATGCTTGCACTAATGTTGCTAATAGAATTGTGTTTATTTTTGTATGAAGGAAGTTTTCAAGTGTAGGGATTGGAGAATGATGAGATGAGTTGGAGAATGGACAAAAGCTCAAGCTTGGGGATGCCCATGCATCACCCCAAGAAATATCCAAGAATTACAAGCGTCAAAGCTTGGGGATGCCCCCGAGGCACCCCTTCTTCTTCGGCAAAAATCAGGTCACCTTTCAAGACACTATATTTTTATTGCTTCATGCACTATGTGTTTTTCTTGGAGCGTCAGTTGTTTTAGTTTTCTTAGTTGGTTTAGTTTGTTTTGTTTGCTGCAATAAATGGTTGGACCCCAACAAATTTCTTTTGGAGAAGTTGCCTTGCTTTTCATTTGCCAAGAACACTCCGTTTTCACTCTTATCGTTCATCGAGTGTTCTTCTTTTTCCGCTACTGCTTTTGGTTTTCATTTTCGCCTTGATTTGCGTTCAGAACTTGTCATATATTTTCATCAAGGTGTATTTTTGCCTGTGATCTTTATTGGTTTTCATCAAAAGAGGTGTTTATAAAAATTTCAAATGGTGTTGGAAAAGAGAAAAAGCTTTGTGCAAAATAGTTGTACAAGAAGGAGCTTGTGTAGACTGCGGCTTAGGCTTTTTTTCATGTCATGCTTGATGTATTTTTGATAGTATGCTTAGTGGTTTTGCTGTAGCATTACCTATCTCAAATAACTGAGATTGCTTAATGAGCCTTTGAAAAAAATCATGCGTTGTTTTTATTGTATGGATGCATTATTTTGGTTTTCTCCTTGATGTTTTATTTGGGTTGACTTGGCACATGCTCACACATGTTAGAATCTTACAAAGTCGCCAATAGCCTCTATGATCATTTAGTTTTTTACTTTTGATGCCATCTTATGCTTCTTTTAATGTCGCTTTGTCGCTTTGCATGATTATGGCCATTATTGCTCTCTTAGTTGGTCGCTCCCAGTCTTTTGCTAGCCCTCGCCTTGTACTGAGTATGAGCTCTACTTGTGCATCCAACTCCTAAAAGCCAAAGTTTTCCAAAGTGTCCACCATACATACCTACTAGCAATTTGCTATTCCAAGTAAATTTGACTTGCTTTTATTTTCTCTTCAAATTAAACTCTTACCAGTGTTATGCGAAATTCGGTCAGTAAAGCTCTCACGAACCGGAAGGCACACTTTACTTTTTCCTATTCTTAAAAATTTGACATTGTGGTCTCTTATGTTGAGTTGTTATGCTTGCAAGTTGTAAGTTGGAGACTAGCCCAGCCATGCAGTCATGGGCAAGCTTTCAACATTGCACTTCTTATTTGAGTTGATATCGTGATCTTTTGTTTATGGATGCCCGCGGTGTGAAATGAATTGGGAATCTTGTGGAGATCATGGAGTTTTTATATGTGTTAGGGAAACGCCGGGCCGCTAATCTAAGCCATGCATAATTCATGGTGGAAATTTGCAGCATACCCATGGTGAACATTCGACGACGCATCTCACAATAAAAAGCTAAACAAAAGGCAAATAAAAGAGATGTCGAGGTGTTCATTGTCTGCTTGTCCTATCATTTTGGTGTGGGCTTGTTCCATGTCATCGGGCACGGAGGTACCCCATTGGCGGTTCTCAATGATATGCATATATTTACAATGACAAGAGCCTTGCTTGGGACTCTAAGTAAAGTAGCATGAGGTTTGCGTACTCGTATTCACGGGGCACGAGGTTTTCAACTTATGATTTGTCAAGCATATGCATCATAATTGTTCTCGCATTAACTTTAACCATTCAAGATGCTTATGATGGGGGCAATGAGAGCTCAAAGCCGGTAAGTACCATAATTTTTGAAGGTTATAAAACTTGCAATCACTGCTTCCCTCTGCGAAGGGCCTTTCTTCTACTTTTATGTTGAGTCACCACCTTCTATCTTTATGCACCATAAGAGAGCATAGTTGTCATTCTTAGTATAATGTGCATTGTCCCAAAGTTTTCATTGATTGATTCATATTGTTGGTTTCACTTGTTCTTAAATTATTTGTATCTAGTCGCCCTCTTAAACTTGAAGGTGTCCTATGCATTTATGTTTTGCTCTCTTTGAAGGACAAGCTGAAAACCATTTGTATGTTTTTCCTTATGATTTGAACACACGTTTGACTTTCATTGTTTCATTTTCATGATCTTTTGTTTGTGTTCATTTGCATGTTTACAACATGGTTGCTAAGTTTCTTATTGTCAAGATTATATCTTCATGCCCATGTTTTAAGTTCTTATGATCCCAGCTCACAAATGCTTACATAAATGATCAAGATTGTGTAGGTGCATGTCACCTCAAAAATTATTCTTTTGTTATCACTTACCTACTCGAGGACGAGCAGGAGTTAAGCTTGGGGATGCTTGATACGTCTCAAACGTATCTATAATTTTTGATGCTCCATGCTTGTTTTTACACCATTTGCCTACTGTTTCATTACACTTCGTGGCACTTTTATGCATTTTCCGGAACTAACCTAATAACGAGTTGCCACAGTGCCAGTTCCCTGTTTTCTGCTGTTTTTGTGTTTCAGAAGTGATACACAGGAAATATTCTCGGAATTGGACGAAACAAGTTCCTGAAGTCTTATTTTACCCGGAAGCTTCCAGAGATCCGAAGAGGAGTAAGAGAGGGGCCACTAGGGGCCCACACGCCAGGCTGGCGCGGCCAGCCCCTGGCCCGCGCTGCCGTGGTGTGAGGCCGCCTGGCCCCTCCTCTGACATCGCCCCTTCGCCTATAAAGACCCCCCGACGGAAAAAACCTAAGTACCCGATCAATTTTCTAGAAACACATCGCGATCCGCCGCCGTCGTCGACCCGAGATCGGGAGGGTCTAGAAGCTCTTCCCGGCACCGTGCCGGAGAGGGGAATCGCCACCGGAGGTCTTCTTCATCGCCATGCTTGCCTCCGGAGCGATGAGTGAGTAGTCTACCTTGGACTATGGGTCCATAGCAGTAGCTAGATGGTTGTCTTCTCCACCATGTGCTTCATGTTTAGATCTCATGAGCTGCCCTACATGATTGAGATCACCGTTATGTAATTCTACATGTTTGGTTTGTTGGGATCCGATGAATATTGGTGTTTATGATTGAGTTGCTGTATTGAAATATATCTTTTGTTATCTCTATGTTGTTTATGATCTTGCATGCTCTCCGTTGTTAGTAGCTATCTTGGCTGAGTAGTTGCTAGTGACTCCAAGGGGGGGTATTTATGCTCGATAGTGGGTTCATGCCTCTATTTAACCTGGGGGAGTGACAGAAACCTCTAAGGTTGTAGATGTGCTGTTGCTACTAGGGAGAAAGCAACATTCATATGCTCAAGGGCATATGCTTTGTTTACATTACACACTTTGCTTAATGCAATTATCTGTTGTTCGCAACTTAATACTTGTGGAGTTCTCGGATTGATTCGCCACAAGTGGATTATTAGTCATAGATGCAGTTGGATGGCGGTCTATGAATTTTGTTGTAATGCCCAGAGTAAATCTCATAGTGATCTTCTTGACATATCACGTTTATCTTTATTCTATCAATTGCCCAACTGTAATTTGTTTACCCAGCATGTGTTATTTATCTTATGGAGAGACACCACTAGTGAACTGTGGACCCCGGTCCTATTTCCATCATATTGCTATCACCTGTTTACTTTACTCGCACTGTTTACTTTACTCGCATACTTTTACTGTTTTCCACTCGATACACTCATAACCTTTGTTTCAAGCAAACCGGTGAGATTGACAACCTCATCGTAAGTTGGGAACAAAGTACTTGGTTGTGTGTGTGCAGGTTCCGCGTTGCACCTAGCAAGCAAAGCTTGGACGAGGCGCCATATATAAATTGTCCGAAGCTGTCGCAAACTAGCAAGCATCACCTTCAGTCATTTGTCTCTCCTCTCCAAGAACGATATACCTTGGTTTCTTAACTGAGGGAAAATCTTGCGAAGTGCATTTGTGTGCCCAATGACCCTGATCTTAGGAAATCGATCTTTCAAGAAGCTCATGAGACACCATATTCTATTCATCCTGGTAATACCAAGATGTACATAGATGTGAAAGAAAGATTCTGGTGGAATAATATGAAGCGAGACATCGCTGAATATATAGCCAAGTGTGATGTTTGCAGTAGAGTAAAGGAGGAACATCAAAAACCAGCAAGACTAATTCAGCCACTGAGAGTGCCAGACTGGAAATGGGATCAGATTGGTATGGATTTTATCACTGGATTACCCCAAACAAAATCAGGGTATGATTCTATTTGGGTAGTAGTTGATCATTTGACCAAGATAGCTCACTTCATACCAGTGAAGACTACCTACACTAGTGCCAAGTTGGCTGACATTTACATGAAGAGGATTGTGTGTCTTGGTGTTCCAAAGAGTATTGTGTCTGATAGAGGAACCCAATTTACCTCTCATTTCTGGAAGCAACTTCATGAGTCCTTGGGAGTTGGGAACTAGACTAGAATTCAGCACAGCATTTCACCTGCAGATAGATGGTCAAACTGAGAGAGTAAACCAGATTTTAGAGGATATGCTAAGAGCATGTGCCCTAGACTATGGGTCTAGTTGGGATGACAATTTGCCATACACAGAGTTTTCCTACAACAACAGCTATCAAGCTAGTATAGAGATGGCACCATTCGAAGCTTTGTATGGCAAGAAGTGTACTACACCTTTACTATGGAGTGGTGTAGGAGAACGGAGTTTCTTCGGACCCGACATCATTCAAGAAGCTAAAGAGAAGGTTAGATTAATCAAGGATAGGTTAAAGATAGCACAATCTCGACAGAAGAGCTACGCTGATAATAAGCGTAGGGACGTCACCTATGAAGTAGGAGATAGAGCCTATCTCAGAGTATCGCCCCTACGTGGAGTCAAGAGATTTGGAATCAAAGGAAAGTTGGCACCACGATTCATAGGACCATTCAAAGTCTTATCCCGCAAGGGAGAAGTAGCATATGAATTGGAACTACCTGAAATTCTTTCAGCAGTACACAATGTGTTCCACATTAGTCAGCTAAAGAAATGCCATCCAGAGATGTCAGAAACACCGTTGAGAGATACAGTGCCCCTCGAGGAAGTACAACTAGAAAGTGATCTGACCTACGAGGAGAAGCCTATCAAGATATTAGAGACAGCCGAAAGAAATACATGTACCAAGACCATCAAGTTCTGCAAGGTACAGTGGAGTCACCACACCGAGGAAGAAGCTACCTGGGAGCGTGAAGATAACCTTCGAGAAGATCATCCTCACCTATTTGCTAGCCTTTCCAAAGCTCGAGGGCGAGCTTCATCTTAAGGGGGTTAGTCTGTAACATCCCAAGTTTTTAAATACAAAAATTCATCATAGCATATTGCATATTTGTGATTCTTATAAAGTTTTGAATCACATTTCTTCAAATACAACTGGTTCATTACCCCATTTGCACCAAGTTTAGAAACAAAAAGATTTCAGAAAGTTAATTATTTAAATAGCTCCATTTGTTTATGGAAGCTATTTTATATTTTTCTAGCAAATAATTTTATTTACAAAACTTCACTATTTGGGGTTATACATTATACTTAAATGTTATTTTATCAAACACTACTATTTTAACAACATTTCTTTAAACCTTGAATCAAATTGAAAACCAGAAGTTTTCTGATTTGATTAACCCTAATAGTTATAGGGGCTAATTCTACATTTTTCACAAATATTTTTATTTTCAAACTTCACCAAACAACACACTTTGGTTTGCAAACACTTTGAAATAATTTCAAAAGTTTACAAAAATTAAAAGTTCACCAAAACCAAACAAAAATGTTTTCAAACAAACAAAACAGAAATCAGAAAAATAGAAAAAGAAAGAAGAAGAAAAAAAATAAAGAAAAGGGGCACCCTGGGCCGACCCAGGACGGTACCAGCCCAGCAGCCCGAACCAGCCCAACCCCACCTGCCCCTCAACCTCTCTCTCTGACTGACGGGGCCCACCCGTCAGTATCATCTTCCCCAACCTCCCTCCTCTTTCTCTGGGAACCGTCGGCCACGTCCGTAACTCGCCCCCGCTCCCTCCAGTTCCGCAACGACCCCTGCAACCTCTCCCCCTTAAAGCTCTCTCTCCCCTCTCTCATCCCCCCTCCTTTTCCCCTCACAACAACGCCGCCAGGCCATCCAATTTTCTCGCCGGAGTCCGCACCGATGCAGGAAAACATCGCCGAATACCGGTTCAGTGAAGCACCCCGCACCCTCTCTCCTGCACCATTTCCTTCCCCTCTCTCTGGCGCATCTTCTGATGCATCGAACTCGTCCTATTTCACAATGGAGCAAGCACTTCGTCGACACCCGACGCCATCGCCCGCCTCCAATCGCCGTTCCCGTCGCCACAGGAAGCAATCGACATCGCCGATCAAGTTTTTGAGCTCTTTGTCCACCGCTTCACACCGTCCGCGTCTTCCTCGACGCTGCCAACCACCGGAGCATCACCGATGTCGACCTTCTGGACGCCTTCGCCGGACTCTGTCTCGCCGGTGAGCCTCCCCACTCCCCTTCGTTCTTGCCCGCATGATCTGAATCCAAGGGCTTGGATTAGAAGCTCACCCCTGAAACGGTATGGGCCAATAGGAAGAAGCCACGTAGCAAGCCGGTCAGCCCCCCTAGTCAAACAGAGTCAAAACCGATTTAAATTTGAATTTCAAATATCTGTTTCAGTACAGATCTTGTAAATTCAATAGAAATTATTTCCACTTGGCCAAATTCTGCATATCTGATATCCTTGGAATCCTTGGAAACAGTAGATTCCATCTATGCAATAATATCACAGTGGTACTGTACAAAGTTTTGAAATGAAAATTAAATGGCATAAATGACTTATAAACACCATTTAATTCATAACTTTTGTTCTGTAGATGCAATTGCTATAAATTTGTAGTCTATGGATTCCTCAGAACATGTAGAACACTCTGGAACCAGAAATTTTCAAACTTGAAATGTGCACAAACTTGCTACCCTCAGATTTAGCCAAATCACTATTTTGGTCCTCATTTGATTTCAGAAAATGATTTTGGAGTGAAAGCACTTGCAGTTGCTTGGTGTTACTGTCCCCTATCCAGTGGGTTCATAACCAAATTTTTCCAAAACTTTACAAACCCAGAAACAATTTTGGGAAGCATTAGCTCAATTTTTCAAATAACCAAATTGCCTATTGCTTTGCAAAATAATTAAAAATGCTTTTCCAAAACCACACTTGTTTTCTAAACAACATGGTTCACTAAATACAACATTTTCACACACTAACTTGGTGTGTGAAATTAAATTGACTTGTGCATACATGCATACATGTCTATGATTGCCATTTAGAATTAGAGTGTTTATGCTTGTATTGTTGTGCTTGTATAGATTGTGAAGAGGAGCTGAACAATTCTTGTGACTGCTGTGAGTGTGCTGGTTGCTACCATTGCAAGTGACACACATGCTTCTACCCATTTTTACTTATGCATTAGTGTTTTATAGTAGTGTGCATGATAGGTTGGTCCTCAAAGTGTGCTTTGCAATGCTAGATCCTAGTAGTGTATAGCCACCCCCTGAACCCACCCCTGATAGGTTGTAGTTTTAGTTGAAGATTTGATGCCAATGCTAAGATCACCTTGTTAAAGTTGTTTTGTGAACAAATTAAGAACTTCAACTAAAATGAAACACCTGGGTGGATTGGTTTGTTGATGGAGGTGGAGTTGAGTGTCTTCTGGGGCCTCATACCTCGTAGAGGGTGGGGTGAACCTCAGGAGTTCACTTGTCGAATGCCACCCAGGATTAAAGAGGTTACCATGTCTTCCATGCTTTAGAGTACTTCCAGTGCAGCCTTATGACAATATGGGCTCTGTCTTGACTGATTAAGATGTGAAGGTTCAACTTGTGTGCAAGATATGGGCTGGTAGTAGAATTATAGGTGGGAACGGATCTTGCCAGTATGGTTGATCTCTCCTTCTGAAAGGTCTTGTCTCATTCTTCTCTCTGGGTAGAATGGGTCTTAAGGTGAAAGTGCACAACCCCTGCAGGGTGTCAAACTAATCGATTAGCCGTGTCCCCGGTCATGGACAATTTGAGTCTCTAGACATGGAATGTATGGAAGAATCTCATCACCATTTCTGAATGATTAAAATTTGACTAGAAATGTGGTGACCCAGCATACCACTGCATGTGTAGTATGCAAGTCGTTGACATAACACCAATGAAACACCGTCTCACTAGTATTACATCGATCAGAGTGGTACAACAGAAACATCGCTGGTCCAAGGTATGTCTATAGGATTACAATTTCATCATACAGAAGATCTTCAGAACCTCCTCAACAGGTAGAGGTTTAGTTCTGGCGATTACAAACGAGAAAGAACAACTAGAAGGTCAACAAAAGACTACAGCTATAACTAATGCAGTGGGCTTGCTACTCTACTAAAGAATTACCCTAACTACTTAGGTTCTAGGATTAGGGTATTGGGTCCCTTCTATTCCTATTCTAGTTTTCCACCAAGCTTGGCGTAGTCGTTGACTCCATTGATAGTTCTGACATTGGTCGAGGACTTCATCTTCATCTTTAGTGTCTCGAGGTTGCCTCCTATGTTGCCTCCAATCTAAGCAGGTTAAGAGGGAGTGTGGTGAGTAACGAGCGTTACCCAGCAAGTTCATATAAGGAATAAGGTGTTTTATGCACTATCTATAGCCTTAGACCCAAGAGTCGTTTGGCAATGCTAGTTTTCATAAACATTTCTTCAAGAGGTTGCTTTTATTTAGAAGAACTATGTCCGTCAGCCTTCACAGGTTGATTAGAGCTTCGATGGGCTCCTTTCCTGCCGTGTTCGGAGCTCCTTCCCGGAACAGGGAGTATCCAGATACTTTCTTACACTCTACAGAGGTGGTCGCTTGTACCCATAAGAGATCAAAGCCTTGTTGCACATCCGAGTTTGATGCTCGTCCACACTTCCTTTCTGTGGGGCCCGACCAATGATCTGAGCCAATCACTGTTCCTTCCCGTGACCTTGCATACCCACCCTTTTGCGGCTCCAACTTTGGTTCGCTACCCTCGCCGGTCTATACTTTGGTAGTTGCCGACCTCGGCATACTTGCATTTTTGACGAAGAGTTGCCCCCACCGGTTTGGTTACGCACTTTGGTAACACTGGCCTCGGCGTCTACCCCCGTCGTTGCCGCAATCCATCATAGACCGTCAGGACCATGAAATCATTAAGGGGACTCCACCCAACCCGAAGCTCCGCGCAGGGAGACAACTGCTTCGGAACGGCGCGTCCGTTGATATGCAAGAGGGAAAAGATAGAGCTGACTCTTTCGTCCCATTCTAGATCCTATGGTTGACCGTATTTTATGGCACAAGAATCACTGGCGACATTGGTTATTAAACCTAGGTGAACATTCTAGTTACAGTGGGACCTCCACCATACTCTTACCATGGTCCCACTGCCCACCCTCCTAGGTCGACAACCACCATGGTTGCTAACCACTAGTCATATTAAGTTGAGAAAGCAGAACCTTTGCTTTTGAATGCAATCATAATAATAATCCCACCGGTATATTTTGCAAGTAATTTGCTAAAGATAAATAAGAGATATGAGCAAGAGTGAACTTGCCTTTCTGACTGCAAGATTATGCAAGTCAAGGTCTTCGATACGATAGAAATTTCAACTCTGAAATAGCAATCATCATCCGGTAGGGATGATGTTAGAAATCTGCAGCATGATATGCATTAGATATGCTATGCATCACTCTAGACATAACCTAATCCCGATGATTTGTTATCATTGAGTTGGTGATTTATTTATGATGTGTTGTACTTTTAAATCACACCACAACATGGTTGTTAAGCATTTTAGGTTAGATCACTATAAGGTGCTATTAAAAGAATAAGACTTTAACAAGAGCTATTGTTTTAGGGCTTTATACTCATTCCTTGCTACAAGGGAATGATGGTTAATGGTGAAGACAGGGAAGTAACAGTTTTAAGTTGCATATTATAATTAGCAATCACTTGGTTGATCATGGATATGCAAAGTCAAAGTAAAGTATACATATAGCAATATCTAAGCAGTTTTAGGGTTGACAACAATCTTAACATACCTAAACAATTGTTATTTAGAAAGGCTATGGTTTGGTGAAATGCTTATTTGATATGTTCCTAAAAGAGTAACTTTTGAAGAACATATTTCATAATGAACATTTAGTACAAGACTACCTTTTAGTGGTCATTTACTTTATAGGAAGGTTGAAGTGATTAATAAAACACAAGTTCTTTTATTCTTAGATAGTAGGGTGTGAATCACAATTTTAAATGATTCCTAAATTGATTGTAGACATTCTTATGATTAAAAGTAACTCTTAATAAGACAATTTTCAATTACCAGATTATAATTGAAAATAGATTTTAATACAAGCCAATAGTTATTTAGGATTTTTTCTTGATTTTAGTATTTAAAATTATTTAGGGAAATAGTTTTAGGCTTTTAAATACTAATAGTAAAGTTTTTTAAAAGTACTAAACTTAAACAATGAAATGTTGTTTCAATAAACTAATTTGAGTTTATAAACTTCCATTTCTCATTCAAAAAGGTTATTTGATTCCTAAATTTGTTTCATATTCATATTCAAAAATAGTACTTAAACATGGTTTTAAATTGCACTCGAAATTATTCCTCACAAGTATATAATATTATAGTTCTAACCGATAGATCTTAATTTTAGGATCATTTTGGTATATTATTCATATTTTTCTGATTAAAAATGAAATAGATATGAATTTTCTAAGTTTGCAGCAATTTCTGAAATTTTCAAATTAGTACACAGACTTTTTGCACCGAGACAGAACCTAGCTACTGTGACTGACTGGTGGGGCTGAGGCTGAGTCAGCAGGCACTGGGGCAACGACCAAGGTAACAGGTTGATTGGGCGTGGCTGCGACGCCGGCGATCGCCGGAGACGGTGTCTCAGCCCTCCCCAGGATGCGCGACTCGTGTGAATAGCATCATGGTGAGATGGGGAGTTCACTTGTACCATCTCCGCCAGGAAATGGTCACCGGAGTGAGCTCCGGCGAGCTCCCCTGCGGCGGTGCTCGACTGTGATCTATGGGGTCTTGCTACAGACACCCAAATGATGTGCAGAAGGGCTCAGGAGGTGCGTATGATTACCATGATTCGGATGGACAGCTCAATGGAGCCGATTGGAGACGGTGGTGAGCATAGCGGTCTGGATTCCGGTGATGATCTGTAAGAGGAAATGGTTAAATTCGCCCAACTTGGACCTCCCCTGGACGATTGGCTCCAGCCAGATGAAGAAGAAGAGTAGGCGTTTCTTCTCGACTATCCCTTGGCCTCGGGGATGGTCTCCAGCAACGGCGGCAGAAGAACTCCGGTGAGGTCTGTTGGTAATACGGAATAGGATAGAGAGGGAATGAGAGCGAATGAGAGGTGGGAGACGAGGTAGGGTTTCCAGACGGAGCTCTAGGCAGTTTTATAGGGCACGTCAAGGTCGAGCTCGTCACTATCCCGCTGGCGATGGTGCGGATGCGTCAGCGTCTAGGACCTCGTCTTGGGCGTGGATCTTGGCGCAACACTTGCCATTAGGCACGGGCGGATTGGGACGAAGACATGGTGACCAACAAATATCGGCGAGGGAGTCACGAAGATGGTCTCGTCCTGGAGGTTGCCGGCTGCGTGTGGATCCCTTGCAGGTGGAGAGGAAGAAGATGATCTTCTCCACCGTGTGGGCCCGCCCGTCGGTGAGTGAGCGAAACAGTACGCTCCCTGGGCTCCGGGTGGACTGGCTGGTGGACTGGCTGGTAAGCTCTCTTCTCTACTTTTATATATTTTCTGTTTTCAATACTATAATTCTAATTGGAATTCAAATATGTTTTACAGAATTTAGAAATTGGGACTTTTATAAAGTTCCCCAAGTATTCTATATAGGATAATATGAGGTACTAAGACAATGTTTAGGGGCATTAGTACATGATATTATTAGATTGGATAGGATTTTTATTAAGAGTCTTAGTAGAGATGATTTTAAATATTCCATTTTAAGGTTCCACTTATTTTTCTAAGAACTTGGATAATTTTCTTAAGAGTATATAGACACTATATTTGTATTTGAATGAAAGGAAAACTATGATTTAAAATAGTTGCTAGCATTGGATTTCCTAGTAAGGTATGTGTACCCATGAACATGATGCTTTTTATTTGACTAGGAAATTGGACCGTACGTTGCTACGGATTTATTTTTATTTAATATATTTAATTTTACTATCTCGTTGATGGAACGAAATTGCTCCTCACTAATACACATTTAATTGTTGATGCGATCAAATAAAATGATGTTTCATATTTTATATAATAGAAAGACAAAGCGACGCTAGAGCATCTATCTAAGAGACACCATCCAATCACACATGCTCGCCCAATGCAAAAGGCCGGACAAAAATAATCCAGTAAGCTCCTCATCTACACCCTTGATCCAAACACCATTGCTCAAAATAATGATCCTAATATATTCACGCCATGAGTGTCACTGTCACTTGAGCGGCGGATGAATGGACATCTATTCCTAGCACACTACAAAACACACCTAGTTTAGGTTCTTCTGAGTTTTTTTTAAAAAAAAGAGATCAACTGTTCCTTCGATTAACATAGCACATGTTTCTTCTATATCTCATTTTCCACAGCATTCTACATAGTAAGCATCGTCGATATAGCTAGCATTTCAGAATTCCAATTGCGTAGTATACAAAATCTCTCAATTTCATTCTGTGAGCGGACAAGCTGCACTTCTCACACACAAATAATAAGCTATACGTCAATGCAACAATAAACTGTACTGAGATATCCGAACTGACAAGACGACCCACAAACGACAGTGCAGATGAATATATTAATTAACAATCTAATTAGCTCCATTGTGCAACCAGCAATAATTAACAATTATGAAGTAGTATACCATGGAAGTAAAATCTCTCAATAGCATACACATCTGCAAAAGCTACGATCCAGATTTAAGAGCAGAAAATGATTAAATGATTTTTTAGATCAGATGAAATAAGAGCAAAAAAATCATCCGCACCACCACAGAACCAGGCTCACGTTTTGGTCTTGTTCACAATCATGTGCAACCAAAAATTCAGTAACAAACACGTGTCTAAGCAGCTAGTTTCTGCATCTAACCGCATGCCGTAGCTCCAAAGCAGCGCTGCCTTCACGCCTGGTCTACTTCTTCAACCGCTGAATCCATCCGGCCGAAACCCAAATTCCCCATCGTTATTTCTGAATAGACGAGCTCTTCTCTGACGCAAATCTGCGCTCTTCCAGCACAAATTCAAAGCCATGGGGGCGCACGACGGCACAACCCAATCGCAGCCTTTTCCGAGAGGAGCTGAGCCCTCTCGCGTGTGCCTTCCTAATGGCGCCTTCTCCTTTTGTTGTGTCGGCGTCGGCGACGCGCTCCCGCGCCTTCGCAGCATATCCTCCAGAGCCGGCTAATCTCCTGATGTTGTGCCGCCACCGGCGACCCTAATCCGCACCTCGGATGTGGTTACTCGGCGGTCGGGTGGCTTCCATCACTTCCATCGCGGTCTATCCTCAAGCGCGTGGCAAGGGAACTACCTCTGTAACTCTGTTTGCTGCACTCGCGATTCTATAAGGGCTGCGTAGAGCGTAGGCTCGTAGCGGACGACGCCGGAAAGGGCTGGGCACCGACAACCATGGCCCATAGCCTGTAACATCCCACTTTTGGTGATCAAGAAATTGCACTTGCTTAAGTATCTGTTAGGGTAAATTAAAACTTTTGTTAAGCATTGTGTCTGTTTTTCCATGAATGCATGATTTTATGTGTGGACTAGCTTGTGTGATTTCATGTGAATGCAAAGGCATGATTTTATGTGAGCATATGTGTGGATGATTTCATGTCTTTGATTTCAAACTTTCCAATACTTGAACTTTATGAACTTGAGTTAGTGTTGTGATTCTTTGCATGAAATATTAAGCCTAGATTAGCTTGTGCTCACCATAATACCTAACATAGGATTCTTTGCTTGTTTTCAATCCTATTTCTTTTATTTTCTTTTTCTTGTGCTTCTTTATTTGAAATTAGGGACTTATCTAAAACCCTAGTTTAACTATTCTAAAAATTCTCAAACCTTGGCTATGACTTGTTGGTTATATTTAAAACCCTTGGAAACAAATTTGGGGAGTTTTCAAAGTCAATTCTTCAAGATTCAAATTTGTATTCGAATCTCAACCAAACCACCCTAGACTTGCCATGCATCTCCCTCTCTCCTTTTTCTCTTGCCAAACCGACCAAGGGAGGAAACAAGGGATCTGCAAAAATCTTCTCTGGTGTCCAGGAGATCTTCAAAAACACTTTTTCCTTTTGTCCTGTTCGGTTGGCATCGAGGGGGGAGGAGAAGCCCGATGCATATCCCTCTGTTAAACCCCTTCCCCTCTCTGATCTCCACAGGGCACCGCCCTTGACCCCCAATAGCTGATCGTCGCCCTGCAGAACCCTAGCACCAGCCCTACCTCACAGCGTCACGTTGCCAGCACCCAACGCCGCCCTGCCAGTCGCCATGGCCACCGAGAGCACCCGATCGAGGCTGAGCATCACCGACCGTTTCCCGACCCCTCACCTCGCCACTGGCCACGTGCCGAACCCCAGGATCAATTCCCCGCGTCGCCCTTGGCGTAGGCCGACCGTGCGCGTCACCTAGACCGCGCCGAGCCGGTGTGCGCAGCGCGGCCAGAGCGCGCAGTGCGTGCGTCACGTTCCCGTGCGTCTGCACCCTGTCCAGCCCCGCTCAGCACAAGCACGCGCACGACATCGAGCCCCCGACACCACGACACCTTCGCCTTGCATTGCCGTGCACCATCACGCCCTCGCCACGCACCGTTTCTTTTCCTCCTTCTCTGAACCCGATACGATCCCGTGTGGAACCGACACCCACCGACGCGCCCTGCGTGTTACCGGGAAGCAGCCCACAACGCCGCACCCAGACACCGCCCACGCCGCCCAATCGCTTCCGGCGACGCCCACTGTAGACCGAGTGCACCCCTCCAGTTATAAGCCGGGGAAACCCTCTGGAAGCCCCTCTCCCCTCTCATTTGCTTCTCCCCACTCTCTCTCACTCCCTCAACCACTCCGCTGAGAAACCGAAGCAAAGCCACGACCGAAGCTCATCGGAGCTGCGGTAGATCGACGGCGGCAGGGGAGGTTGCCATCGTCAAACCTCGCTAACCCTCTGATCTTCTCTGGAAGCCGGAACACCCTCGTGATGCCTAGACCTCACTCAGTTCTCGCCC
The DNA here is from genome assembly GCA_007115705.1 of Dactylis glomerata. Taxonomy (NCBI): domain Eukaryota; kingdom Viridiplantae; phylum Streptophyta; class Magnoliopsida; order Poales; family Poaceae; genus Dactylis; species Dactylis glomerata. The sequence goes on from QXEO01000720.1 coordinate 1,467,633, forward strand.
TCGTGCAGGAAAGGGTGGAGCCGACGCTGCCGTCACCGTAGACGATCCAGACCACGGCGGAGCTTCCGGCCTAGCCCTAGCTCCTGCATGCAGCACCTGCGACCTCCATCGCCATCTCCGACCTCGCCTCGGCCGACTCCAGCCCACGCTTGACTCCGGCGACATCGGTAAGCAGTCGCGCCGCAAAACCCTAGGTCGCGCCGACCTCCTCGCGCACATGCTGCAGCGGACGACGACGACGGCGAATGGCCGTTGATCTCCGTCAGATCCAGCGGCCGAGACCGCGTACCGTTTCGTCACCGCCCCGGGCTGGCCGGCGAGCCGGTTGGGCTGGATCCGGCCCGGATCTGGCTCGGCCTGGCCAGATCCGGCCTGCCCCGCCTTTCTTCTTTTTCTTTTTCCCTGTTAAATCCAAATACTGAAAATGTGTTGTGTTTTAAATCGTTTAAAAAATGTTTTAAGCCTCAGAAAATTGTGAAATAAATTTTGTAGGATGCAGTAATAAGTTATTAATCATCTGGTGCTGCATGTTTGATTTTTAGGATCATAACTAATATCTGAGGATTATTATTGGTAGATCTGTTGGTTATCACCATTATCTACAAATATGTTATTCTGTTTGTTGAAAATTGGTGAAACCAATTTTCACTACTAGCTTACTGTTTCTCTGATCTGTAGAAACTAGATTTACTATTTTAGGAACTGTGAATTGCTTGCAGTAATTATTTTGGTATTAATAGTGCCCTGCAGTAATTGTTTTATTGTGCACAAAATAATTATTATTTTTGGAATGATTCCACTTCTGGTGTGTTGTGCATTGGATTAGCTTTACAGTTTGATCTCTGTTAGAATTTTAGGGCTTACAGAGAATTTTAGAGGAATATATTGCTGTTCTAGAGATATCTAGGATTGTTAAATCTTTATTAAACTTACTTCTTTACTAATTAAAATTGATTCCAGTGATGTTGGCTCTGTTATATTGGGAGTTTGACAGTAGATATACTGATGCCATGTTTTGATATGTTTGATGCATGCAAGTGTTTGCTTGTGTTTGAATAGTACCATGTATCCAGGATTTGCTTGCTATTATGTTGGTGATTATTTTCTTTTATAAAATAGTTTTATGTTCATAAATCTAAACTTGTTTGCTTCTGATACTCAAATGCTTGAGTTGTATGTTGTTGTTTGAATGAACTTCATGTATGCAAGAATGCTCATTGTATGTATGTTTCGTTTCTTTTTCCGACGGTAGAATCAAACGACGACTGTGCAGAGGAGGGGGAGTATTTGAGTATCAGGAGGAAGGTGACCAAGGACAAGCCAATCAAGGCAAGCCATCTACTTGTTGCATATCTGAATCCTAATATGTCACTATGCATTGCTCTACTCTTGTTTCTACTATTATGCATTGTTTTCGTATATTGTTATGTCCCTTATATAGCAATAGTTGGCGACTTAGCTCCACAAGTCGAATTGCTATGATCTCTAAAGACGACACCTTTGACACCTACTCAATACTCTAAAAATTAGAGACTCGATGATTAGCATCGAGGTCTTTGGGAAACACTTGTAGTGGAGCCAAAAACTCTAGGATTGGGAATACTCTCTCGGGAAGTATTTCGAAAATGGTTTCGAAAACCTTGGAGTACTTACTACTCTATTGAGATGTTTTGAAATGATTTCATAAACAAGGAGTGGACAATGGGAGATGAAGGAGTGGTGGATTTTCTGAAAAAGGGCATTGTGTATAAGTGTTCGCCAAACCAATTACTCCCGTGCAACCACATTACCCGGTATGGGACGGGCTTAGTCTTGAAGTTTATTTGCTTTAGTGCGGGGAGCCTCATACTATGTAAGGGTCTGTAGGGCCCCGGAATCCGGGTTGTCTCAAGTGGTGGGCAACAGTGTAGCGGGCCCGCCAATAAGCTACCCGTCCGGAAGACACTTGGGTAACTCCCGCCGTGGCACTGGAACTACGCTCGACGGAGGTAGACGGCCAGGGTTTGCCGGGGATGTAAACTCCACAGGGTAGGCACCCGTACTAAGGTAGATAGATGGAGGGCTTCGATCGATTATCCGAACCCCGCATACTTGTGTATGACGGTCCGTGGTGGTATCCCGGCGGATTTATCGAATGGTGTGGGTAAAGTGTACAACCTCTGCAGAGTGTAATCTATTCGAATAGCCGCGTCCTCGGTCATGGACGGTTGGAATGGCCATACTTAACCTGTGTCAGGTTTTGGTTTTAGAAAAGGGTTTTCTGGAAAAATGGAGTTTGTGCCGGACGGAGTACCTGGAGGGTACTGCCGTGGCACGGAGGTGGATCGGAGTACTTGAAGGGTACTGCTGATGTTTGGAGGTGGTCATGTTCGATTGACCACCGATCTATTGTTTAGTGGAGTTTCCCCCTTTCCTAGAGATTTTAATAAATGCTTCTAAAAGTCTTCTTTAATAAGGATATAGAAATGTCGAGGGACATGCTATATCGACATGAGAAGTTAGTAGCACATAGACACTGAAACTAAGCCAACCCTTGCTACAGCCATATAGCATGTGAATCAACTTTCTCTCTTAGATGGTTTGCGAGTACAATTCCAAAATGTACTCACGGCTTTGTCCCTGGCTATTAACTTGGCCAGACTTCGGAGATGATTATGAAGAAGACGATGTGGAGTATGACGACGCCGGTGCGAATTAGGACTCGTTTCCTGGTCAGTCGCCTGTAGGGTAGTAGGCCTGACTTGGTCCACTACGCTACGTGTATCCGCTGCTGTTATGTTAGTTGTGTCTGTTGAACTTGCCCTGTGAGGCGTTTGTATTCAGCCAAGAGGCTATGTAAGACTTAACGACTTATTTATGTAATGGATGATGTATCTGTAATGCCAACTCTGTTATGTGGATTCACGATGCTCTCCTGGGATCGTGAATTGTATGCATAACGGGAATCCCGGATGGTAAGCCGGGGTCCCCACAGAGTTGGTATCAGAGCCATCCTGACCTTAGGAAACCCTAGTTTAGCATGGGCGTTAGACCGGACCAAAAATTATTTTCTTAAAATAAAAGAGATGGCTATATATATATCAATGGTAAATATATATTGCTCTCATCTCTTCCCTTATTCTTTAAGCATATTTAGTTACTTGCATTTAATTTCAAGTTTTTACTTATGTATGAATTTTGCACACTTGGGTAAGTCATTAATAAACTCTACTCTAAAATTTGTGTAGATGGATGCCCTTACCGCGCACCGCCAGGTTGGTACCCACGAGGACGTGCTGGTCTTCGAGAGGGACCTAGTGGAGTTGACTGCGCGCCTTGGACGACCGCGTCCTGAGGTGCGCGGTTATCAGCTGTTCGAGGAGGGCACCCGCGAGCTGGCTATCCGAGTGGTATGCCAGGTCCGCGGGAAGGAGGTTCCGCCCACCTCACCGGAGTTCACTTTTGAGGTGGTCGAGCGCAACTGGGGCGATGGCCTGATGCGCGTTCTGCGCCACGCCATCTCGCGCCTAGTCCACCTCCACTACGACGAGTTACTTGGGACTCGTTACGAGCACTACGGGAGGGTCGACGCCGATGGCTTTCCCCACCAGGCCGCGGCGCACACCCCTTTCAGCCGCCACTTCTGCCACACTGAGGCTATCCTGCACCACACGCAGGAGCATCTGGACCATGTCCGGATGGTCGCCGACGAGAGGGGACTTGAGCTCGCGGTTCTTCGTGAGGACCTCCAGGAGTCTATCTTCTCACGTCACTGTCTTCTCTCTGCCAAGAGGAAGATTGTGAAGAAGAACAAGGCTCTGAGGAGGTGCGTCCGCGAGTTGGAGGACCACTTGGCTTCTCTTGAGAGCCACGTGTCCGAGTTGGAGGAGGAGACCCCCGAGCTCCGCAAGGAGAACGAGGAGGTAGTCGGCCACGACGACGACCACTAGGAGGCGTTCGACGAGGAGCCCGCTAGTACCGATGATGACGCCCGTGGTAGCGAGAGCAGTGATGACTGCAACACTATCCTCGACTTCTACGCTCCTGAGACTCCTAGCGAGGAGGACCCCGAGGAGCTAGTTCCCGACGTTAGCGGCGACGAGTAGATCTCACCACTCTACCTCTCACTTAGGATGCCGCGTAGTGTTTAGTTTGATCCTTTTGCGTATCGGTGTTGTATGGTCTATCTAGAACCATTTGCTATGCTTGTTGTATGCGACTATGTGTGGTATGTGTGTGTGCCTGGACATGTTTGGCACCCTTTTGCTTGTATATATTATGTATGCATGGACTTGTTATGCATGGTTGTTGGAGCATGTTATGTATGGTTGCCATGGATGTATGCTATGCATGAGTGTAGTTTCTTTCTTTCTTATGAAACCTGCATAAGTTCCCTTGTTATAAATCTCACCAATTTACTCCTCTCCAGAATGGCTCCGGAGACTAGTGCCCACGCTGGCGACAACCCGCCCCCACCTCCTGAGCCCGACATGACGCAGGTGCTGCGGCTCCTGTTGGAGGAGCGTGAAGCCGCACGCGCCGAGCATCAAGCCAACCTAGCCACACTCCAGCAACTCGCCCAGATGGCCACCAACCACAACAACCATGGTGGCAACGATGATGAGGAACCCCGCAACACGCTTAGGAACTTCCAAAACTCCAACCCACCAACATTCACCAAGTCTACCGAACCCCTAGACGCCGACGACTGGCTCCGCACCATTGAGAGCAAGCTCGAGTATGCGGGAGTTGGAGCAAACGAGAAGGTGCTCTACGCCACCCATTTCCTAGCTGGCGCAGCAGGCGCATGGTGGTAGAACGTCCGTGCCATGCAGCCCGAGGGCCAAGTGATGACTTGGGAAGCCTTCAAGACCAAGTTCCGCAAGGCCCACATTCCATCTGGACTCATCAAGATCATGCGTGACAAGTTCCTTAACCTCAAGCAAGGAGGTATGAGTGTCACCGAATACCTCGACAAGTTCACCGCCTGGGGGAGGTATGCCCCTAACGACATCGACACCGATGAGAAGAAGCGGGAGCGCTTCATGAATGGACTTCAGGAAGACCTGCAGCCTTATCTGGTTGCCGTGCCCTACCACGATCTGGAGTCCCTAGTTGACGCTGCTATTATGGTCGAGGATAAGAACAAAGCTGCCCGTGAAAGCCGGAAGAGGAGAATGATGAGTCAGGGTGGACCAAGCAGTCAGAGATCCCGCAGCATGCCCCCATCTAGGTCTGCGCCACCCCCTCAGAGGTTCGCCTCTCAAGCTCCCAAACCCAACAACCCCAACCGCCAGTACTCAAGAAACCGCCCCTCTGGCGGAAATTCTTCTGGAGGAAATCGCAACACTTTCAACCCTGTCAACCGCAGCCAAGGTAGTGGCTGCTATACTTGTGGTCAGCCATGGCATTTCTCTAAGGAATGTCCCCTGAAGAAACCATCAGCACCGAGCCTCAACGCGCCGAGGCCCAATCAGGGTCAAGGCCGTGGACCCACTGGAAGGAACCCAAAGACTCAAGCCAACAATGCCAGAGGCCGCTTAAATCATGTGACTGCGGAGGAAGCTGCTGAGGCACCTGATGTTGTTCTGGGTACGTTTCTCGTCAACTCAGTTACCGCAAAGGTGTTATTTGATTCTGGAGCTTCGCATTCCTTTGTTACCGAGAGGTTCGTGTCCAAGGGTGGGTTGACCGCGTCCCAAATGACCCGCAACATGATAGTTCAAATTCCTGGTTCTCAAGTTAGGGCACACTTGACCTGCGAAGGGGTACCCATAGATATTCATGGCATATCTTTCCAAGCCGATCTGATTATCCTCGGTACCAAGGGTTTGGACGTGGTACTTGGGATGGACTGGATGTCCAAGTACCAGGGTCATATAGACTACGCCGAGAAGGCGATAACCGTAACCAATAGTGAAGGAGTTAAGATTGAGCACATCGCGACTATGCCATCTCGTAGAGCCTACTACAAGAAGTCTGTCTCTGGACCGACTCTCGATCAAGTTCCGGTGGTCTGTGAGTATCCGGACGTCTTTCCTGAGGAGCTGCCAGGTATGCCCCCTGATCGGGATATCGAGTTCGTAATTGAGTTGATTCCCGAAACAGCTCCTATTGCCCAACGACCCTATCGTATGAACCCCCAAGAACTTGAGGAGTTAAAGAAGCAACTTGCTGACATGCTCAGCAAAGGCCTTATCCGTCCCAGCGCTTCACCCTGGGGATCGCCTGTTCTATTTGTGGACAAGCGAGACGGTACCATACGACTGTGTGTGGACTACCGTAGACTCAATGAGGTAACCATCAAAAATAAGTACCCACTCCCGAAGATTGAAGACCTGTTTGATCAGCTGAATGGAGCCAAAGTGTTCTCCAAGATTGATCTCCGCGCCGGATATCATCAGCTGAAGGTCCGAGAGTCTGACATTCCCAAGACTGCCTTCACCACTCGCTAGGGCTTATTCGAGTACACCGTCATGTCCTTTGGCCTAACCAACGCCCCTGCCTATTTCATGAATCTCATGAATAAGGTATTCATGAAATTCCTAGACAAGTTTGTGGTGGTCTTCATCGACGATATCTTGGTCTATTCTAAGACTGAGGAAGAGCACGCAGAGCATCTGCGGCTAGTTTTGGGAACCCTGCGTGAACACCAACTCTACGCCAAGTTCAGCAAATGTGAATTTTGGCTGAAAGAGGTTGGATTCCTTGGCCATGTACTCTCAGCTGGTGGAGTATCCGTTGACCCTTCAAAAATCACCTCCATCACGGAAAAGAAAGCCCCAACCAACCCCACGGAAGTCCGAGCATTCCTTGGATTAGCCGGATACTACCGAAAATTTGTAGAAGGATTTTCCAGCATCGCCCGCCCATTGACTCAGCTACTCAAGAAAGATAAGAAGTTTGAGTGGACTGAGAAGTGCGAGCAGAGTTTCCAAGAACTCAAGAGGAGACTTGTGTCGGCACCTATCCTGACCATGCCCGATATTACCAAAAGCTTCGACGTCTACTGCGATGCATCCAAGCTTGGCCTTGGAAGTGTCCTTATGCAAGACGACAAGGTTATAGCCTATTTGTCCCGTCAACTGCGCCCTCATGAGATGAATTACCCTACTCATGACCTCGAGCTTGCCGCTGTTGTCCATGCCCTCAAGACATGTCGACACTATCTTATGGGAAACCGTTGCGAGATCTACACCGACCATAAGAGCCTTAAGTATATCTTCTCTCAGAAGGAGTTGAATATGAGACAGCGGAGATGGATTGAACTCATCAAAGACTACGACCTAGGCATTCATTACCATCCTGGTAAAGCGAATGTGGTCGCCGATGCCCTCAGCCGAGAACCTTGCTCTCTAAATACCATATTAAAGTCCAGCCAACCCACCTTATGTGAGGAGTTCGAGAGGTTTGGACTTCAGCTGGTAAGCCATGGTTTTCTGGCGAACCTTGAAGTCCGACCCACACTCACGGACATCCTTAAAGAAGCTCAGAAGGGACACGAGAGTATCGAAGGCATCAAGCGTAGGATGGGATGAGAGGAAGTACCTGGGTTCTCAATTGACCAGGAAGGTGTGCTATGGTATAACGGCCGCCTGTGCGTCCCTAGCATCGATGAGTTGAAGCAGTCCATCATGAAGGAGGCCCATGATACCCCTTACTCTATTCATCCCGGAGGCACAAAAATGTACCAGGACTTGAAGGAACGTTTTTGGTGGCACGGTATGAAGCGAGAGATCGCCCTCTATATTGCCCGGTGTGACGTCTGTCAACGCGTTAAGGCCGAGCATCAAAGCCCCGCAGGCTTACTGCAACCCTTGAGGATACCGTTATGGAAGTGGGAGGAGGTCAGTATGGATTTTATTACTGGTCTACCAACCTCCAAGCGGGGACATGATTCTATATGGGTCATCGTGGACCGCCTCACTAAGGTCGCTCATTTTATTCCCGTCAAGACCACTGACCATGGAAACCGTCTAGCAGAGTTGTATATCTCCCGCATCGTCAGCCTTCACGGTGTTCCCAAGACCATCGTCTCAGATCGAGGGCCCCAGTTTACCTCACGATTTTGGGCAAAACTCCAGGAAGCTTTAGGCACCAAGTTGTCTTTCAGCACAGCCTATCACCCACAAACCAGAGGTCAAACCGAGCGAGTAAACCAAATCCTTGAAGATATGTTGCGAGCTTGTGTTCTGTCTTATGGAACCAAGTGGGAAGACTGTCTGCCATTCGCGGAGTTTTCCTACAACAATAGCTACCAGGCTAGCCTTCAAATGGCCCCTTTTGAAGCCCTCTACGGACGCAAGTGCCGTACCCCTCTCAACTGGTCCGAGACTGGAGAAAGCCAAATATTTGGGCCCGATATCATTAAGGAGGCCAAAGAGCAAGTCCAGCTCATTCGGAATCGTCTGAAGGCAGCCCAATCCCGGCAGAAGAGCTATGCCGACTCTAAGAGAAGGCCGGTTACCTTCAACGTGGGAGATTTTGTCTATCTTCGAGTGACACCGCTCAAGGGCATGCAACGTTTCCATGTTAAGGGTAAGCTAGCACCCCGCTACATCGGCCCATTCAAGATACTAGAGCGCCGCGGAGAGATGTCCTACAAGCTAGCGCTACCCTCAGAATTGTCTGAGTTACATGATGTCTTCCACGTGTCGCAGCTCCGCAAATGTCTTCAAGTTCCTAACAAACCCGAGACCTTCACCGAGATCGATCACAACTCCATCGACCTAAGCTCCGACCTCACCTATCGGGAGAGACCCGTCCGCATTCGTAAAGAAGACGTCCGTCTTACCCGTAGACGCAAGATCAAGATGTATAAGGTGCAATGGAGTAACCACACCGAAGACGAAGCCACTTGGGAACGTGAGGATTATCTTCGGCGAGAATTTCCCGGACTACTTCACGCTTAGCTACGGAATCTTGGGACGAGATTCTTTTAAGGGGGGAAGGTCTGTAACATCCCACTTTTGGTGATCAAGAAATTGCACTTGCTTAAGTATCTGTTAGGGTAAATTAAAACTTTTGTTAAGCATTGTGTCTGTTTTTCCATGAATGTATGATTTTATGTGTGGACTAGCTTGTGTGATTTCATGTGAATGCAAAGGCATGATTTTATGTGAGCATATGTGTGGATGATTTCATGTCTTTGATTTCAAACTTTCCAATACTTGAACTTTATGAACTAGAGTTAGTGTTGTGATTCTTTGCATGAAATATTAAGCCTAGATTAGCTTGTGCTCACCATAATACCTAACATAGGATTCTTTGCTTGTTTTCAATCCTATTTCTTTTATTTTCTTTTTCTTGTGCTTCTTTATTTGAAATTAGGGACTTATCTAAAACCCTAGTTTAACTATTCTAAAAATTCTCAAACCTTGGCTATGACTTGTTGGTTATATTTAAAACCCTTGGAAACAAATTTGGGGATTTTTCAAAGTCAATTCTTCAAGATTCAAATTTGAATTCGAATCTCAACCAAACCACCCTAGACTTGCCATGCATCTCCCTCTCTCCTTTTTCTCTTGCCAAACCGACCAAGGGAGGAAACAAGGGATCTGCAAAAATCTGCTCTGGTGTCCAGGAGATCTTCAAAAACACTTTTTCCTTTTGTCCTATTCGGTTGGCATCGAGGGGGGAGGAGAAGCCCGATGCATATCCCTCTGTTAAACCCCTTCCCCTCTCTGATCTCCACAGGGCACCGCCCTTGACCCCCAATAGCTGATCGTCGCCCTGCAGAACCCTAGCACCAGCCCCACCTCACAGCGTCACGTTGCCAGCACCCAACGCCGCCCTGCCAGTCGCCATGGCCACCGAGAGCACCCGATCGAGGCTGAGCATCACCGACCGTTTCCCGACCCCTCACCTCGCCACTGGCCACGTGCCGAACCCCAGGATCAATTCCCTGCGTCGCCCTTGGCGTAGGCCGACCGTGCGCATCACCTAGACCGCGCCGAGCCGGCGTGCGCAGCGCGACCAGAGCGCGCAGCGCGTGCGTCACGTTCCCGTGTGTCTGCACCCTGTCCAGCCCCGCTCAGCACAAGCACGCGCACGGCATCGAGCCCCCAACACCACGACACCTTCGCCTTGCATTGCCGTGCACCGTCACGCCCTCGCCACGCACCGTTTCTCTTCCTCCTTCTCTGAACCTGATACGATCCCGTGTGGAACCGACACCCACCGACGCGCCCTGCGTGTTACTTGGAAGCAGCCCACAACGCCGCACCCAGACACCGCCCACGCCGCCCAATCGCTTCCGGTGACGCCCACCGTAGACCAAGTGCACCCCTCCAGTTATAAGCCGGGGAAACCCTCTGGAAGCCCCTCTCCCCTCTCATTTGCTTCTCCCCACTCTCTCTCACTCCCTCAACCACTCCGCTGAGAAACCGAAGCAAAGCCACGACCGAAGCTCGTCGGAGCTGCGGTAGATCGACGGCGGCAGGGGAGGTTGCCGTCGTCAAACCTTGCTAACCCTCTGATCTTCTCTGGAAGCCGGAACACCCTCGTGACACCTAGACCTCACTCAGTTCTCGCCCTCGTGCAGGAAAGGGTGGAGCCGACGCTGCCGTCACCGTAGACGATCCAGACCACGGCGGAGCTTCCGGCCTAGCCCTAGCTCCTGCATGCAGCACCTGCGACCTCCATCACCATCTCCGACCTCGCCTCGGCCGACTCCAGCCCACGCTTGACTCCGGCGACCTCGGTAAGCAGCCGCGCCGCAAAACCCTAGCTCACGCCGACCTCCTCGCGCACATGCTGCAGCGGACGACGACGACGGCGAATGGCCGTCGATCTCCGTCTGATCCAGCGGCCGAGACCGCGTACCATTTCGTCACCGCCCCGGGCTGGCCGGCGAGCCGGTTGGGCTGGATCCGTCCCGGATCTGGCTCGGCCTGGCCAGATCCGGCATGCCCCGCCTTTCTTCTTTTTCTTTTTCCCTGTTAAATCCAAATACTGAAAATGTGCTGTGTTTTAAATCGTTTTAAAAATGTTTTAAGCCTCAGAAAATTGTGAAATAAATTTTGTAGGATGCAGTAATAAGTTATTAATCATCTGGTGCTGCATGTTTGATTTTTAGGATCCTAACTAATATCTGAGGATTATTATTGGTAGATCTGTTGGTTATCACCATTATCTGCAAATATGTTATTCTGTTTGTTGAAAATTGGTGAAACCAATTTTCACTATTAGCTTACTGTTACTCTGATCTGTAGAAACTAGATTTACTATTTTAGGAACTGTGAATTGCTTGCAGTAATTATTTTGGTATTAATAGTGCCCTGCAGTAATTGTTTTATTGTGCACAAAATAATTATTATTTTTGGAATGATTCCACTTCTGGTGTGTTGTGCATTGGATTAGCTTTACAGTTTGATCTCTGTTAGAATTTTAGGGCTTACAGAGAATTTTAGAGGAATATATTGCTGTTCTAGAGATATCTAGGATTGTTAAATCTTTATTAAACTTACTTCTTTACTAATTAAAATTGATTCCAGTGATGTTGGCTCTGTTATATTGGGAGTTTGAAAGTAGATATACTGATGCCATGTTTTGATATGTTTGATGCATGCAAGTGTTTGCTTGTGTTTGAATAGTACCATGTATCTAGGATTTGCTTGCTATTATGTTGGTGATTATTTTCTTTTATAAAATAGTTTTATGTTCTGAAATCTAAACTTGTTTGCTTCTGATACTCAAATGCTTGAGTTGTATGATGTTGTTTGAATGAACTTCATGTATGCAAGAATGCTCATTGTATGTATGTTTCGTTTCTTTTTCCGGCGGTAGAATCAAACGACGACTGTGCAGAGGAGGGGGAAGTATTTGAGTATCAGGAGGAAGGTGACCAAGGACAAGCCAATCAAGGCAAGCCATCTACTTGTTGCATATCTGAATCCTAATATGTCACTATGCATTGCTCTACTCTTGTTTCTACTATTATGCATTGTTTTCGTATATTGCTATGTCCCTTATATAGCAATAGTTGGCGACTTAGCTCCACAAGTCGAATTGCTATGATCTCTAAAGACGACACCTTTGACACCTACTCAATACTCTGAAAATTAGAGACTCGATGATTAGCATCGAAGTCTTTGGGAAACACTTGTAGTGGAGCCAAAAACTCTAGGTTTGGGAATACTCTCTCGGGAAGTATTTCGAAAATGGTTTCGAAAACCTTGGAGTAGTTACTACTCTATTGAGATGTTTTGTAATGATTTCATAAACAAGGAGTGGACAATGGGAGATGAAGGAGTGGTGGATTTTCTGAAAAAGGGCATTGTGTATAAGTGTTCACCAAACCAATTACTCCCGTGCAACCGCATTACCCGGTATGGGACGGGCTTAGTCTTGAAGTTTATTTGCTTTAGTGCGGGGAGCCTCATACTATATAAGGGTCTGTAGGGCCCCGGAATCCGGATTGTCGCAAGTGGTGGGCAACAGTGTAGCGGGCCCGCCAATAAGCTACCCGTGCGGAAGACACTTGGGTAACTCCCGCCGTGGCACTGGAACTACGCTCGACGGAGGTAGACGGCCAGGGTTTGCCGGGGATGTAAACTCCACAGGGTAGGCACCCGTACTAAGGTAGATAGATGGAGGGCTTCGATCGATTATCCGAACCCCGCATACTTGTGTATGACGGTCCGTGGTGGTATCCCGGCGGATTTATCGAATGGTGTGGGTAAAGTGTACAACCTCTGCAGAGTGTAATCTATTCGAATAGCCGCGTCCTCGGTCATGGACGGTTGGAATGGCCATACTTAACCTGTGTCAGGTTTTGGTTTTAGAAAAGGGTTTTCTGGAAAAATGGAGTTTGTGCCGGACGGAGTACCTGGAGGGTACTGCCGTGGCACGGAGGTGGATCGGAGTACTTGAAGGGTACTGCCGATGTTTGGAGGTGGTCATGTTCGATTGACCACCGATCTATTCTTTAGTGGAGTTTCCCCCTTTCCTAGAGATTTTACTAAATGCTTCTAAAAGTCTTCTTTAATAAGGATATAGAAATGTCGAGGGACATGCTATATCGACACGAGAAGTTAGTAGCACATAGACACTGAAACTAAGCCAACCCTTGCTACAGCCATATAGCATGTGAATCAACTTTCTCTCTTAGATGGTTTGCGAGTACAATTCCAAAATGTACTCACGGCTTTGTCCCTGGCTATTAACTTGGCCAGACTTCGGAGATGATTATGAAGAAGACGATGAGGAGTATGACGACGCCGGTGCGAATTAGGACTCGTTTCCTGGTCAGTCGCCTGTAGGGTAGTAGGCCAGACTTGGTCCACTACGCTACGTGTATCCGCTGCTGTTATGTTAGTTGTGTCTATTGAACTTGCCCTGTGAGGCGTTTGTATTCAGCCAAGAGGCTATGTAAGACTTAACGACTTATTTATGTAATGGATAATGTATCTGTAATGCCAACTCTGTTATGTGGATTCACGACGGTCTCCTGGGATCGTGAATTGTATGCATAACGGGAATCCCGGATGGTAAGCCGGGGTCCCCACATAGCCGCCCCGATCCAGTGGAAGCTAGCCCATCGCTGCCATCGCGGCCGCCCACCGCCGCATCCGGATAGAGCTATATCGAAGTATGGATGACGCACGCACAAGGTACTCATGCATGTACATGTACGTAGCTAGAATAGCTAGCGGATCGATGGATTTGTTTTAAAAACGAGAGAAGAGAGATCGAGGAACTTTAGCTCGGTAGCTGGGTCGTCTAATATATAGATTGCTACTGTAGCTGGATTGCCTGATACGTACGGAATAGCAATCTATATCAAGCAGTCATATACATGCTCCCGTACGTACGGACAGACAAAAGAAAGGTGATCTTCCTTCGAATGATGAGGCGAATCGAGGTGACGCATCTCGTACGCATGTAGCTAGCTGATTTTGAAAAAAAAGAAGCAAACTTAGCTTGGTAGGTGGATCGGTTATCAAAACGAATGGAGAGCAAAGTATTTGAAAACGAATTTTTTTTTTGAAAAAACGCGACGTAGCGGCACTCTCGCTCCGGGCATGGATGCACACGAAGGACAAGGCCGGCGGGGCGGCGCCACAGACCGTGACCTCAATGCCCTGGCCTTTGCTTGTGGTGCCTTGGCCGTGGTGGAGTTGTTGCGGTGGGCGAAGTGGATCCTTGTATCGAGGAAGATACAGGGCGGGAGTCCCTCACCGGCGTCCAGCTCCGTTATGGTCGGCGGGTTCAACCAGTATTTGTCCATTGTTGTCGACGGAGGAGGTGTAGTAGAACTGTGCCAATCGAGAATTCATTCATGTCGGTGCGGATGTTGCGAGGTAGCTCAAGAGTGAACTCTAGTTAGCTCCTCGACAACCTGGGAGGATCATTACCTTTGGTGTGGAGGAGTAGAGGTAGATGGGAGGAGTTCGATGTGGATGGTGTTTGGTTGTGGCATACAGTGCCACCGGCTTTGCAAATCACCAAACACCTTGCAGGGGAGGAAGGCAAAGATGGTTGTGGCGGCGAACCACACTGAGGTGGTGACGACTTGCCGAAGGTTAGGCTTCCATCCTCGCGAGGTCAACTGCCGCGCCTCCCGATTCAACTTCCATCCTCGCGAGGTCAGGCTTCACGGTTTGCATGGGTCATCAACGGAAGTGGCGCGGTTGCGGATACCGCGCGTAATCGATAAGAGCATGCCGCCCGCAACTACAGCAGGATGTGGTCGACGAGAGCAAGCCGCAGGTGGTGGCTCTAATCGCAGATTTCCTCATCCAGGCTGAGAACCTCTTCCGGCTCAGCCCCCTTGCCTCCTCGTGGCGTCTGCCGCGACACCGTGGCCGACCACTAATGCTGTTACTTGATCTCTAGGTCCCTGTCTTCAAGAAGGAGACGGTGTCCTTGTCTACACTAGCCGTGAAGAGGTACGCCGGCATCAGCCGCGCCCGGAACCAGCCGTCGAATCGCTCAATACGCTCGTCCCTCGCTGCACCGTGGTAGGCGTCATTGTAATTTCCACCCTGATCCAATCAGTCAAACTGCCACCGTCGATTGTAGAGCTCGTCAGTTGTCTCGGTGGTTGCCTCCTTTAACCGATGCAAAAAAGGTATGCTCCCTCACTGTTACCTCACTTCCTCCCGTTTTGCTTGTCATCGACGATGCCTGTCACCGTTGCTTGCCTTCAGGTAGTTCTTCCATGGGAAGTACAACTATACCTATTGCCTCATGGCCTTCGCTGAGAAAAATGCTGACGGGCGCCATTATCCAGTCCGCCAATGCCGCCGAGCCCAAGATCTAGGTGAGCATTCTTCACGGATCACTGCAACTTCAAACATGTATTTGTGTGTACGTTAATTGGCACAAACTTTACAGCCCGCTAGAAGATTATGTTGAAGCCGTGGAGGAGACGCAGTGCCCTCGATTAGTACGCCGGAGCCATAGAGGAGAAGGTAGCGACCTCTTCTTCACGACCACCAAATCACTGTTTGAGGTACCTGTCTGTCTGCTGACCCTCGCGTTGTCTGTGAAGTGCGTACATAGATGATCAAGTTGTGGTGTACTCTTGTTTATTTCAGCTTGTTCATGTGAGGTTCAAATAAATGCACTTGTTTAGGAAAATTCGAATCTGAAAAATGATTGTCATTGATCTCTAGACCAGTAAAATGAAACAAATCTGCATGTCTATGTCCCATAAGCTCGTTAAGGAAATATGTGGCATCTGAACTGACAAATGTATCTTTACATAGGTAGGGTGGGGAACCATACATATCTATCAATGTGTTGCTGAAGAAATAGAAAACTTGTGCAAAACTACAAAGATTTCAAAAAAAATCATTGCTAATTGTTTTGGTAATATTTCTCTATAGTAAGCTGCATTTGAGACAAAAAAATTGTACGTATTGGTCTTCATTATACTGGTTTTATATAAAACCATTCTGCACTTCTTCCAGGACTTCGGGTAGGTGTTTTTGCGCCATGTTCATGATAGCTTATGACCCTTCTTTTGCTCTTCTTAGCCAGCTTAAGTAGGCAATGTTTTTCTCTGCGTTTATTCTACAAATATTGGGCATGACATGGTCGTATTGCTTCTGTAAGCCCTCTAGATCACACAATTTTTCGTTCTTTGTGATAGGGATTGTATGTACAACAATTGTCCCAAAACATACGTTTGAATTTCTGATAGATAACATGACAGAAAATCCTGGGCGAGTTCCCCACCTTGTTTTTCCATCGGTATGGTTAGTTGGATTTTTACTTGCAAATCGTAAATGCAGCTCCATGGTCTTTCTGGGTCATGCTGTTCCAAAAGCATACTGCTCTGAAAGATCTCGATCAATTTCCTTTCTTTGAAGTTTTCTAATGTGAATTTATCCATTTAATTTTTAAACATACTAACCAATCACGCAATAAAACGGTTGTCAAGCAAATAGAGAACGGACCAAGAAGGCCTTGTCTGGCACTTGAAGGGCCGCACAGCTAAAGATACCACTACTCGAACAAGCAATACAAAGAAAAGTGGTGGTTTCTGGTTAGGACATACAAGAAACAAGCAAGAGTGTCAAATTCTGAATCTTATTGTGCAACCCACAAGTCTAGGATATTTTGATGAGCTAATTAAACTACCACCTTAATGAAAGGATCATTATCTTGCATAATACTCCTATATGCCATGAGTGAAAATATGGCTTGCAAAGATCAAGGACTTTTAAAACAGTATCTTTTGGAGATAAAGCATCTGTTCTAAGTTTGGAGAGAATCAATGCTTTATTTGTATTTGTATGACATAATTATATTTTCAAAAAAACTTGGTGTAATTAGCTATCCTCTAACTATATATGTACAGGGAAGTATCACAAGAGCATATCCTGTATTAATTTGACTGTTGGTGTGTGTAACCCGCAGTAGTTATATCATGTTTTTGTTTAGCCAGAAGCACCTGAGACAATGTGGGGATAGAGAACAAATATGTTGTGTATACTTCCTAGAAATGTACCAATTTTTAAATGTCGTTTTGTCATATAGGAATAGGTAACCGCAATCAGCAAGTAAATATTTGTGATAACCTTGACAGTAACTTATCAGTGCATCTGACCTTGCAGGTTCTTTTAGGAAGAATATGTATCAGGTTCACTGGCACCTTGAAGAACCACAACAGCAAAGGATCAACACCCTCTCTCTCGTTCAACATAGCGTGGAGCTGACATCCAAAAACAAGCGAAAGAGAAGGGATGCAGGCAGTTTGTGCCACTTAAGCGCGCCTGAGAAGTCTTTCGAATGATCCTAGGTTCGTGGTACAGAAAATCAACACAACCTCCAAGATGCCCAAATGTCATTACTCATTAGAGAAATGTAAGAAGGTTTGAACTGAAGAGTAGTAACAACAGTGCCATCAGCAAGCCACCTTGGAGAAGATAATATGATTTTCTATGAACTATTAGCAGATGTGCCTCCTCTTTGTTTTGTGTTTATATAGTTATTGCTGAGTGATGGACATAATACTTCTTTATTTTTATCTTGTTAGTTATTTGAATAATGGTGGTCAGTTTTTCCAGCATTTCTAAATCCATACTAGCTGTTTTATATGACAAAGAAAGAAGGAATGTCTTCTTTCTTTAGAATTGGTCTCTTCATTTAGAGATCTATGCACTTGATTGGATATACATTTAGAAAAATGATTCATCATGTACAAGGTATGACATGTTATTTTGTCCGTAACTGTTCTTCAATATATGAACATCCTTAATATTTGTCTTATGGCTTTGGACATCTTGACAGCACGTAGTCCGTAGCAGCGCAGAGGCACCTTACTATTTAGTGTATTTATTTGTGTACAAATAGCAGATAGGTCCAATGTATCTTGTATATGTCCAAATTTACATTGATTTGTCTATATTTAGGTAGACCCGCTGCCGCCGCTTCCCCTGCGTGCTCCTGGCGCCGCCCCAATTCCGGCGATGCCAGGATGCCAAGAATTCCCCTGCGTGTTCCTGGCTCCTTCCCTCTCTCTATCATATTTTCTTTTTCTTTTTCATTACTGTAATTCAATTAGAGAAGTACAAGGCAAACACATAATACAATATAGACAAATCAATGTATCTTGTACTGAAATTATTCGTTATATTGGTGGAATTGGAGTTCAGTAAGATAAAAGGAAAGCCAATATATTATCAACATAGCAATGAACAAAATGTTTTATGATTACGGATGGTCTGAAGCGACTAGACTTGACTCTGATAGAGCTGATTTCCGTCCATATGATGCCCACAGACCCATGCAAGTTAGTTGACGAGCTTTGCAGTAGAGTAAGCAAAATGTTAAAATATTGAAATGATAATATTCACTGCTATGATTTTTTGTTTCTTAACATTTGCCTCACATGCAAGATGGGTGCGGAGCTCCAAATCGTATCTTATAGGTTTGAGTCTTAAGGATATGCTCCAGATGGACACGCCCATAGACAATGACTATTTTAATTTGGACATACGCATAGTGGCATGCTACAAGATCCTGTAGATCAGACTGATGTGCACTAAATGAATATACATGTTTGTATAAGTTACTATATTCTTGTATCTTTATTTTTATCAGTATGTTTCTCTAAACAAACAATCATGAGACGGCGATGGTCAACTCCACACGAGGTCATAAGTGCGAGTAAAGCCAAATATTCAAGCACTGGCAACATTTTTTAATAGTTGGCATTGGATAGATTACAAAATCTCTTCACAAAAACTGATAAAGATGATTCACTTGTACAACGCCGCCACGTTATATGTGGTTCTAATGGTTGCGCTTTGAAGGTTTTTCTTCCTTATTCATCTATGGGGCAGTTCGATAACCATGCCCCTTCTGTATTTGTGCAGGATCTTCTTTCTGTGGAAAAAAGGCTATTGGTGGCGCACCATTTTGGCATATGCGTGGCGCATATGGGATGCGCCACCAATGCCACGCCACTAATAACAGTTTATGGGTGGCGCATCTCAATATGCGCCACGCATAGTATGAATATTAGTGGCGCATATAGCATATGCGCCATTAGTATCTTATGTGTGGCGCATATTGCTATATGCGCCACTAATAAACAATGCGCCACTAGAAACTTACAATATGCGCCACTGATATTTCGTACAGGTCAAAAAAAACTGATATTTTCTGATATTTATATACAACAATGCACAAGAATATATATAGGTATACAATATAACTGCAGAATACACAGCATGCAGTACAAAACAAATATATCATCATCACAAACAATTAGAACCATAATAGTGACAAAGTTCCCGAATATTAGAAGTATTAGAGCATATATAGCCCAAGTCCATGCATTACACACACTACACATCTCACCAAAAGACCGAGTAGACTACACCCGCAATGGTGAGCAAGACCGGGAGCACGATCATCAAGGTCTTCATCCGGTTGTTGTTTCTCCGCTCTCCTAGGAGGTGGATCCTCCACCTAGCTTCCGCTAGCTCTCTCGTCGGATACCCCTTGTAGGAGTTGCCGCTGAACTTGTTCACTTGCTTCTGGCAATCCTCCCACTCATCGTAGACTCCTGGTACCCATCCTTTGTACACCACGTAGCATCTCGGCATCTCTGTAGACAAAGCCATATATATAGTATTCAAGCTATAAGAAAAGAGTTACATATGTCGACAAAGCCATATATCATATGCAACCGAAAGAATGAAAGGATTCACATGCATGTCGACAAAGGAAAGTACTCGAGCTAAGAAAAGAGTTATATATAAGTATCCCGCATACAAAAGTAAATAAGTCCAACAACGATGCTTTCGACTAAGGCAAGTTATAAGTTTACACCTCACACACATACACACACCGGAATGAGTTGCAGACAGTAAAGTTTATGACTCAAGCACACACGATTGACATACACGCGAAAACGACTAGGAAGAATCATGAAGACTTTGGTTGACATGGCTCCGGGAACGGTTTGTAGCAATCTTTCGTTGTCCATGTCCTAGTGTCACGCTATTTCCGGAGCCGGTCTTCGATCTCGCACTTAGCCAACGGTCTGGCGTAGAACAAGGTTCCGCCCCTTGTGATGACATCTTCTTGCAAGATAGTCGCAATCTGATTCTGGATGCGGAAGAAGTCATCCCTAAATTCAGCGTCCTCGATCCTTGCATGCTCTTCGGCCCATCCTCGGACACTAGCTGGCGTCGTAAGCCTGTGTTCGTTCTAGATGATCACCCGCATGTGATGGAGGGCTTAGAAGGCCTCCTTGACACTGTTAGGCGGCTGCTTGACGCAGGGGAACTTGATTACGTGCTTGAACATGTGTCTGTCGTCCTTGACATTTTCCGCCCCCTTCCTGAAGTCGCCTCCCTTCCTGGCGTATCCCTCGAGAGTATTATCTAGAACACCCTTGATGTAGGCATAGTTTTTTGTCTTTGCCTCACTCCCCGAGTCTAAGTAGACGGCTACCGAGTACCTCGAGGCAACGAGGATCAATGTACAGTATATGTCTCTGCGCAAAACAGTTGAAACGAAAGAATGTTGGAAAAGGAGCAATTGAAAACTAACAAATGACAAGTTATTACGGCGGCCGAGCGAGTGTGCACTTACTCGGAAAAGTAAGGAAGAAGAATGTCTTTTGTACTCTTGTTGTCCAGCAGGAACTTTTGGAGGTACTCCTTTGCTCTGGAACGGTTCGCTGGATTCATCAACATGCCTTCACGCATGAAGTAGGGGTCCGCTATCGCGACGCCAAGGTTCTCCTCTCTGTTGACCTTCATC
Source organism: Dactylis glomerata (assembly GCA_007115705.1). Taxonomy (NCBI): domain Eukaryota; kingdom Viridiplantae; phylum Streptophyta; class Magnoliopsida; order Poales; family Poaceae; genus Dactylis; species Dactylis glomerata. The sequence goes on from QXEO01000720.1 coordinate 1,488,342, forward strand.
GCCCGCTAGAGCGCGTATAGGCAGACCAAGTTATAGTCCAGCCGTTTGGCGTTGAAAAGCTTGAAGACGTCCTCGTACGATATGAAGAAGATATCCGCGGGGTGATCATCGACGAAGCCCACGTCCGCTGGAACCTTCACCGTGAAAACGGGGTACGATGGATTTGTTTCCTTAAGAAGGCCCTCCTCCAGAAACAGAATACCATGCATAAGGCTCACCATCGCTCCACTCGCGTGGGCGACCTGCTCCTCAGTCATAATCGGTTTTCCAGCTTCATGAATTATGCCCTGCAAGGTGCCCTTAGCGGGTTGTGACATCGGGTCGTCGTGAATTCTGGGCCTCTTCGGACCGATCGGCTGCTGGCTCGCAGACGGCTTATCCTTCTTGGTCCTCTTCCGGTGGTTCTTCTTCTGGATGGGACCACCGGTTTCCAACTGCTCACCACAGTCGGTTGCCAACTGATCACCGCCGCTCACCACCTTATGGAGTGTGTTGGGGCTGAAAATATTTCCCGTATTGACTTTAGGATCAGCGGTGCCAGCATCCGGAGGCGTCTCCTCTAGGGCACCATGGAAGTCCAAACACGTGCATGCTTTGGTGCGAGCATTTTGATCTTCACGGACACGGTAGGGTTCTTCCATGTTTGGCATGAACAAAGAGTCGGTGGCGCCGGTGTTGAGCCAGTCATCTGGGTTGTCATCATCATCATCGTTGATGTCCTCAACCAGTACTGGGTATGATGCAGCGACGGCCTTGCCATGTGGTGCTGGTGGTGGCTGCGGTAAAGCGGCGGCCAACAACTTCTGGTGACGGGAGGTGTTGGTGGAGACAACTTGTTGTGGCCGCCGAGGCGGTGGCGCCATACGTGGCGGCGCCGGCTCAGTAACTGGTGCCAAACATGGCAGCGGCTCAGTAAATTTTTCCATATGTGGCGGCGGCTGAGTAACTTGTTGTTCCTTCACAAGCCAAATCTGGGTCTTCGGCCATGTCAAGACCTAGCCGAAGCAACCCGCAAGGGTCTTATGTTCATCGGCGCTTTCAGGTTGGGTGGGGGGGTCAATGTCTTCGCATCTCGGCAACACCCGAGCCAGCCGGACCTTGAACACCGCTGAGACCATCTCCTTGTGATGCATGACTGTGCTATTTCGCTGAATGATTGTGCCCTTGGCAACATCCTTCAGCTCGCCGTCCACGAAATGCAAAAGTGTGCAAGGTGTGTCCTGTGGGAAAACAAGTTTGCATATCATGAGATGTCGCTGGCTAGCTATACTCATCAAAGGCAAAGGAAATGAAATGTGCTGGCTGGAGTCATTACCTTGGAGATGGCGTTGAGCTCGGCTAATGTCGAGACACCGGTATCATTCTCCCGCCGAGATGCCTTACGACGAAGCACCGTCGGTTGTGCCTTAGCTGTGGTGGGAGGAGGCACCGGTGCGATCGGCTGCTCGGTGTTCGCGTCGGCGGGAGGTGGTGTCACCAGAGCGACCTCCGGGTGCGCGTTCGTGTTGGCGGCAACGGGAGGGGGCACCGGAGCGGCCGCTGGCTGTGCCTCCTCGACGTTGGCGGTATCGGGAGTCACCACATCCGGCGACACATGCTGGATAGAGTTGCTACCGGAGATGCTGGGCACCACTAGCGCCCCTCGTCGACCTGCCGCATTCCAAGCAGCAAGCCCCTCCCACAGCTCATCGGGAATGATCTCGCGGAGCTTCTGTTGCACTTGCTGGGCGATCAGGTCCATCATCTATTCCCGGAGCTTTTCAACTTCGCGCCTTTCACTTGCGGCGGCAGCCGCCACCGCCGCCGCTGCCGCGGCCTTCCTCTCTCTCTTCGCCACGCGGTCCACTTTCTTGAAGTCGCCAACCTTGTCGTATGTACCATAGCCAGCCACGTGGCTAGCTGAAGTCGGCGGCAAGGTCTCGGCTCTCCCCTTGATCACGTTTATCGCCCTGTTGAAGGGCGTGTCCCACCGCGGGTCCGCCGTCGACCCCTGGGACGAGCTCGCACTTAAAGCACAAGATCTTTCTTCGATTCTCTGCAGAGAAGGAAAGAGATGGCCATTTAGAAATTTAGAACGCATATCGACTCGATCGAGATGCGCGGTAAATTCCTTACCAGCTTTTTCTGAAACTTCCTCACATCATCGTCGTCGGTAACGAATTCCTTGAGTTCAGGGTGGAGATAGTAGCGGGCACGGACAAACTGCATCACCTGCTCGTCCGTGAATTTGTGCCACGGGTTCTCTTTCCCTAGACGGGCATACTCGGCGTCCTCCTTTGCCCAGATGGCCTTCTTTCCTTGGTAACCGCCGCTTCCGCAGCGTTGGTTACCTATGTTGAGGTCCTGCATACGCCTCCCCCACTCGGTCCATTTGATACCATCCAGAGTGAGGCACGCATCCTTGAACTTGATGAACTCATCTTCGTCGAGCATCGGCTCGGCCTTCTTTATCTCCTCCCAACTTTTGCCGGCGAGAATCCTCTTCTTCACTCGGCTTTTCCAGCTGCTCAAGGCTGTGCTCATCCTCGTGAGGGCTAACTTGTTGGCCTTGTTCCCTTTGAGCTTCTTGTTATTGAACGGCTCTGGGAACTGGTACCAGTTGTGAAGCTTCTCAATGAGTAGCTCGCGCAACCGCGTATTGCCCTTAGCTCTTATGTTCTTCTGGTTGATGCTCATGCTCTCCCGCACGATGCACCCGAGCTGTAGGCCGTACCCAGCGGCAAGCTTCGCAGGCTCCACGGGTTGGCCACTCGGTTTCACATACGTGAACTCTTCGAGCTTGGTGCCGAGTACCGGCGGCGTCTGATCCTGTCTTTCCTTCTTCTTCTTCTTCTTAGCGGCGGCGTCTGATCCACCGACGTCCATGCGGTCACTGCCACCATGACTACTTGTGTCATCCTCCTCGTCGCCATTGCTGCTTCCGGCGTCGTCGCCATCTTCGGCCTCGAAGTCATATTCGGACTCCGAGTCAACTTCATCGGCCGCACCTTCTTCGGCCTCCTCGCCAACTTCATCGGCCGCAGCTTCTTCGGCCTCCTCGTCGGACCCGCTCAAGTCATCGCCAAGCCGCCAAAACTTTAGGTTGGCTTTTCTTGCTTCTTCTTCGACACTCATGGGCTGAGAAGGGCCAGCCCCGACGTCTTTGTCTCCGCTCCACATGTCGGCACTTCATACAAAATATGCAATAATTTAATTAGTACAATAATTAATTAAGCTAGAGTCGACCGAAAAATTCGGCATGACCTTTGCTATTTTTTTGACCTAGGAGTGCCCATTTCTCAACCGAAACAGAAGTAAATAGACATTTCGGGAGAAATGGGCAACTCATTTAGAAATAACCTGCATCAATTCACATATACACATATTCCAGCAATAAGCAGCAGCAGCAGCAAATTAAGCAGCAGCAGCAAAGCAGCAGCATCAGCAAAGCAGCAGCAGCATCAGCAAAGCAGCAGCAGCATCAACAAAGCAGCAGCAGCATCAGCAAAGCTACAGCAGCATCAACAAAGCAGCAGCAGCAAAGCAGCAGCAGCAATATATTTGTTCCCAGCACAACAGAAGGAAGAAAGAAAGAAGCTTCACAATGAGTATTGGGATGATTAACTTGCAGTAATACTCTGTACAGTGAGCATGACATAAGGGACACAACAGAAGCTTCACAATGTTCATGGTTGCTGATACACGAGGAAGTACAAGATAACAGATTATTCTAAACGCTTTGCTGCTCAGTTATGTTCTAGTTGTCTAAACGCTTGCTTTAGTTGAGCACTTTGGCAGGATCACAGCATACTGCTGTTGTGAATAATAACCATTTATGATAAGATGCATGCTTAGCTTGTCACATTTCATGGATGATTTCTGAGAAAAAGTATTACTGAAGCAACATATAATGTTTTCCAGCACCTCATATATGTGGTAGCTAAACAAACTACTCTACTGTGATTAAGTTGAGCTGGACCAACTTATTTTATCAGACTTTCCATGCTTAATTCCTACTGTGAATGCAGCTGTGAATGCATACAATTTCCTACTATGAATGCAAAGGGAAAATCTTTTTATGGTTAATGTACTATACACAGGCTCTCAGAAGAAACTAACTAAATTAGCTAGCTTACTTAAAATTAGCTAGCCCACTGGATCCCACTTTGCTGTCAAGACAATAAAAGAAGTTACAACAACATCTTGCTGAGAAAAATAATAACTAAAGCCTAATCTAGCAGTTGTGTCAACTTGATTATTTAACTTGTCAACTTTCAAACTCCAGGTCCTAGCAAAGATATTATACATGCTCCCAGACTACAGCCTCTCTAATTATGGAGTTTCAACTTGATTATTAATGTAGGATGGCTGATTAAATTTCCTCACCTATATATGATCACCTTTTTTTGCTGAAATTTTACTCACTACTAATTTTCTAGGACATCTGCATCATCAAACTGCCTTGCTAGCAACATCCCACTGTATTTATAAGAAATTATCTTGGTTTTTAATAGCTACATTTTATTCTTCTTTAGCTTTTTAAAGGTCAATTTACAACCCTACAAGCTAAGCAGCAAGATTATATGTGACATTCAAAGAACATCTCATAACTGAACTTAGTTAAAGAAGTTGAGTAAAATTCAGACCTCTACACCATTTCTTCAGCAGCAAAGCAAAGAAAACCAGAAAAACACATTTACAGTCACTTTATTTCAACAGTAATAATTATTCCGTAGTTCTAATGTACTGTGTATGAGCACAATTATGTCAGTCTACCATGCTATTGAAAGGTAAAGAACATTGTCAACACCAAATCAATTTATGTGGTTCTTTTGTAGATGCATATGGGCAAGTTATATACCATTAGATAGTTTCCCTTCCCTCTATTACTATTCACAATTTACTGCTCTATCATCAAAGGAGTGAATACAAATTATGTTCTGTTCATCGCTTCTCAGTTTTTGCTCATCCTATGCTCTACTGCAAGTGGTTAGCCACTAGTGACAACATTGAAAGTATAGGGTACACAAACGCTTCAAAAGTAAAGCACCATGTACTATCTACTACTCTGCTTCACTAAGCAATTAATAAGGAGGCAGAAGATAGCATTCTACTCCATTTTAGATTGACGCTAACAAAAATTCACATTTGCATAGGTGAACCCAAACGCCAGCAGGTGATGTACTTTTGCGCCGTGAATAGAGAGGGAGGCTTCATTTCAACTCTCAAGCAAGCAGTGAACTATATGAGATGCACCTATAAGCAAGCAGTCAACATGTTTCCAGATGTGCTAAAAAACACTAACACATCACTAGTTATGGTCACCAGATGCCCCAAAACGATAAATCATGTCATACTACTAAGCAGCAATCGGCAATTCAACAGTTCTCTTCGGTACAGGAGGCAACAGAGCAATTTTCAAAATAACTGGAGCGACACTTGAAAAAAGAAAATCTTCGGTACAGGAGGCAGCAGCTACTGGTGTGGTCGAAGCTCTTGTCGAAGGGCGTCAGGGTCAGAGATGGCCTGGAGGACCAGCAGGCCGCATAGATCAAGGACGCCCCATGGAGGCGTGTGCGGGCAAATCGTCGAAGGGCGGATGGGGAGGGCAGAGGGAGGTCGTCAACACGGCGACGGGGAAGGGGGAGGGCAGAGGGAGAGGGGGATGGGGACTCACCTCGACGGCGGGCAGCCCTGGTCTCCTCCTCCTATGGTGGCGGGGAAGAGGGCGGGTCTGCTTCTCCTCCTGGTCCGGCGGCTAGGTTCGAGCGGCGGCGGCGGCCGGAGCGATGCAGAGGCGGGCGCGGGTTAGAGATAGAATGGGGAAGAAGAAGCTGTGGCCGAACCGATATTTGGCTAAGTGTCAAATATGCATGGCGCATTATGTGTAATATGCGCCACGCATATTTGACACTTAGTCAAATACCGCGAGGCTCTCTCTTTGACACCAACACTCCTCTGCCTCAGTGGTAGCACACACATCCTTTGCATTAGGGGCATCCAGGGTTCGAATCCTGGTTGCCTCACACCTTTTTTTACAAATTTTTTCACACTTTCTAACAAATATTAATTACTTCAAAATTTAATTACTTCAAAATATTTTCTCACTTTATTTGCGAGGAGTATCATAATAGTTTATTTTCACACTTTCTAACAAATACACATCGATGTCCATACACACACATGTACGAATCTATATAGATTCGAGTAAACGCATGCATACACAAAAAATGTCATGATCTCGATTCCGCGCTAGCTAGCTAGAGCTAGCGTCTCTTTGCAATCTTCTTGCCCTTCTTCCTTGCGGTTGAATACTTTAGGCCGGGAATGTTGAGGTTTCTTCTCGTGAATGGACAACCTTTAGTAGGTAGGGTGGTCTTCCTTCTTCCTGCGGCAGTCGGCTTGTCGAAGTACTTGTCGAATTCCTCTTTGATCTTTGGATTGCTGTTCTTTTCTAAGTCTTGCTCGTTGGCGGGTCCTTCCATTCCGATGATGCTCCTCTTTCCCCTCCTCATGACAACACGGCTTGGCTTTGACAGGTCGGTGATGAAGAAGCATTGGTCAACTTGGGTCGCGAGTACCCATGGCTCGTTTTTTGCGGAGGCGTTCTTCATGGAGGCATTGGGTATAACCATGGTGGTGAAATACCGGCCCTCTTTCTGGACGCTCTTGGCCCATCTGACACGGAACATTAGCACCTTCTCTCCAGCGTAGTCGAGCTCCCAGATCTCCTCGATCCTTCCGAAGAATCTTTCCTTGACGGTGGCTTCGTCATCGGCATAGGATAGCATCGTTACTCCTGAGTTTTGATATTCGCTACTCCTGTCCCTTTCCTCGGTGTAGAATCTGTATCCGTTGATGTCGTAGGCCTGATATGTCCTCATGTTGTGCCCGGGGCCCTGTGATAATGCAAAAATGAGTTTTTATCCTTCGTAGAAGGCGTCGACTGCAGGCCGTGAAGCTTTTCCTTGAACCAAGCCGTGAAGCTGGAGTTGTGCTCTCTTGTTACGTCTCCCTTCTTCCTCGGCCGACCTAGGTCAATGAACTTCTGCTCTACAAAGCTTTTGTGCTCCTCCACCCAAGGGTCAACCAATTCGATGTGCTATAGCGCGACGAGGTGTGCCCGGACAAAGTCGGGGCGTCGACCCTTCGCGCCGACATGCAAGGCGCGAAAACCCTCGCAGTGACCATATCCGGCAAGCCTACCGAGGTGCGTCCTTTTGGGCAGACCAACAGGGTCGTCCGTGTCGTCCTCCTCGGTGCGTAGATAATTCTGGCAAAACGAGACGCACTCATAGGTCAGAAAGCCCTTGGCGATGCTTCCATCTGGAAGGGACCTGTTGCGGACGAATCCTTTGATAACACCATTCAGCCTTTCGAACGGCATCATGTTGTGCAGGAATGTCGGACCAAGATGAATGATGTCATCCACGAGATGGACGAGCAGATGCACCATGATATCGAAGAACGCGGGCGGGAAGTAAATCTCAAGCTCACACAGTATCACGACGATCTCTTCTTGCAGCGCGTCGAGCTGCTTCAAGCCGATAGATTTCCTCAAGATGACGTCGAAGAAGTTGCAGAGGCCAAAAAACGTCTCACGGACGTGCTCGTCCATTATCCCTTGGATCGCAACGGGAAGTATCTGTGTCATCAACACATGACAGTCGTGAGACTTCATCCCGCTGAACCTCTTCTTCGCTTCGTCCAGATATCTGCCTATGTTCCCAGAGTAACCGTGAGAAACTTTAACTCCTAGGAGGCACTTAAAAAACTGCTCGAGCTCCTTCTCACTTAGAGTGAAGCAGGCAGTGGGAAACACCACATCCCTCCTCTTAGCCCTCTTGCGGGGACCCTGAGTATCTTCGTCCATCGTCTCATCATCATCATCATCGTTATCGGGCGGACCATGAAGTTCTTTCTTGATGCCAAGGAATTCCAGGTCGTGTCTTGCCTTTGGCCCATCCTTGGTCCTATCCGGCATGTTGACGATAGTGGCCAGCAGACTCTCACATACGTTCTTCGTGATGTGCATGACATCAATGCTATGGGGCGTGTGGAGGTATTTCCAGTACGGCAGGTCCCAGAAAATAGACCTCGCTTTCCACACACCATGCAGCGGCTTTGTCCTCGAACGCTTCTTTCCCGGCAAAGGGCACTCTTCCCAGTTTTCCAGCATGTCATCGATTACTTCACCGCTCCTCGGATGTGGGGCTTTTTCAAGCTCTTCTTTACCGTTGAACAGGTCTCCGCACTTTCTCCACGGGTGATCCATTCGAAGCCACATCCAAGTCAGTTGGAACACGGTCTTCGAGGAACCGGGATCCCTTGGTAGCTGGAGATGCGGGGTCTTATCCATGCACCTGACACATGCGTTGTGTCCGTGGTTCACCTGGCCAGAGACGTAACTGTAACCTAGATAGTCCTACACCGTCGTGAACAACGCGACTCTCAAAGGGAAATAATCTTCTGAGTATGCATCCCATGTACGAGGAGGCGTCTCCCACAACGTGGCTAGCTCTTCTTTCAACAGCCCGAGATACAAATGCATGTCGACACCTAGCTGTTTTGGCCCCTGAATCAGAATACACATGTGTACGTATCTCTGCTTGGTGCACAACCATGGAGGGAGGTTGTACGGCCATACAAACACGGGCCAGGTACTGTGCGTGCTACTCTGGTTGCCAAACGGATTGAGTCCATCGGTGCTCATACCAAGCCTGATGTTCCTTGGATCGGCGCCGAACTCATGGAAGTCGATGTCAAGTGCGTTCCACTAGCGAGCGTCCGAAGGGTGTGTCAGGATCTTGCCCTTATGCGGATCATCTTCGGTCTTCTTCCTATCCGCGTGCCATCGCATGAGCTTTGCTTCCTTAGGGTCTATGAAATACCGCTGCAGACGGGGAGTGATAGGGAAGTACCATACCACTTTCCGAGGTACTTTCTTGTTCCCTATCTTGTATCGTCCTTGGCCGCACACCGGATATGTGGTTCTCTCCGCGTACTCATCCCGATAAAGTGCGCAATCATTGATGCAGGCGTGGTACTTAACGTACGGCAGGTCCAGAGGGCACACGATTTTCTTGGCCTCCTCGATATTAGTTGGACACGTGTTTCCCTTGGGAAGACGTTTTTGCCAGAATCTCATGTTTTTATTGAAGCTTACGTCGGTCCATTTGCTTTCCGCCTTCATCTCCAGAGCCTTGAGCGTGACACTCAAGCGTGTATCCTCGGGTCGGCACCCAGGAAACAACGGAGTTTTCCCGTCAATCTCCATCTGCTCCAGCTTGGCTTTCTCTCTGGCAGCAGCTTTCACATTGCTCGACTCCTTGAGGAGCAGTTCCTGAACATGTGGGTCCTGCAAGGCTGAGGTTAGTCGTGTCTGTGTGCCCGTCGACGCCGCGTCTTCTCCATCATCATCATGTCTGTCGCCGCCATCTCTTTCGTGATGATCATCATCATGTCCGCCGCCGCCATCTCCTTCGTGATGATCATCATCATGTCCGCCACTGCCATCTCCTTCGTGATGATCATCATCATGTCCGCCGCCGCCATCTCCTTCGTGATGATTATCATGTACGCCCTCGTCTTCAGAAACACCATTGTTGATGTCCTCGTCATCTTCAGAATCATAGCCGGGTATGAAACCACGCATGAGCAGGTGACTCTCCAGGTCTGCGGAATCAGGGTCGAGTAAGCTCCCGAGTTTGCATGTTCGACACGGACATCTTATGTGGGTCCTCTTGTTCATCCTCATGTCGGCCATCGCGCGTTCCTTGTATCTAGCCACTTGACCTTCGCTCATGTGTCTGACCATGGTTGCCTGCGCGGTATAGAGAAAAGAGAGTACCTTAGAATCACACATCATCATGCACTCACACACACACACACATGCATGCATGCATGGTCGCCGGAAAAATTTGGCATGACCTCTCCTAAAAATAGGACGTATGAGTAGTCCAAAAATTTGCCGAAACGGAAGTTAATCAACATTTCGGCAAACATCCATGCACCGCGCCGTAGCAAGCAACATGCTCTTGCTTCTTCGTCACCTGTAAACATTCATGCACCACACACAAGCATGCATGCGTGTACACCGCACGCGAGACGTCCACCGGCCACACAAAACATCCACATGCATGTCCTCCAACAACTCACCTAGTTGGTTTAGTAGATCTACAACTTAGAGAGGCTTCCCCTCTCAAAACTATGGAGCATAGTAGGTTTAAAAACCAAGAATGGAGGCAAGAATGGAGAAATTGAGGTGGTGGGGAGGAGGAGGACGACCTAGATCTAGTTTGGTGTTGGATGGAGAAGAATGAAATGGTGGTGGTGGGGCTGCCAACTTATAGATCTGGGCGACCTTATCAGTGGCGCATATTGCAAAAAATGCACCACTGATAAGTCTGCCACCTTTTCAGAGGTGTGGGCCCCACTAGTTATGCGTGGCGCATATAGCAATATGCGCCATTGATATTTTATTTATCAGTGGCGCATATTGCTATATGCGCCACACATAACACTGGCAGGGGTCAGGCCAGTGGGGCCCAGGTGGGTCCCACAGACTTTTCAGTGGCGCATTCTGTATAATATGCGCCACTAAATGGTCAAATATGCGTGGCGCATATTGCAAATGCGCCATTGATAAGTCAAGATATTTTGTCGACGACCCTTCTGGTGGGTCCCACGTGAATATTGGTGGCGCATTTTGAACAATATGCGCCACTAGTAAAAAAATTATCAGTGGAGCATATTTGAAAATGCGCCACTAGTAAATACTAGTGGAGCATATTGAATAATGTGCTCCACTAGTAAAACATCTATCTATAAGCCTTTTCCCACTAGTGAGTAACATAATTCAATCTCACAACGTTTAGTTAAAATTATAAATAATTGCAATCTACTTAGGCGACAAACTCGCATTAGCACAACCCGCTTGGGATGCTGATATATTTTCCTGGCCATGTAGATGACCAGTTGGTATACACAAAAATCTAAATAGGTGAATATCTCTAAGAATAAACTCAAATGTTTTACTCTATTTCTTAACTATTCAACATAATGACAAGGCATTTATCCATAAGAATGTGTCTGGTTATCTTATGTTTTTTACATTATGCTCTCATGGAATGGTAAAGAAGGTTCATCCAATATAATTGGTGGATATTCTACATGGCTACGAGTTGGGGAAGAATTTTTAGTACACTTGCTCAAGTATCATAAAAATGAAGCATAAGACAATATCCTTGACATTGTACAACAGTATCTAAGGAGCATCAAAGAGTAGGTATGAAATAAAAATGATAATTTATATGAGTTTTAATTTCATATTTAAAAGCTACCAATTATATCGGTTATCATAATATACTTCAAACAAGGTGGAATCTTATGGTTTTTAGAATATCGTGCGGCTATACTTTTCATACACAAGAAGTATTGTATATATTTTGTTGATATATTGTGAGAAAAAGTAGAACCCGTAGCAATGCACGGGTATTTAACTAGTGAAGAATGTTTATGGTGTGGACATAATCCATGTGTTAAAATATAGGATGTGATTCTAGGGTTTTACTCATGATCCTAAGGTGATGCATAAATTAGGAATATTAGAATATGTCCCACATGGATAGATAAAGGAAATACAATTTGCTATGATTGAATTACCCTATTAAGAAACTAGTACGCACTCCTCAGATGAGACTAATGTGCCATAGCTTCAAGTCTAAACCATCAACCAAGATATAAACTTGTGGTCTTCTCCCACATATCTAGTTACTTGCCTAATGCAAACTTGGATACAAAGCAAGGTTGTCCATATGGTTTACATAACAATGGGTATTTATTTGATTTGTCTATATGCAAATATGCATCTCAATAATGTGTAAGTGAGGTGTTAGAGTGTTTACTAATTTATCTTAGCATGCTAGGCTATATAAGCATTCACACAATTAACTATTGGTGGGTTCACTAACTAATGGCAGCTACAGATAATGTTCTAACCTTTGTTATGCAAGTGTAGGGTATGAATAATATGCATGAGTGGATAGTGATTTCTTGGTATAGACATATGCATGATATGAATGGCTACTCTACCATTTCTGGGTTTGATTTGCTTCCAATTAAATTTACTTCTTTGATCTTGGTGCTCATATGATCATTTAGATGTATGTGATATGCCCCTGGATCAAGTATATGTTTTTAGCAGATGATTTCAGATCAGAGGCATATATTTCTCTTGCTTATGGTGAGTTCTTCCCTTTTCCCATTAACTACACTCCTCTCCTCTCATACTAGACCAACCTGGTGGTCTTGTGAAGCTTGTTCTTCAGGAAATCTGATAAACCTGCGTCTTGTGGCATGCCTGCACCTCCTAGCTGCTTGACCTAGTTCCTAATTGAACTAAGTAACCATTTGGTCTTGGTCTTGCTGGTTTGGTTCTTGTGGTTGTGCTGGTGGTGGTGAATCCTGCCCTGTTGCTCAACTCATGAGCAGGGTGGATTGTGTGGTGGTGTTACTGGTGTGATGGTGGTGTTGCTGGTGTGATGGTGGTGTTTCTTGGTCCTATCTAATGTATGAAATGGCCCAAATTCGTTGGTGTCCTCATACCATGATTTTATGGTGTCAAAATGGATGCCATGAGGTTCCTTTTATAGTATCTTGATGCTCACCACAAGTTGACACCTCAAGTGATGACTCTTGTTTGAACAAGGTGAGTAAGCTACTTGTTTTCAAGCTCTCATGCATGAGCATTACTTGGGGTTCAAGTAAAGGAAGATATTTTCAAGTGGATAACTATCCTAGGATATTTTCAAGTGGATAACTATCCTAAGATATTTTCAAGTGGAGAACTATCCTAAGATATTTTCAAATGGATAACTATCCTAGGTGGCATGATGATTATCCTCTAATAATCTTTATTCTGGAGAGCCAAGTGGAATTGGGCACTAAATGGACTTGTGGCTGAATCAATTCATATTCTTATACATATTTGTAATTCATAATTGAATTGTTATCAATTGATGTTGTATTAATTGTTTGGAAGTTTAACTTCCAAAGTTCATATTTGAAATGATCCTGTTATTGTGAATTATGCATATTGTCATATCTTATTTGTTCCTATTATAAGTTGTGTTCAAAATATCCAAAGTTAGCAAAAGTCATGTTCAAATTTTAAGTGATTTGATATCACCAAGGCATGATCATAAGAGTTTCAAAATGATCATAGTTATTTTTATTCAAATATTTTGAACTATTTAATGTAATGTAAATGAGTTTTGTTTTGTTATATCTCATATAGTTAATAAATTATGATTTAAATAACAATGTGTGGCTTTTATGCACTTTAGACCTTGTGGTTTACCAATTTTGGTAACAAGTTTCAGAGTGAATTAAATTATACCCACAAGTACTGGTTAATTGTTTAAGTAGTTAAACTCTATTGTAACTCCTCTAATCAACTTGGTACTAGGGTAGTCTGCCCTACTTCTGAGTTTGTGGATTTAAATCCTAAAGTATCATCTTAAGAGATGAGAATGATATTGGATTTGATATAGACTCTCTCCTCTTATCTTGGAGATGAATGGATTTAGATGTGAAAGATTATGATAATCAAGATACGAGAATAAAGTAGATTAAGAGTCAAGGTAAGACTTGTGTTGTCTTCCTTTAAGCTAGGAATGGCTTCAATGATTTAGGTTTAAGAAATACCATGTGATCATGGTAGGATTGGATATAAAGTCCTAAGTAATGTGTTAACATATTAGTTCTACCTCACATTCATCTCTTTTAGTTGTTGTAATTATCTCTACCCAAAACAAGGTTGTTAACAAAGGTCATGTTGAAGTTTATCGCACTTCAGTTGATGAGCTACTTCAATTCCATCAACTCCAGAGAAGCTTCAATCACTTTGACAAGTTTTATTTAAAAGCGCAAAAATTTCCCAGATTTTCTATGCATGAATGCAATGTACACTGCTTTGTTCTCTCTATTTCTAGCCTCACATCTTGGGATGTTACAGACTCTCCCCCTTAAAATCAACTTCGTCATCGAAGTTCGAACTCTCTTATGTTTGGGCTGAGCTTATCATCGATAACATCTAGCTTGTAACTCCTACTCCATTAGACTAGATATAGACGATATCCCTTTGTTCAGAGTATCATTTAAATCCTCTTTCTTCGTCTCTGAACAATTGTTACTTGAACGAGTCCTATGTTGTCTTCCAACATTCTTGGGGAATCCAATAGTCTTCGGCTCCTTAATTTACTTAGTTTTACAAGCTGTTTTGGTGAGGTCTCCATAGTGGGGTCTCAACTTTCTATGTATGGCCTACTTATGGTCTATAAAATAAGGTTTCACGGAGCTCATGATGCTACTTAAAAGGTCCGTTAAGGCATAGGTATTCCTAAAGATTCATTACCTAAAGATTCATTAGACCCATTTATCCTATCCAATCTAGGGTTTTGGTTTACCTTCATAAGTTTAATCTTGGTCCTCTATGCTTGAAAAGTTACTCAGTGTGGTTCATACTAGTGGTGGTTCATGGTCCATAATTGTCGAACTCCTTCACTTCTCTCACAATGGAGCTACGGTGAATCTTAGGAAAGTGTAATTCCAACATACTTCATCCAACTTCCAACACCTTTGGTTTCTAAAATACTCCTTCATCCTAGTTTTCTTCTTAATCCAACTAATTTGGTCTAATTCTTCCAACTTTTGGCGTACTCTCCCCCTTAGGCTTTCTTAATGTTCTCTCGAGGAAATCTGCTGGGTACCCACACAATTGTGGATATCCGGTATGAATTCTTTGATTATGTGCTTAGGTAGGCTTCTATTCCACTTTTGGAGGTATGAACTTACCCAAAAGTTCTAAAGGTTGATGAGAATTGGGTTTTCCCATCGCTATCAATCCTAATTCAGACGGTAGGGTGTATATACAAAGCCACACGAGAAATCCGGCAGAGTTTCTCTTATACCGGAGGACATCCACGACAGGCAATTGTATAGATTGATCAAAATAGGAACTAATGGGGATATAAACGAACAAAGGGCTTCAACGTATCATTGCTAACACGAAAACCTCACAAGTCTTGGTCCATAGAGAAAGACTACAACTCGAAGATAAGATAAGATAATACTAACGTCTTAACCACCAATCTACAATTCAAATTTTCGGGACTAGGGATCAAAGTTATACAGAAATGTTATGTGTCTTAGTCACACTAGCAATGAGGGTTACTGGGCTTACCACTCCCAGGCTGAGTAAAGCAGCAGGCAATACCGGAATGGATCATCGGTACTACAACACCTCAATCGACCCGTGATGTACTAAGCATAACCAAGGCTGCATAACAACGAGCTCAAATACCTCAACTCAATTGTAGCAAACCTAATTACTGCTTCTGTTCCATGATCTGGTGTTCGGATCTACTATTTACGAACTTAGAGTCCCACTAAATTCTATACCAATTGTGGTATCTCTTAATCAATTTTTCTTCTTCTAGGGTTTGTCTTGCAAGAAATACACCACCTACATGTGTCTTCTCCTACCTTTCCTTCTTGTTTGTCTTCCTTCTTGTGATCTCTTCCTATTTTTCTTGACTGCCTTAGGAATTCGCCTCGTCCTCACACGAATCCCTTAACCCTCTAGATCAATACCATGAAGTAAGAACTTGATAAAGCAACATGCACTTGCATATCAGAGTTAAACTTCATGTATGGATCTAGTCAATCAATAAAAATCCAAGAAAAGTCCAAATGTGTGCTGGCAACATACATCATCATAAGCCTGTTGAGTAAAACATCTCTAAAGTTCAGGCTTAGATGTGTACTTTATAGCACCAAATAATATAGGTTTATATCGTGCTATATTGCACATAGTGGTGGACTACTACTCTTTGTCTCAATATTTACTCTGCAATTAAATAAATTTGAACAAAGGGGTTTGGGAGTTTTTATGACTGATCTAAATGTGTCTTCCTATTATTCTATAACTTACCTTCCATTCTAGTGAAGACTATCCTCACATGATCTCTCAAAACTTCTAGCATAGCTGCTCTAAACACCTACTTCGCTAAGTATGGTTCACACAACTCCATGATGTTCATGGGGTTCTCCGTTGTGCTTTGATCAACCTACTCCAACTAGGGCTACAGTTCCTTCATATTTAGCCTAGTTACCATAGTTTGGAACACTTCGTTCATCCTTTTCCTTGAGCATCTTCTTCCTCAGTGGAGAATTGCTGATGTACTACAAAGTTCTTCTCCATCATGTAAAGATTCTCATGTGAAGCTCACATGCTCCAAGATTTTACACCGTGGGTACTTCTTACTTGTATATGGAATTCTTGAGTATCCACATACATGACTTAACATGGGGTCCTACTATCTCATATAGCTTCACTTTATCACTCAATATCATCCTACTACAGTTTCAGATGACTCAAGTTTTAACATGATGTACTTGGTATACTTCTTCCAATAGGATAGTTCCCATTCCGGTTGTATCCTCTCTTTGGACTATCATGTATTGTATACCAATTTTAATCCACTTCCATCCATTGTATAAGGCTCTAATAATGTCATAACTACTTGGTATGGAACAAGATGTCTAACTTCACTTAAGAAAATAGGTAAGAACCTTGGACTCGAGTGTGTCAGGATTATCCTTTTATTGAATATCCGTCCCAAGCCATAAGAAGAATTGGTTTGGATAAGAAGGCTTCCTATAGTCACTACCAAACCTACAGGTCTCCTATTAAAGGGTTTTAATCCTAGGGTCAAAGCGTTTGCTCTGATACCAACTGTGGTGACCCAGCATACCACTGCATGTGTAGTATGCAAGTCGTTGACATAACACCAATGAAACACCGTCTCACTAGTATTACATCGATCAGAGTGGTACAACAGAAACATCGCAGGTCCAAGGTATGTCTATAGGATTACAATTTCATCATACAGAAGATCTTCAGAATCTCCTCAACAGGTAGAGGTTTAGTTCTGGCGATTACAAACGAGAAAGAACAACTAGAAGGTCAACAGAAGACTAGAGCTATAACTAATGTAGTGGGCTTGCTACTCTACTAAAGAATTACTCTAACTACTTAGGTTCTAGGATTAGGGAATTGGGTCCCTTCTATTCCTATTCTAGTTTTCCACCATGCATGGCGTAGTCGTTGACTCCATTGATAGTTCTGACATTGGTCGAGGACTTCATCTTGATCTTTAGTGTCTCGAGGTTGCCTCCTGTGTTGCCTCCAATCTAAGCAAGGGTTAAGAGGGAGTGGGGTGAGTAACAAGCATTACCCATCAAGTTCATATAAGGAATAAGGTGTTTTATGCACTATCTACAGCCTTAGACCGAAGAGTCGTTTGGCAATGCAAGTTTTCATAAACATTTCTTCAAGAGGTTGCTTTTATTCAGAAGAACTATGTCCGTCAGCCTTCACAGGTTGATTAGAGCTTCGATGGGCTCCTTTCCTGCCGTGTTCGCATCTCCTTCCTGGAACAGGGAGTATCCAAATACTTTCTTACACTCTGCAGAGGTGGTCACTTGTACCATTAAGAGATCAAAGCCTTGTTGCACATCCGAGTTCGATGCTTGTCCACACTTCCTTTGTGTGGGGCCCGGCCAATGATCCGAGCCAATCAATGTTCCTTCCCGCGACCTTGCATACCCACCCTTTTGTGGCTCCAACTTCGGTTCGCTACCCTCGCCAGTCTACACTTTGGTAGTTGCCGACCTCGGCATACTTGCCTTTTTGACAAAGAGTTACCCCACCGATTTGGTTACGCACTATGGTAACACCGGCCTCGGCCTCTACCCCCGTCATTGCCGCAAGCCATCATAGACCGCCAGGACCGTGAAATCATTAAGGGGACTCCACCCAACCCGAAGCTCCGCGCAGGGAGACAACTGCTTCAGAACGGCGCGTCCGTTGATATGCAAGAGGGAAAAGATAGAGCTGACTCTTCCGTCCCATTTCAGATCCTATGGTTGACCATATTTTACGGCACAAGAATCACTGGCGACATTGGTTATAAATCCTAGGTGAACATTCCACTTATAGTGGAACCTCCACCATACTCTTACCATGGTCGCACTGCCCACCCTCCTAGGTCGACAACCACCATGGTTGCTAACCACTAGTCATATTAAGTTGAGAAAGCAGAACCTTCGCTTTTGAATGCAATCATAATAATAATACCACCGGTATATTTTGCAAGTAATTTGCTAAAGATAAACAAGAGATATGAGCAAGAGTGAACTTGCCTTTCTGACTGCAAGATCATGCGAGTCAGGGTCTTTGATACGATAGAAATCCCAACTCTGAAATAGCAATCATCATCCGGTAGGGATGATGTTAGAAATCTGCAGCATGATATGCATTAGATATGCTAAGCATCGCTCTAGGCAACCTAATCCCGATGATTTGTTATCATTGAGTTGGTGATTTATTTATGATGTGTTGTACTTTTAAATCACACCACAACATGGTTGTTAAGCATTTTAGGTTAGATCACTATCAGGTGCTATTAAAAGAATAAGACTTTAACAAGAGCTATTGTTTTAGGGCTTTATACCCATTCCTTGCTACAAGGGAATGATGGTTAATGGTGAAGACAGGGAAGTAACAGTTTTAAGTTGCATATTATAATTAGCAATCACTTGGTTGATCATGGATATGCAAAGTCAAAGTAAAGTATACATATAGCAATATCTAAGCAGTTTTAGGGTTAACAATAATCTTAACATACCTAAAAAATTGTTATTTAGAAAGGCTATGGTTTGGTGAAATGCTTATTTGATATGTTCCTAAAATAATAACTTTTGAAGAACATATTTCATAATGAACATTTAGTACAAGACTACCTTTTAGTGGTCATTTACTTTATAGGAAGGTTGAAGTGATTAATAAAACACAAGTTCTTTTATTCGTAGATAGTAGGGTGTGAATCACAATTTTAAATGATTCCTAAATTGATTGTGGACATTCTTATGATTAAAAGTAACTCTTAATAAGACAATTTTCAATTAGTAGATTATAATTGAAAATAGATTTTAATACAAGCCAATAGTTATTTAGGATTTTTCTTGATTTTAGTATTTAAATTTATTTAGGGAAATAGTTTTAGGCTTTTAATTACTAATAGTAAAGTTTTTTAAAAGTACTAAACTTAAACAATGAAATGTTGTTTCAATAAACTAAGTTTATAAACTTCCATTTCTCATTCAGAAAGGTTATTTGATTCCTAAATTTGTTTCATATTCATATTAAAAAATAGTACTTAAACATGTTTTTAAATTGCACTCAAAATTATTCCACAGAAGTATATAATATTATAGTTCTAACCGATAGATCTTAATTTTAGGATCATTTTGGTATATTATTCATATTTTTTGATTAAAAATGAAATAGATATGAATTTTCTAAGTTTGCAGCAATTTCTGAAAATTTCAAATTAGTACACAGACTTTTTGCACCGAGACAGAACCTAGCTACTGTGACTGACTGGTGGGGCTGAGGCTGAGTCAGCAGGCACTAGGGCAACGACCAAGTCAACAGGTTGACTGGGCGTGGCTGCGACACCAGCGAGCTCCCCTGCGGCAGTGCTCAACGGTGATCTACGGGATCTTGCTACAGACTCCCAAATGATGTGCAGAAGGGCTCAGGAGGTCCGTATGATTACCATGATTCGGATGGACAGCTCAATGGAGCCAATTGGAGATGGTGGTGAGGATAGCGGTGCGGATTCCGGTGATGATCTGTAAGAGGAAATGGTTAAATTCGCCTAGCTTGGACCTCCCCTAGACGATTGGCTCCAGCCAGATGAAGAAAAAGAGTAGGCGCTTCTTCTTGACTATCCCTTGGCCTCGGGGATGGTCTCCAGCAATGGCGGCAGAAGAACTCCGGTGAGGTACGGAATAGGATAGAGAGGGAATGAGAGCGAATGAGAGGTGGGAGACAAGGTAGGGTTTCCAGATGGAGCTCTAGGCAGTTTTATAGGGCACGACAAGGTCGAGCACGTCACTATCCCGCCAGGGATGGTGCGGATGCGTCGGTGTCTAGGACCTCGTCTTGGGCGCGGATCTTGGCGCAACACTTGCCAATAGGCACGGGCGGATTGGGACGAAGACGTGCCGACCAACAAATATCAGCGAGGGAGTCACGAAGACGGTGCCGTCCTGGAGGTCGCTGGCGGCGTGTCGATCCCTTGCAGGTGGAGACGAAGAAGATGATCTTCTCCACTACGTGGGTCCCGCCCGTCGGTGACTGAGCGAAACGGTATGCTCCCTGGGCTCCGGGTGGACTGGCTGATGGGCTGCGCTGGTGGGCTTCGGTCTGGTAAGCTCTCTTCTCTATTTTTTTTCTATTTTCTATTTTCAATACTATCTTATATCTTATATTTACTAATTGGAGGCACCAAATGAAGCACCACATTGATTCTCACGCTAAACGAAATTATGTCCGTCTGATATACCTCTTATCATTTGTCATCCGTTGGATAAGATCTCTTCACAACCCTCCGTCATAGCTGTCGTTGAGGGCAGGAACCCTCAGCTTAAAGATCAATCGATACGTCATGCACAAACCTCAGTAGCGCTTCATTGCCGCCACCGATTCCCATCCTGCTAGGACCCGCGACAGCAATCTCACAGGTAGTGTTCATGATGCTGCGCTATATGCATCGAGCTTGCACTCCCGATCTGTGCGTTGTTGTGTGTGCAGGCATCGTGGATACATGTGCAAACACGACACTTCAGAGAAGACACTTCAGGTAATCAGATCGATTCGTTTCATGTATAGTTTGTTTCTTGATGTCTACTTCTGATTTGCAGATAGCCTTTAATGATTGAACAGCTTGAGGTGCAGTTTTTAATAAAGAGCTGATTGCAATCGTATTGTGTTCGCCTATTTAGGATCAATACATCCATGACAGATGTGTCTCACCAACTAGCAGCAGCACATTCGATCGGCATAGTACATGGCACGCAACAGCAGGGGTACGCATTCGGTCCATCTACATAGTTTGACAGCAACGTACATCCACGTAGTATAGATGTAGTACTACAGGCTCCGCTGCACGCGCAATAGTTTATCATGGAAGTGTATTCGTGTAGGCATGGCTCTATCGATGGGGTGGGATCGATGGACTGATTGGTTGATGGTATAAGTATTGATCTCAGTTGTACATTTATCCTCTATATGTTATGCTATTATATTAATCCGTTCTGCCTGTCATCATGCTTTCCATGAAAAACTGAACCTAAATTCGCTTGACTATGGAGATGATGTTTCTAGGTGACCTGGTAGGACAGCACGTCCATGTGGTTTCTGGGAGGAATCGGAATTTTGATTATTCTCGAACAAATATTTAAATTATTTGTCTTTTCCTTAATTCTTTCTGCTTGCTGATCTTAAATTTGATTCATCGCGGCCAAAAAATAATGTAGGGAACAAAATTTGTGGCTTAATTCATTGTGGTAATGAGAA
Source organism: Dactylis glomerata (assembly GCA_007115705.1). Taxonomy (NCBI): domain Eukaryota; kingdom Viridiplantae; phylum Streptophyta; class Magnoliopsida; order Poales; family Poaceae; genus Dactylis; species Dactylis glomerata. The sequence goes on from QXEO01000720.1 coordinate 1,509,811, forward strand.
AAGTTAGGGAACAGATAACTAAAATTTATTATTTGGTGAGGGTGATATTTCTACAAGCTATCTCTTTAAAGACTTTGATGTCTGATCAAATAGGTGTTTGTCTAAGATGTGCATGTATTCTCTTTTTTATATTATTATTCCATGCATGTCTCTCATCATCTCTACAAAAAAACTGAATATAGTAATCTCTTGACCATGAAGGTGATGATTCTAGGAGACTGGGTAGGACAAGACGCTCATACGGTTTTCAGGTAAGTATTGGATAATTTTGTTTTTATATAATGGTAATGGTAATACTCTTCCTACTGCAGCACATAATACCAGTTTGAAAACGCCAGAATTCTATTCTATCAAGAGAGGATTACTCATGTGGAATACTAGCTACACACAATTTGTCTATATCATAATACATATTTCCATATTTACGAAAGCAACAAAGTTGACTTATTTGCAGATCATCAGGATTACCTTTTCTTACAAAACCTGAGGTATTTAGAATTTAAAATCATGCAGTCCACATATATAGCATAAAATATGTTAAAATAAATTACTTTTAAATACATACATGTGTGTACACTTGAAACGTAAATACATTAGACATTCTATTGCAAAATTATATCTGCAACTTCAATAATAAAAATAAATTTAAGTGATTATAAAATTTAAACCTAAAATCATACCACACACGCGACGCAAAGAGTCCCATCGAACTTTAAATAAACTAGCCCGAGCGAACACGCGGGTTGTCGACTAGTAATTCTAATTGGAATTCAAAACTGTTTTATAGAATTTAGAAATTGGGACTTTTATAAAGTTCCCCAAGTATTCTATATAGGATAATATGAGGTACTAAGACAATGTTTAGGGGCATTAGTACATGATACTATTAGATTGGATAGGATTTTTATTAAGAGTCTGATGACCCACAAGTATAGGGGGTGTATCGTAGTACTTTCGATAAATAAGAGTGTCGAACCCAATGAGGAGCAGAAGGTGTTGACAAGTGGTTTTGATCAAGGATTCACTATAAATACTAACAAACGGGTTTTCAGGGGTATTAGGTAATGCAAGTAAATAAAGTACGAGTAAATAAAAGACAATAATAGTAATTGCTGCAAGTGGCCCAATCCTTTCTAGAGCAAAGGACAAGCCGGTTGTGTAACTTATGGTAACCAAACGTTCTCGAGGACACACGGGAGTTTCTGTCAAGTGCTTTCACTTCATACCGCTAAATAATCTTTATTGGTTTGATAAGTGTTATGGGGGTGAACCTGTGCTAGCGCACTACCCTTACTAGGATAAATACACACATGTGATTATACCCCTTGCAAGCATCCGCAACTACAAGAAAGTAATTAAGATAAATCTAACCACAGCCTTAAACTCTAAGAACCTACGCTCCCTGGTGCAATGGTTTAGCCCTGGCCGCGCCACCCTGGTGTGAGAGGGCCCCACCTGGCCCTCACTTATCTCTTCCTCCCCTGCTCTTTCTCTCCGAAAACAATGACACACTCAGCTCAAACCCGAGTTCTTGCTGTTCTTCACCTCGATTTTTCGATCTCCTTGCTCAGCCCAACATTTCTGCTGAATTTGGAGCATTTGTTCTCCGGTATGTGACTCCTCCGCTTGTCCAAGTAGAATTTCTTTTGGTGGAGTATTTCTTGAGTATTTTAGCATTGTAGGTGCAGGATAAATGAGTATGCATGCTTGTTCTATTGCTTAGAATTTTATTTTGATGCATGTTAGCTCTCTAGTAACCCACTATAGTAGTTTCCTACACTTGCTTGTCTTAAAATCACTTTTTATGAGTTTGTAAAAAAAATCAGAGAAGGGAGATGGACAACTTCACATATGGAGAAGTGTTTGAAAGTGATGCACCAAGGTCATCAAGGCCCTCAAGATCCACTGCTCAATATAGGATGTCTTATAATGAGGATCTCATGTCACCAAACCTTGAAGGGGACGATGGAGATGCACATCCATCCACCTTCCCTTGTATTAACTTTTTGAGTGATGCAGGGATTCTTGATGATTTCTTGCTCCTTATTAACAGGGTTGGGTTGACTGCTTATATGACAGATGAAAGTGACCAATATGCTATGCTTACAAAGACTTTCGTTGAAAGTTTTAAATTTACTAACGCTCATTTCAATCCTTCCATTGCATTTAAGATTTATGATAAGTCTATCACCATGCCTTTGGGGAGGTTTTGTTCTATTTTAGGTATTCCCATGTTTGGAACGGCCAAGAGGATACAAAATCACCCGCTGATTTGTTGGAGCTTTACCGAGGGGTGACCAATGATGATGACCGCACCGCACAGCGTGGCAAGATAAGAAACATTCAGCTCCCAGCTATTAGATATTTTATTACTATCTTGCAACTAGTGTACTTGGTAGAGAAAACACTAGCAATATCTCCAACTATCATTTAGCTTTTCTAGCTACCGCTCTTGATGTTAGTAAGAAGTATAACCTTGGTGCTATTATTGCTCGTCGCCTAGCCGCTAGGGGACCTATTTATGGAGGTATTATTGCCGCGCGCATTGTTGCTGAGCTAGGACTTTCTATTGCTCCTAATGATGTATTGTTGGCTCCACAGAGGCTTGATCTTGCTGCCATGAAACTCCATCATTTTGTTACTGCTAACTCTTGTGCAGGGAAATTAGTTTACAGATGTTATTTATTGATGGAGAGGAAAGGGAAGTTCCCTTGCCTCAGCCTAACTTGTTCAGCATTCACGTGAGGCCATGGTCGCACACGAAGGAGGAGTTGGACGATCAGCTTAGGTTGCTTGGTTTCAATATCCAACACGGTGCGGTGGTCCAGGAGGAAGAGGAGGAGCCGGCCTATCACTTCACCACGTACCACTCCGGGGCGTCCTCTAGCTCATATCAGGACGATGGTGCTTCTTCGTCACACTACGGAGGCGCCACCTCATGGCCGAGTTGGCCGAGTTGGGATTGATCTCCACTTAGGCCAAAAGCCTAAGCTTGGGGGGAGGTACGCCGACGATTCACTCATCTACATATCATATTTTGTCGGTCCTTTGTATATCCATGTTTCGCTTTCTCTAGTGTTCTCGTTCTTATTTCCACTTTTCCAAAACACAAAAAGACCAAAAATATTTTGTTGTTTCTCTTTGTTTGTCTTTTTAAGTTTGCTACCTTTGGTTTGCTTTACTTGCTATTTTCGGTTTGCTATTTGAAAAATCCAAAAATATTTCGCTTTGTTCACTATTTCCTTTCTTCTTGTTTCAAAAATCGAAAACCCCAAAAATATTTGTTGTTCTTCTTCGGTTTTGTAAAGTTTGTTGCAGAGTTCAGTCTCCCGTTACTCCATTGGAGCTTGGTATTCACTTTATATTATTCAAGCCACACAAGTGAAGAGCAATAATGATGATATATGACAATCCGAGATGTGGTAAGAGGCTGGTATGAACTCTATTTGCTTTCATTTTTGTACATATACTCATCCATGTGGACATGCTTAGTCGGTTCATGTAAGGTATATGTTATCTAATGGATGCTTTGTAGTTCTTGCTTTCTTATGATCAGTTTCAATTTACTAATAGTCTGTAGCATGTCATGTAGACGCTTGCATGCATTGTTTTATTCATAATATGGTATGTTATTGTGGTATCCACCTCTGAAAAGTTTCATTTGAATCGACTTGGCACATGCTCAAGCATGCATATGACTAAACAAAAAGTCAATTAAGCCTCGATGATCTAAATTGCCTCAGAGTTTTTGTATCATTTTTATGCCTATATTAATTTTGTTTTGTCCAAGCATGATTATGATAGTATTGCTCTCTCGATTGTCGCTTCCCAGTCTTTTGCTAGCCTTCACTTGTACTGAGTATGAGCTCTACTCGTGCATCCAATTACCAAAAACCAAGTTTTCCAAAGAGTCCACTATAAATTCCTATGCATGGTATTTGAAAGCCATTCCAAGTAAATTTTCATGTGCTACCTTTCAAAACTTTCAACTACTTCTCATTTTGTGCCATTGTTTTTAGCTCATGGGGACGTAGTGGTCGGAATTGCTATCTTCCATATTAAATTAAGTACCCCTCGACTAGGCAGCTTCATCTGCTCGTCATTAATTTTGCAAGGGAGCTGGTCAGACCATTATAATCTAATTCTAAAAGGAAAGAAAAAAGGCACTCCTCCATGGAATGTGAAAGTTGGTGGGCACCCGATGGAATCGGTTAGCCATGGTTTGAGAAAGGAAAAAGGTGGGGAGGAGTGCCAAAGCTTTATAAAAGAGCACCAATGTGCCAAAATTTCAAAGAACTCGGAACCGCTCTCACTTGTTTATTATGGAAGATAGCAAGTCCCCATTGCTAGTCGTTGATATAGAACAACCACCTCTCAAAATAAATTTTTATCTCTGTTTTACAAATGAAAAGCTCTAGCACATGTTAAATCCCTGCTTCCCTCTGCGAAGGGCCTATCTCTTACTTTTATGTTGAGTCATCATCTTCTAACTTTAAGCACTTCTTGAGAGCATAGCTGTTATTCTTAGTGTAATGTGCTTGTCCCAGAACACGGTTAATTGTGGTATAACTTTGATGCTTGTATCTTTGATATTTCTACTTCTAGTCTTCTCTTGAACTTCAGAGGTGCCTCAGCATTTATGTTTTGCTCCATAAATAAAGGCAAGCGGGATACCACTCTTTCATATCATTTATGCATATTACAATCTTGTTAGCTTCTTATTTTCATGTTACTTCTTATTAGTATGTTGGCACTCTTTCATAGCTTGCTTAACTATGAGGTAGCATTAGCTGAATATTTCTTATTATGAATTGCTTGAGTACTTGATCATATAGTAAGTATATATACATCTATGAAGCAAATGTGTTCGTGAAAGTTTCTTTTATCGCTCTCAGTTGTTAACTGAATTGCTTGAGGACAAGCAAATAGCTAAGCTTGGGGGGAGTTGATACGTCCAAAACGTATCTACTTTCCCAACACTTTTGCTATTGTTTCTCCTCTAATTTGTGTGTTTTGAATACAACTAACACGGACTGACGCTATTTTCAGCAGAATTGCTCTGTGTCTCGTTTTTGTGCAGAAATCAACTTTCTGTAAAATTCGGGAAAAATCATCAAAAATCCTATTTCAGCAGAAGACCCACGGAGCCAGAAGACGGGACGGAGAGGAGGCTCGAGGGGCCTCACACACAGGTGGTGCGGCCCAGCCCTGGCCGCGCCACCCTGGCGTGAGGAGGCCCCAGCAGCTCTCTCGACCTCTCCTCTCGCCTACATATACCCCCTGACATGATAATATCGGGGAGACGACGTTTTTCCCAGATAGACTTCCGCTGCGCCGCCGCCATCAGAAACCGCGATTCGGAACCAGAAACTCCGTTCTGGCACCCTGCCAGGACGGGGATTTGGAGGAGATCTTCATCACCATCATCACCGACATCACTCCATCGACCATCCATGACTCCCCCATCCATGTGTGAGTAATTCCCCCGCTGTAGGTGAGGGGATGGTAGGGATTGGATGAGATTGTTCATGTAATTTGATATGAGATTGTTAGGGCATAGTGCCTAGTATCTTTATTTAGTGCCTATGACATTGTTGCAACTTGTTGTGCTTAATGCTTATCACTTTGGGCCCGAGTGCCATGATTTCAGATCTGAACATGTTATTATTTCTATGATGATACTTGTTGTTTATGGTCTTACCTACAAGCTGTATACACATATTGTTGTCCGGAACCCGAGGCCCCAAAGTGACAGAAATTGGGATAACCGGAGGGGATGGCTATGATGTGAGGATCACATGTGTTCACCGAGTGCTAATGCTTTGCTCTGGTACTTTATTAAAAGGAGGACCTTAATTACCAGTAGTTTCCCTTGAGGCCCTGCTGCAATAGGCTGGTAGGACAAAAGATGTCGTGCAAGTTTCTCCTTGTGAGCACGTACGACTATATACGAAACACATGCCTATGATTGTTTGTACTAGGATGCTTTATCATTATTTATCTGCAATGCCCATGTCTCATTGATTTCATGAATTATCTTATCCATGCAACGCCCGTAATCCATCCCTATGCCTACAGTATTTGTTACTACTGTTTACTACTGTTACTATTACCGCTGCTATTTTACTACTTCTGTTACTGTTTCACTACTCTCACCACTATAAAACTGTTGCTACTGATAAACCATTGCGAGCAAGACTGTTTCCAGGTGCAGCTGAATTGACAACTCATCTGTTAAGGCTTACATATATTCTTTGGCTCCCCTTGTCTCGAATCAATAAATTTGGGTAATACTTCCCTCGAAGACTGTTGCGATCCCCTATACTTGTGGGTCATCAGTGTCATGTGAACGTCGACTACATGATACTTCACCATTTATGGGCCTAGTGATATGCATTGTGTATTTGGCTACCAATTGTGGGGTTGCTGGAGTGACAGAAACCTAAACCTCCGTTGGGA